>JAEIFT010000257.1:0-383382 GCA_018904225.1 Lordiphosa mommai | reverse complement strand
ATTCTTGATTTTTTTCTCAGTGTATAGATATAAGAAGAAATAGTAATTTATAGTATTAGTTTGATATAAAATACAAATTAAATGCCTCAAATGTCGAAAAATCCACTTTAAAAATCATCGTAAAATGTTAACTAAAAACTTTGCTAAAACTTTTTAAATTAACAGCAAATCGAAATACAAACTTTAGGTTAGCTGGAAAGCTACAGCTACCTGACATTGTCTAGGTAAAATATTGATTAGGTGATTTGACGAAAGCATATTCCCATACTCCACAGTAGTGCGATGGCAAAAGTTTTTCTACTAAGTATACACACATTATTACTTGAAAAGTGTGTGTAAACATATCGCTGAATTTGCAGCTCTTAAAGTTGTCTACACGTTATTTCTCGTTTTGTTGTTGTTACACACACTTATATTTTTATTTCCGCTCCATTTGTCAATCCGCTTTATGCTTAGTTTTCTGCAAAGCGAACTTTTTTTTGTTGATGCTCAAAAAGTTGCAATAGTTTCAAAGATAAAGTTTCAGAAATTGTTTACTGCTGCTTGAGGGTGGGGTGAGATTTTGTAGAGTTTTTAAAAAATCAACATACCCATAAATGGTGCCTTACTTTTTTTAGCCCAAAGTCATTATCTCAATCTCACCAAAAACAACTTATATACGCACGATGAAAGCCATTTTAAAAGTTGCAGATTTGTTTGCTTTGTCGATTGTGAAAAAGCATTGAATATTTTCCTCCCCGTTAGCTTCCTTATTTCCCCAGTGCACCTTGCAATGCAAATAACTTTTGAGTGAAGGCATTCCAAAGCAGTTGGTCGCTCCTGTCCAGAGTTTTGTAATTTAGCAGTTTCTCTTGTCCGGTGGCTTCTGAACTTTGTAGGTTGGCCTTAAACAATCAACTGTCGGCAATTACTGTCGGCAATTGCTGTTGACTTGTTGTGTACGACAGTTGACATCTGGCCATCCCTTTGAGTGAGCAACCAACTGTCTCGTTATTTGTTGTGTGTGATTTGATTTATTTGACTACAACTTTTTGTCATTTATCTTGTTTTAACTAGTCTGTAACAATTTCTATTAATTTTTTGCCATATTTATTTACACTAAAATTGACCGGTTTATAAAAGTCAAAGGTGAAGATAATGTGTTCGCCAGATCACCTTCATTTCCCTATTTAATAATTATATAACTCTGCCATAATCGAAGAACTATATCGTACTGCTGCCATTGAAGCGATCGGTCAGAAAATAGGTCTAAGTGAGAAAAACAGTGTTATTTTTTATATTGGAAGTAAACATTAAAATCCAGGGATGCAAACCGATTCTGAACCTAACCAAACCGTGCCGAATCGCTTATTTGTGCTTGTAAACCGAGAACCAAGAAATGAACCGTTGTTCAATCGAAAATGCTAAACCGAGCCATAAACCGCCTATGAAAACGGATCGGTTCGGTTCAATTTATCGATCAGTTTAATAATTTAAAGAATATGACCGTATACTAGTAAATTTAGACATTTTTTCAAGGTAGTGGAATTGTATTGTTAATCTAATCTTAGCCTTTGCAGTACTATTCAGTTTTGAATTTAATGTTTATAGGATAGACTGTAGATGGGAGTACAATTGTAACGCCCCGTCAAAATACTATGGAATATTCTTGAACCTATGGCCGGCGCCTTCAAATCTGTTTTTATAAAATAAGTACACACAGGGGAAATTCAAGTAAAAACCATCTCAAAAGCTGACTATGTTTGGAATTTTCAAATATGAGAACAAAATTCTCATGAAATCAAAAATGCCAAAGTTACCAAATTGTAAAAGCAAAACGATCTTAATTTAATCACGGTCGTACCTAAATATAGGATGCCATTTTTTTATAATAAGATCAGCTTAACAAGGAAATACTAGTTTATATGAGCAGTACCAGATTTTTGTCTATATAGAGTAAATATATTTCAATCTAGAATAGAAGAGAATTTCCGAGAATTTCTCTTTAAAAATTTCCAGCTTTTTTGTGAAAAAATGGTTAGAAATTTATTATTCAACGTACTACTACTTTTTTACATCTATCATGCAATTTTGGGATACCATCTCGAAAAAAAGATGCGTCTTTTGATGCGTGCTCTGAAACGATCCATTTTTTGCTTTCTTCAAAAGATCGGAAGTGCACGTCAGCCTACGCAGGAGTCATCGATCGGTCTACTACCTATTACGAAGGAGCAATGTATGGGCTATACAGCGGTTGGACTAGAATTTTCCATATCAGCGATTCAAAGTATGTTTTCCATACTTTTGACACATGTGGTCTAGCATTGTCATGTTGAAGAATTACTTTTTCGTGTCTTTGATTGTATTGCGTTCACTTTTCACGTAATGCCCGACTCAAACGCATCAATTGAGTTCGTTACAATGCTCCTGTAATGGTTTCATAGAGAAATGCCTCCAATTCTGCATCATCTCAAACTTTTTCACCAGGCCGGGACAGTCTTTGTCTTCCTCCACTTTTTAGTCGAGCAAACCACTTCTGGCTCGTTCTAATTGACGGACCATATTGAGGATAAACCTCAGAATGAATGATGCTTGATGATCATCAGAAGCCCTTTTTTTCAAATTGAAATCCATAAAGCAAAATTTACAGCAAAATGCGGATATTTTGCATTAATGGAAAACAAAACTTGTGTGTTGATTTTATAGTTTGACAGATCGAATACAATGTATTTTTTATTATATGTAGTTGTTACCATGAATATAATGTGCTTTAACACAATTGTGCCGAGTTTGATCAAAATCGGATAAATATATCGGAAAGCTCCCATACAACAAACCTCTTCTGGGTTGTGGCGCCATCTGTTGGTTGAGCTGGTTAAATCACACAGATCTTCTCTAAGCGAAAATTAAATTTTTGTTAGCAATTCAGGAAAACAACTTTTACAAAAAAATCAGAGAAACTTCATCGGAGCACGAGTAAGCTTTCCACCATTTTTAATTTCTATGTTGTAAGTTTTTTTCGAACTTTTATTTGTTAATTGCTTAGTCAGCAAAAAATACCTTTAGAATTCATACAAAACGTTGCTACATGTTGTACAGTCGTAAAAAGGAGTTAAAGACTTTTTACGTTGATTTACTCGCTTTAACCTCCAGCGCATTCAATTTGATTAATTAAATTGGCAAAATTAATCTAAACAAGTGTCTGATTGTTGCAGATTGCCAAAGAAGTTTTGTTTTAGCTTGTTAAAGTTAACGACACTGTTGCTGGGGAAAGGGCAAGGAGATGGAGCGTGCTTGCGCCAGTCCAACTTAAGTGAACAATCGTTGGTATCTACCAGAGCCAGTTGCCTAGCCACCTTAGCTTGCCTGGGCCAAACTCAGAAGGCGGCGGTAGGCCGGAGAGCTGTGAAACTTTTTATGCGCCAAGTTAATGCGTTCTATCAATTGATTTCCATCCAACATAGCGGAAAGTAAGGCAAATAAATTGGTTTTCACATGGCGGCCAAAGTTAGTTAGTTAGAGTCTCCCTTCTTTCATTCTCTTCATTTGTGGGTCTCTAGTACAGCTTGAATAAATGGATACAGCTTTGTTTTTACTTATTCCTTTTACTCATTTAGCGAAAGTGCCTCAGGAATTTTGCAGTCCTTAATTTTGCATTTCTTTTCTTCTCTATTTTACCCTGTACCTCAGGTAGAAAGAGTATAATTAATTTGGGCAAATGAAGACTCTACCAACAACATCTATTCCTAAGGTTTTTAGTACTAACGATTCGAACTTTAAATGATCACAATATACTTACAGAGCCAAAAATCAGAGAAGAGGTCCACTTAAGCATTCGTTCCTTTCTGCTGACGCCGACATGCTAGCCTTGAAGCGCGGACTGTGACTAACTCTCTGAGAATCACAGCAGCATGACTTCGGCAAGCGTCCTCCAGTTCTTCTTACAGCATTAAGAAGAAGACTACGCAATTTATTTCAAGCGCAAGCAGCGAGTAAAAGCTTGAACTGGACTATGAACTGAACCTTGTAAATCAATGACGCTTCATACTTAAACTCAATTCGACCCGCATCCTTGGTTCATACCTTCATCCCAAATCCCTTGAGGAATTGGTTTGGTAAAATAGAAAATTCAACTACCTAATGTATAAACTGTGTCAGGCACTGGGTACTTTACAGTCGGGACTGACCGACTTTTAATTACTTTGTGTTTTTGTTGTGCTATGGACATGCGATTCCTTTTAAGCTGCAACTCTTTTGTCGCTCTCACCTTTTGCCTTGCGTTGGCGCTTGCTTTGCCTTGCGTTCTTGTTGCTTTGTGTGCCTCGAGTATTTCCGCTTAATTAAAAACTTACGAATTACCCTTGGCTGGTCCATAGAAACTGTTTAAATTTGGTTGAATAAATTAAATTGCATTTATTTATAGCACACACAGAAAAACGTTTAACTGGAGAATCTCGTATATTGTTTGTATATTTGTATGTATATATATATATATATGTATGTACGTATGTAATATGTTTCCATTTATTGCATTTAAACATTTAGCTATGACACAGATATATATCTCAGAAAATTACAATCGAGTACATTGAGAACGTTAACATTTACGATTACAAGTTTTATTTGCGCTTAGCAACAATTTGGTTTGGTGCAACATTCATAAATATAAATTTATCATGTAAACGGAAGTTAAAAGGTACAACTCTCAATTATGCCAGCGATATTTTAGGCTTGGCTTTTTTTTTATGTACATAGAAGCTATCGCAATTTGGCCACTCACACCCGTGCATCACTGTACTCAATGCGCACAACACGCCCTGGTCGCTGTCCTCGCATCGCTTGGGTCGCTGACGAACCCAGGCCACGCAGCGCCAGCAGCTCTCGTGGCTACAATTGTGTGCGCCTGGCACTTCCCCCAGCTGAGGTGGAGGTATCAGCTCCGGTGGGCTCCACATAGGAGTAGCAGGCGGTTTCCATAACCAGCGGATGGCAAATCTCATAGACGGGCACTTTCAGACTCGTCTTGCGCAACCCACCCAAGCTGCTCTGCGAGCTTGAGCTGGGCCCAAACGATCGTCATCTGGGATCGTTACTCATCTCCGAATGATGCAGTTCACTCTCATCGCCAAAGCTATGGGCCGCTGCACTGGGCGTAATGCTGGGAGTCCGTGCACGTATCCGGATGGCAGACATGTCTGAGCCACGGCGTGAACTCTTTAGCGAGACACTCGGATGGGAACAAAAGCAGCGACAAATAATGCGCTTGAAGGCGAATCGAAAGTCCTTTGAGAAGAGGGCATAGATCATGGGATTCACCGCCGAGTTGCAGTAGCCCAGCCAAAAAAGCACCGAGAAGAGCAACGGATCCACACAGTCCTGACAGAACGGTCGTATGATGTACATGGTGAAGAAGGGACACCAGCAGAAAATGAACATGCCCACAATGATGGCCAGTGTTTTGGCCGCTTTAGTCTCCATGCGAAAGCGCTTCACCTGAGCCTTGATATTGCGTCTGCCCATCTTTTTGTTGCCCGGACGCAAGTGAGCCGATCCTGAGCCGCCTCCCTCGCTGGTATTACTCTGTCGTCGGGCCAGCTCGGGCAGAGCCTTGCCCACTTGTAGATAACAAGTGTTGCTGCCGCCCTGATGCTGTTGCCTGTAAAGCTGCGATTCGGTGCTATCGCCACCACGTCCATTGGAGCCATGATAATGCACCGCAAAGAGAGCATTGCCGCCCGATGAACGTCTTTCGCGTGAAGTCTCCGGTTGGGTCAGTTCGTGTATATTCTCACTCGAGGGATACGACACTGAGATCTTGATCTTCTCGTGTTGATGATGCAATCGCCGTGTGGCATACTTGGACAGACGCTCGGGTGAGGGTGTGCCCAATGTGGTGGTGGTGCTTTGTGTGCTGCCATTGCTGTGCATGGAATCATGCTGGTTGGATCCTCGGCCACGATGAATGCGCAGCGTTAGTCGCTGTTCCTCAAAGCGTGAACCGATGCCCTTGGAGCCTGCATAAAGTTGGAAATCAGCGGAATAATAAAGAAAGAAGAAATCATTATTAGTGGGTTGGCTTTTGTATTCTTTATTTACATTGAAGCCGCAATGAGTTGCAAAGCGAAAATGCCTTAAGACAGCCCCAGGGGATTTGTTTTTCTTCAGGAGGCAAAAGTTTGACCACAAGCAAAAAAAAAAAAAAAATATAAAATTTGAGTATAAGTGAAAATTTGACAACACCTGGAGAAAGGCCTAAATATCAATTCAGCGCAGCAAAATAAAAAAAATTTATTTATTTTATTCAGAGACCTCAACTTCATAGTAAAAATGACAGACGACTTGATTCCTTTCCTTAAGACGATTTCCATAATGATTCAAAATATTTCGTGGTAAATATTACAAAAAAGGACCGAAATTTACCAAGAAATTTCCTGCAGAGAAATTTAGTCGATGAGTACCAAAGGGATTCAAAATACATTGGGGTAAATGTCTCACAAAAAAAGCCTTCGGAGGACAGAAATTTAAAAAAAAAGTTTCATGCAGAGATTATAAGTCGGTCAGACTTTAAATTATGCTTTTTAATTCGTTCGTTTTTAAACTTAATTTCTTGAATAATACTCCATTGCTTTGAATCTGTTTGTAAAAATAATACTTGACATTTATTGACTATTCTTGACTCTTTTCCACACCACTAATAAAGTATAAGGTATAAGTATTTATAAGTATAAGTTTTTTTACTCTGTACCAAATCAAAAATAACATATAAGAAATGCAGGACACCATTAACAGTGTTATCTCTGTTTGACTTATCTGTTAAAATTTGTTTTTGCGTGTATTTAAAGCAGACCCGGCCAGCTCATAGACACTGCTTTTATTAGTAATAGTACACAGAAAAAAAAAATTCCATCGAGCTTAAATCAATCCGAAACTGTAATGAAAACAGGACAAGCTCGGATATTCTTACGTCGATCTGAAAAAGATTGATTTGATCCCACTTTTATCAATCCTGAAAAGGTTACATATATCCCGCGGTAATCTCATAAAGATTGAATTAATCTCAATATTGGAACTTAATTTAATCCCAAAAAGATTGAAAAAAAAATCTATCTGGGTAAGTTGGTTGTGTATAAGCAAAGGTCAAATTTTTGCGGGATTCGGAACAGGCCACATATCGCTGGATTAAGAATGGATAATTTAAACTCCTTCTCTTCTCAAGTGCTGGATATTCTCTTGTTTGCTTTTCCCCCCGACCCCTCCATTAAGTCAAGTCCTTGTGACAAATCTTACACTTTTATACATTTCAAGACCCTCAATCACATTGGTTCAATTAAGTTTTCTAAAATACAAAGGAAGAAAATATAAGAACTTTTATTGACCACTTTTTCTGGGAATCGAACCCAGGACTTTAGCGCTGAACTTGAATTAACGTGCTGCACCGTCGCTCGCGTTTGTTATAACGCGTCTAAGCTGCGACTTATATTTTTCTTTATGTTATCTTAGAGGATTGAAGTGAAAACATTCGGATTGATTGGATTGGGCCAAGCATAAAAAGCTTGAATTGTGCACAATATTCTCAAAAACGAGCTTGAATTTTTAAGCCCATGACAGGCTAAAAGTATGAATAAAAAGATTGAATTTAACTCTTTTTTCTGTGTAATCATCATTATTTATCGATTCAGCTAGCCTTGCACGATCAGATAAACGATAGTTTGAATAAAAACAAAATTTAGAGCAACAACATCACTCTCCGCATTAGACTTTGAAAACACACACAAACACTTGGCTTTGGGCCGCACTTTTCACAGATCGTGTGGCGCCATATTTAGTTATATACATATGGCTGGTACAGAGTAAATTGGAGTAGGGCTTGACCGTCTTTCTTACTTGAAAAGACATCGTCTCGATGCCCATGCTTCAGCTTATCCTACTCCAAATGTTGGGGTAAAGAGTAATTTTTTCGGATGGATAAAAAAAGTAATTTTGTGCTGCTGTACACCGACATGTGTATACCTCGGCCTCTACCTCCAAGTCCGACTGCCAAATAATTTCTGCAGGTACATTTTTGATAAATCGCGGACCATCGAAGACTTCTGTTTGGCATGTTATAAGCGAAGCATTCGTGAAAATAAATTCGATTCTAATTATCTAATTTTCTAAAAATAACTGCAAATGTCTATAAAGAACTTCATAATATTTCATAATATTTATTAATCAACTGAACAATTAAACTGACATTTCAGCAAAATTTTCCAAAAATGACTCAGCATTTGCTCTACTTATTTGCCTTCACGGACCTCCTTTTTGTGTTCCACATATTTGAAGAAAACAAAAAGAAACAAAAAACCGCACAACTTTAACTGTCACCAACTGTCTTAAGGCACTTTCGCTTACTGTGTTGAATGTAAACTGTTTTTTTGTTTTTTTTTTTTTTGATGTCCCAGCTTGTGGCGATGTCTTATGGTTTTGGTGTAGCGAGGCTAGCAAACTTGTGAAAAGCATTTGGCAAATATAAATACATTTATTTAAATCTGAGTTCGCTTTTATGTTGACACAATTGTTATTGAATATCGCTCATACGCTCCGTTGCACCGTCACGCACGCACTTGGCCTTTTGTTGCCTACTTCTCAGCGCCAACGGCAAGCAGTCAGCCAACCTGCACTTTAGCAAATTAAACGCGTAATTATGCAAATGTTTTTGCATAAATGCGACAAGCACTCAACTTTGTTGTTGTTGTAGTTGTTTTTGCCATCAGAGCGTAACTTGATTTCATTAACGCACACACACACACACACACTCAAATACATTTGCATAATTTGACGTACGTTTAACCAACTCCTGCTTACGGTTGTGCACATGTGCGACAGCTGTAAAAATATTCATTACTCGATTCGCGAAGGTACTGAATAATTACAACTGAAAAGCAACGCCCTTGGCTCCCGTCTTGCCATTGACCTGTCAACCAACCACTTGAGTGCCAGCGTCTGCTTCGATTTCGATTAGATGAAATTTAATATCACTCATGTGCTTTGACCCTGTCTATGGCAATAGCCCAGCGGGAATGTCAATTCCATCAAAGAAATGTGTTTTGTCCATCGATATCACTCGCAGCTGGCTCAAGTGAGTGCTCGATGGTATGTCAATGTACCTTCCAAAAAGGGTATAGCTCTGTTGCTGTCATGCTGTGAATGTTGCCAACAATCAATTGGGTGAGGCCAAAAGTAATTTGACATAAAAATTCGCACAATTTTTGGGGATTTCTTTCGATTTAATGAAAGAAAATTACTGACAAGACTGATAGGCTCAGTTTGATTGTTTAAAAATATGTTTTTAAATAAGAACTAAAGGTCTGGTAACTTTTTGGCAGTTTTACAGGCTGCACATTTGTAGGAATCGGCTGGATGACTATAGCATATAGCTGAACGATCGTCTTCTGGCTTGGTCAGCCTAATGAAATAGTTGTGGTCAGTTAGTTTTCAGACCGAGTTCTATCATATTCATCAATCATGATTTCGACCGATCGTTTAGAGTATTGTTTATGAGCATACATCCGACAAATGTGCAGCGTATTTTTATTTAAAGACTTTTTGCAAAGTTTGGTCAAGATAGCTTTAAAACTGAGGGAGAAGATAGCATAGAAACAGACGGACGGACGGACGGACGGACGGACGGACGGACGGACAGACGGACAGACGGACAGACGGAAATGAACTCAGCTCGTCATGGTGATCAAGAATAAATATACTTTATGTGGTCAGAAATGCTTCCTTCACTGCGTTACAAACATCGTGACAATTTTTATATACCCTCTGCAAGGTTAGAAGTGTGTCAAAGTGTAGCCTGCTAGGAACCGGGAAGTAGCCTTTTCATTTCCTTACCGAAATTTAAAGATGTTTTATATCAAAAATGCAAATATTTGGCACAGTTATTACCTCCTTTGACCAATTACTTCTGTATTGTATTTGCTTTATGAAATATTCGAAAAAGCAGTGGATTTTTGTTAAATATTTGTCAGGGAATAACAAATTCGGTATAGCCACTCAACAATTGTTTTTTGTTTTTTTGTTTTGTGGTGTACGTTTGGTCCTGCCTTAGGCTGTACTTGTACACATTCCTCACTGGGCCCCGCTAAGCGGGGATACCTGTTTGCTTCTGTTTCATCGTTTCTTTGTCCTGTTTTTTCTAAATGACCTTTTTTTCTTTTTTGTCGGCGCTCGTTTTAGCTTTCGTTTTGGTGTCTATTGTTTGGTTTTTGGTTTCAATTTTATTGGCTTACACAACTGCAATTGTATCCGTTAATACTATACACATAATACAATACATACATCTAGATATGGTTAACTAAACTGTGACAGACAACAATGGGCTGCTTAGATCTAATCAACATTTAGTGTATCTCATGATTTTGATTTTGAATTAACATTATAGCCTTATGCCTAGGTAAATACATGAAAATTATTGCCATACAGTTACAACGTCGTTCAATGTGTGAATACTGACTGAATATGGGGGTGGGATCAGCTTCAGCTCCAGCTCCAGCTGCTTGGCCATGCTTATAAAAATACAAAAGCGATTAATGGCTTAAAGTACACGGCCCTTGCAGAAGCCACCGCGACGTGTGCGTCGCGTGCTGCCCGACTCTTCGCCATCGCTGGCATCCTGGGGCAGCGAGGATGTGCGCTGCAGTGGACTCAACTCATAGTTGCCCATTAGTCAGCTAAAGTCGACGCCATCGCCATCATCTGAGCAGCCCGAAATCGTCTTGTGGAATGTGGCCGGCGCCATTAGGGCACGAGCGGCTATCATCTGGAAGTTCTCCGAGGCACGGAATCCACTGCGCGTGCACACACAGCGACACACGATGCGCTTGAAGGCAATGCGAAACTCGTGCGAGAAGAGGGCATAGATCATCGGATTGATGGCCGAGTTGCAGTAGCCCAGCCAGAAGAGCACCGAAAAGACTGTCGGCTGGATGCAGTGATCGCAAAAGGCCCTTATAAGATACATCGTGAAGAAGGGCAGCCAACAGACAATAAATCCGCCCACGATAATGGCCAGCGTTTTGGCTGCCTTGGTCTCCATGCGGAATCGCTTCACCTGGAATTTGGCATTGCGCTTGCCCGCACGTTTCTTGGCCGTTGCCTGGCCGCTCTCCAGATCAATTCCCGAACGACCTGGCGTATCCAGATTGAAGGTGGTCTCGCCTATGTCAAAGAGGCTGGTCTTGAACGAGGCACGTCGTCCATTTACCACCGCATAGTGGGGCGAGGTCGACGAAGAGGTTCTCTCTGCCTCAAGGACATTCTCCGAAGAGGGAAAAGACACCTTAATACCGATCTTCTCGTGTCGCTGACGATTAACCCTCATCGAGGTGGCTCGCTTGGGTGTAGACTGTTGATCCTCGTTACCGGGGCCGCCACAACCATTGCTGTTCACACTCAGAGTCGAGGACATCGAGTGCACAGATAGCGGCGTACGCTGTGGTGTGCCACAGGGACGTCCCCGATGGATGCGCAGTATCAGCTGGGATTCGTCGACGCGATTGTTGCCCGACTCGCGTGGACTGCCTGCAATTAGTGAGCGAAGCAAGTTGACGGAAAGTCGGAATGTTGTTCGTGGTGGTGGATAAACATGGATAAAACATACAGTTTGTAATGTACATGGACATGTGGTTGAAAGATTAAAAATTTTTGGTGGCTTACACATCACAGAGAGCGGAATTCTAACTACAAAACATTGACAATAAGATATATTTATATATATATATATATAGTAAGAGTAAGTAAGTAAGTATGTATGTATGCTGGTAAGTTTTAGTGTTGAGTAAAACTGCGCATTTTTTGTGAACCAAGTTAGTTGCTCCCTTTTAAGATAGTGAAGAGAGTGAGTTACTTTGTTCAGTTGTTCAATGTTGCTCAATTGTTCAGTTATTCATTTTTGTTCAGTTGCTCACTCATTTTTACTCATTTGTTCAGTTGCTCACTCACTTTTTACTTCTTGTTTAGTCGCTCACTCACTTGTACTCTTATGTTCAGTTGTACAGTTGCTCAGTCCCTTGTTACTAAATCCGCATTTGCACGATGAAGTTTCCTTCATGAAGTTCTTCATGAAGTTTTTGTTTATGGGAAAGAGGTGAAGAGCGGCAGCCGGAGCTGGCAAAGCTTTATGACCTACCCTGGCGTGAAGCTTTTCGATAATTCTCCTTTGCTTTGTTTCCATTAAACTAATGCAGGGTGCAGTTTTGAAGATGCTTAAAAACGAAATCGAAGAGAGCTTCATGAAGCAAACTTCATCGTGTAAACACGGACTTAGACCGCATTTACACGATGAAGCAAACTTCATGAAGTTTCTCAAAAAGCTCTTGCTTTTAGGAAAGAGGTGTGGTGGGGTGGCTACGCCTCTTTCATACAAGCAAGAGCTTTTTCAAAAACATCATAAAGTTTGCTTCATCGTGTAAATCCCGACTTATAGTGTTCACTTGCTCACTCACTTGATATTTTTTGTTCAGTGGCTTTCTCTCTCATGCTGGTCTCTCAATTGCTTAGTTCTTAACTTTGCTTTAAGGCTATTTCCTCTCTTGAATAAAAGTTCACATGAAAAGCATTTCAGAGCGGTCACAACCGGTCAACCTCAAAGCAAAGTCCTTAGTTGAGTAAGAGAGTAAGCAACTGTACAAAAAAAAAAGCGAGTGAGCAACTACACAACAAGAGTACAATCATGTTATCAACAGTACAAACAAGAACAATTATGTGAACAACTGAACAAAAAGGAACAGGTGAGTGGGTAATCGAACAACTGAGCAAAAATGAGCATTTTCACTTTTTTAGATTAGTGAGCAACTCTATTTTGTTCACTCAATCATTAACCGAACCCAACACTTGTAAATATGTAAGTAAATTGTTATTTGAAAGCTAGAAAGCTACTTAAAGAGAAAAAACGGGGAAGACTCACGCATTCCATTATCAAAATCTAAAACGTTTAATATAGAGTGGAAATTTATTGAATTTAATTTATTTACCCGTTTTTGCAAATTGATTAATGCACCAAATGGGATTTTGGATAATAGAAAAAGTTTAAATGCAAATGTTTTTTATAAAATGTTTTTGTGGTTGGGAGAGTAAATTGATATATTTGTTTTTGATTTGTTGACAATAACATTTAACATTGTTGAGCAATTAAAATATGTGCATTACAAATTTGTATTTCATTTGACAAATTAAACTGCAATCCGAGCTTATCTCACAATTAATTTAAATAAAGCTCTCTTCCAATTAAATTAATGCAAACGAAATACAAACCCATAGGAAACTGAATTTCCATTTGCATAAACAATGCCAAACCTATTGAAAACAAATTTCGTTTGCCCAGCGAATGGAGGAGGCAGACAAACAAGTGGGTAACTTGGCATGTTAAGGAATGTGGCATATGAAAAGTATACATACATTATTGATTTCTGTCTAAAGATGACCGAAGTGAAGGTAAACAAACAAATTTTATGCAAGAAAAATGAAAAATGCTGCCTCTTAATATTCATCAGCCAACCAGCATATGAATGCCCAAACTTTCAGAGGGTTTTCATGCGAGGAGTTGGCCTTGGGGCAGCGTGGATGGAAGAAACATAAGACTTTACTTTCTCATTTGGGCTTAAGCACAGATATTATATGTTGCGTGAAATTTCCTTGGAAACACCCACGTAAATGTAATTTGCATTTTTTATTTCAACGTAATTTCTGTTGTCTGTTTTTCAATGTGGGTTTCATTTACTATTTTCACATTGCTGGTGTTGCTTGCGCGGGATTTAATTATAATAAAATATTTACAAATATTTTTCATCACAATTAAATGTAGTTAAATTACCATTTTTATTGACTGCATTTTATTTTATATAAAAGTCAAGGTTCGTTCTTTAAGTTTCTTCAAAAGTTAAAAATTGTAATGTAATTTGCTATGAAATTATAACGATATTTAACGATCATTTAACTTTTTAGTCACGATTATGAATCTTCAACGAATTATTACAATTCTTCTTCACAGGGCAGAGTACTGTCACCTGTATAATGGAACCTAGTGCTTGCTTGCTTCACTGAAAGTGGCAACCCCTTACAAATATATTTATTTTTGTGGACTTTTAAGTCGAAGTGAACTCCATACACAAAAACCTGGAACTATGGACCGAAACGGTCTATGTGTGCCCCCACATTGACAAATACATTTATTGTATAAAATATCACCTTTTTCTTCGCAAGAAATGGACATGGCTGGGTTTTTGTTTTACACTTGACCTTTGTATGATTGCCATTATGTTAACCATCCGACAAGTGGCCTGATCCGACTGAAATTCAAGGCGAATGCCGGCCACTGACAGAGGCGTGCGAAAGTTTTGTGCTGCTGACACAGGGCCAGGGTCGCACTTCTCAAAATCACCAACAATAACCAAAAGACCATGAACCCCGTCAAGTTTTGAACTTGAAACTTGATTACCTACCCAGAAAGCCACTAAAAGGACGTATGTGCCCCGCCCGCACCAAAAAAAAAACAGCAGCAACACTCGCATTGTGTCACGAAACATTTTTAGACATTTTGCGTTGCGTTTTTTTTGCAAGAAAGAGAATAAGACACGCACGGCAAGTGACCAAAACACACACTCACACATAGCAACTATATAGCGAGCTCAGGATGTGTGGGTGTGTGTAGACAAAGCATATTTCAAGGTTGCCACAAAATGTTGGCTCCTGGCAAATCAGGGCTTTGTTCTCTAACGTCAACCAGGAAAACAAAAACCATCAGCAGCTACGTCAGTAGCAGCTAACAGAAACGTTAACGTCGTCATTAGTTTAAAGCGGCATATTTCACATACTCGAAAATTGACTAACTAAATATTCTCATTCCAGGCATTTTCAGCGCCCACAGCCTGAAAGTATGCAATTACTTTTGAGCAGAGCGGAACTTGAATCGATTTCTTATTAAAAATGTATAAGAAAACCAATCACACAAATACCTACAAACATTCACGTACATTTTATTTTCAAATTAAATTCTGGAAAGTTTTTTTTCTGTAAAAGTTTTAGGGCTCTTACTTACTTTATTAATTCAAGGCCTGAAATAACAAAGTATAACACATATACGGATTTTAGCTTAACTGCAAGAAGGCATTGGTTAGATTTACTGACTCTCATCAGGCACACAAAGCCTTTCATTGCCTATTCATATCGACAATTGTCATATTAAAGTCTTGAAATTTTCAAAGTCGAATGCATAGCGTGTAATTATCCGAGGGCAGTTGGAAAAGTCAGTTACTTTTTGAATAAATTATATTTTAAAATTTATTTCTTTTAGCAATTTTTAAGCATCGAAATAATTGGTTCCTTTCCGATACTTCAAAGGAAAGACTAAGTTTAATTGAAATTCAAACCAAATCTCTCACTGCCAATCTATTTCATTAGGTTTGGATAAAGAAAATAGTCGCAGGTGGCAAAATCTGCAGAAAATATTATGGATGGGGCATTATTTATTGATTATGGCCATGAAGACTTCACATTGTCGTGGTGAAGAAGTAAAAAAAAACTAAATTAATGGCGAATCTGGCCAACTGCACTGAATAATATTAGAAATTTTGCACAGACAGGGCCTACTACTTGATAACATTCGCTTCGATAAGGAATGGATTTCAATGCTTCACTCATTGGTAAGTTTCATGGGTAGTACAAGTGTCTTTTTGCAATTCGTTATGCTCAGGCCTGATCGGTAATAGGTCGTAGAACTGAAAGGTGCCTACTGCCCCAGAGACCTTATTTGAATTTTTTGGAGGATTTCGGGCTTGACGATTACTTTTGGGCGACTTGAACGATCAGCGTCACTTGTGCTAGTACGAACCACTCTGCTTAAGAAACGATTGAAATATATGTTTGAAAAGGTCTTTCAAAAATATTCCACTGACTAAGTTGTATTAGCAATTTTAACACTTAAGTATGTTCCTTCTTATTTAAGAGCTAGTTGAAATAAACAGTTCCAGAAAGATGTAATACCTACACAGACGAAAAAATAAATATCCGGTCTAACATCAATCCCAATTAATGTCAGGTGAAGATGGATCTCAGATTTTATAAAACCAAGTTCGAAAGGATTGACTTAGGTACGGATTTCCCAATTCCGAAATTGATTATCAACAACGCACGGGATTGATTTAATTTTTTTATTCAATGTAAAGAGAATGGCCGAGAAAACATTTCGAACTCACTCTAGATTTCTTTTTGTTCTTGCGCTATGCCTTTTACTTTAATCTCGGTGCAGGATTTTTTGATTTTCAAGTTGGATACGTCTTTAAAATGAAACTTTTCGGACTGACACACGAATTTGTGGATTGTTTCAATTCTTTGAAATTGTTTTAAGTAAGGTTTTTATCAAAATTATAATGCACTTTGTTTTTTTTTTAATTATTTTTTAAGTTTGAAGTATTTAGAAGCTTACAAAAAATATTCATCATTTTGGCATCAAAATAGTAAAATGTTGCAACAAAAAATATATTAAGAATATAAAAGTTTTTGTGATTTTTTAAGAAAGTAAAAAAAATTGGTATTTTCGACCTTATCAAAATTATAAGACACTTTTGGTTTTAGTATTAAAAAATAAAGAAATTGTATCCGAAGTTAATTACTGTAACTTATAATATATTGTAATTTAGATGTTTTTTTGTAGATTCTTAGCATCTGCCAACATCAAAAATACGTTTTTCATGGAATTCGCCAGCACCACCAAAAAATTCTGTCAATTTCCATAAAATTGCGTTTTTAAGAGCATTCGAGCCCTCGTACTTTGTGTTTTTCTTATAGATACGCCTTGCCAGTATGCCACAAACATTTTCAATCGGGATAAGATCCCGTGGGCAATCTGGTCAGTTCAATATATTGACAGAGTAGTCCAGTATTAACGCCTTTCTGCGAATATGGACGTTATCCGGAATGAAAACATAGGGCTTTTTCGTATTTTACCTAGAAATGGTAGCAGACTATTCCCTAGTACTCGTATGTAGTCAGTACTGTTCATCCTTGAGCTGGAAAATCCGATCCGAACTAGTTAAATGCTTATCATTACTGGCCCACCTATGGAAGTTTCTCTTTGTGAAATAAAGGGGATCCTTTCTTAGATCGCTCCATTTATGTCGCAAACCAAATGATCCATCGAGATTAAACTTTTTCTCATCAGAAAAAATTACCTGAAAGAAAATAGCTAGTAAGCATACGAGAGAGAAATGCAACATTTTGATTTCCGAGACCCAGTTGTTTTTTTCAAAATCGATACGCGTTGCTTTGTGGCAGGGGGGCCAATTGCGGAATCTTTTTAAGCACACTTCGGACAATGTGTGCAGATTGTTTTTAAATGCGAAAAATAGTCATGGATGACACTTTTTTTCTTACATTTGCGGAGAGTTATAAACAGGACGTTTTTGAATAGGTTGCCTCTTTAGTATTGTGTCTTTTGTCGCGTTCTTTTGGAACTGCGTTTTTTGTCATAATTTTGAGGATTCTTTCAAAAATTGGCGATTGCAGTACGACTGCGTCCCATTTTTTATGATATTTGGCTCACATTCTACCCGGACATCGAAAAAGCAAGAATTAAGTCCTTTACCTCGTCCAGTAGCAAAGTTAAGCGAATTATTTTATTGAATTTTTTTAAAGGGCATAGCAGAATAATCATAGGATAACTGCCCCCGCGGTTATTAGTACCAAATTCACATGTTTGATTAACATCCAAAAGAAACTCACTCTCCAAAAATTTTAGACTCCAAATCGCTATTGGACGAGAGTTATGAGGCCCGAAAGTTAAACCGAAAAACTGATTTTTCTCAAGAACCTCTTGACCGATTTTGATGGGTGTAATATCTGTAAAAAGTGTACAAAATACCATTCTAAAGATATTTTTTGCAGATTTTTATTACGAAAACTTTGGTCCAAAAATTATGTGTTATAATTTTTATAAGGACCTTACAATCAGATTTGATATGCACTTGAAATTTTAATCCGAAAGTCGGAACTTAAGCAGGGTACTTCTTAAAAATGTCTTATGTCGCCTAAATTATATGATCAAACCAATTGAATCGTATAAATTAATCGTAAAAACAAGCTACATATTATTTTTTGATAAAGATTTCGAGGTTCGAACCAAAAAAATGTCATAGACTATATGGAGATTAGAAAAAAGTTTTTCTTTTTTGGCACACTACTTCATAAAGGCAAACTCACACAATTTGACAATTTGCCATAGATAAAGCAATCTCATATGGCACTACAAAAATTTGTATGAAAAATGTGGTTAACATCCATATGACTTGGATGTACTCACACGATATGGTCACATGCGACTGCTTTATCTATGGCAAATTGTCATATCGTGTGACTTCGCCTTAAGAATTGAAACACTTTCAAACAGTTTTAAAGGTGGAATGCTTTTGACAATCTATCCTTTTTAATATTGATAGTAATGCGGTGTCTACGATATGACAATTCGGTATTTGCGGTGTTTCAGTGGTTTGCGGTGTAGATAAAATGTGTACTCAAGCAATCGAATCTAATCTATTTCGGTTCCGGTTGTGTCCGGGTTTGTTTAGGTTCTAGTTTCTAGAGTTTACTTCAGGCAGACTTGATAATTAAATAAAAACCAACCTTAATCATTTAAAATTCAGCAACTTTATTTATTAGATTTTATTAGTTCGCCAATTTTTGCAGAAATTTAAACTGCAACTTTTTCTCCCAAAAATAAAATCGATAACTATCTTTTAGGACTCCCGTGTTCCCTCCGGACACAGCGGGAGCATTGACTCCCTTAGTTATTGATTTTGATTATGTCATTCGCTTAGCTAGTTAGTTAGCCTGGTTATTTACATCCGTCCTCCGCCTTGAGGCCATTATGCGTGCGCTTGGCTTGGCAGGAACTACCACAGTGCCCAATGAGCTGATCACGCGGAAGAAAGTGCGCTGCAGCCTGTGCAAAATGTTGTGCAACAAATGGGCCACACATGAAAATAAATATTTAATGGCAACAGCAGCAGCAGCAGCAGCAACAACGAAAACGAAACTCAAACTTCAAACAAAAACACTTTGCAGGGATTATCACCATCGCCAGGCCAGCAAGTCAAATCAGTGAAGCCGAAAACGACAAAGCAACAACAGCAACAACAGTGGGGGGAAAACAAGCTAAGAAAATAGCATTTTCTTCCATGAGTTTCTTGCCATATGCCGGCCCAAGTGTTTCTTTCATGTACATAAGTACACATTGTCGTATATACGCGTAAGTATATGGTATATTGGGTGCCCTAGTGTATGTCTGGCTTTGCTAATGGCTGAATTTCTTTTCATTTAATCTACGTGGCTTTTTGGCTAAGCCGGTATTTTGTTTGATGTGCTTCTCACAATATTTCATGATTTTTGGTTTCCGCATCAGGGAAAAATAATGCTAATTATAATGATTTCAAATGAGAAGGGGGCTTGGTTGGGAGGAACGTGAGATTTCGAACTCTTTAATTTTAAAGTTATTCACATTTGTTTTATCTTTGGTATTTAATTACATTGGATACACTTAACTAATTAAAACTATAACTAAAGGACTTTCCATTCCCCATTACATTTAGGTATTAGGATTTTAGTTACAAGGATTTTATGGGGGCTTAAAAATTAAGTTAAAGTTCATTTTGACTTTGTGTAAATATTTATTTATATAGTTATTTATCATGTTTGTTTTTCATTGTGTGTGTGTGTGCGGAAATACATAAAAACTAAATGCCGACAAAAAATATGTGAGGTTATTTATAAATGTAAATTTTGGTTTATTAACTGGCAGTTTTTGTACAGTTAGTTCCTCACGGATGCTGGGCTGAATTAGGATATGGACAGATACACGTACACACGGAGCGAGATGAATTGTTATTTACTTGACTGCCAATTTATGGTTTGGCTTGGGGGAATGTTTGGCAAGGACGAAGACAGCGAACCCAGCGACTATGCGTTTATGTGTGTGTGTGTGTGCTTAATGTACTTGATTGTTGTTTAAATTAAAGTTTGCCAAAAACAAACAACCAAAAAAATTAAATGGGACAAACGGGACGTTACACTACGTTTGGTCTACACGTTGAGAATTGTTGAAAGTTTGAATAAAATGAATCAAGCTACGTGATTACGTTTGGAACTTTATAAATTATTAGATATAAATTTATATATTGAGAAGATAAAATAAACTTTTAGCTACGCACAAGTCAAGGACAAATTGTAAGTGTGGGATTTAGTAGAAAATTCGGTGTCCAAATGCTGTTTAATTTAAAGTTATCTTAAAAAAAACACAAAACACTCACCCTTGGTGGTCTTAAAGCCCTGATTGATGGCCCGGGTAGTGCGTACAGCTGCCCTATAGATGCGCCAGTAGAAGAAGAGCATCACAAACATGGGTATGTAGAAGGAACCCAAAGCCGAGTACAAAACATAGCCCCGATCATTGGTCAGCTCGCATTTCCAAGGGCAACTGGCCGATGTGTACTGTGGTTTGTTTTGCGCTGGCGTACTCAGCAGATCATTATCCATTTCCGTGGTTGCTGCTGTCGAGGAGGAGGTGGTCATCTCTGCAATTCTCACCTCTGCCGACTCATCAATGGGTGCAAAATTGGGATCGTAGGGATTGTAGGCATTGCCCGCCTCCGCTTCCGGTTCCTTAATGCTATCTAATCCTAGTTGACCATCCTCTGTGCTTGACATTGTGGTGGCATAGTAAAGCGTATAGTTTCCCCTCGAATAGGTCGGTTGGATTACGGCCTGCAAAAGAGAATGCATAGATAAGTGCTTTGGCATGACACTTGACACTGGGCAAAGCTCCTTTGTCATCATCATCTAGCCCATTTAAATTCCAAGCTCGCACACACTTTGCTCATCCAATAAAAATGCAACCCGAAAGCGGTTCATTTCGTGTTTCGCCACGTGCTGTGCATAAATGTCTCGACGGGAAAAGGTATATCATACAATACATTTGGGCGTATTAATAAAAGGAGGCCATCGAGAACGAAACGTTGCAGAAGGATATGAGTAACATGTTGTGCCATGTACATTCAACGGAATCGAAATTGAATTGAGCGCAGATGAGAGCAGGCAGCAGGCATATTAATAATCGATGGCTTGTAAATCGACTTACAATAGAGTCCGCGTGGGCATCAGCGGGTGACTGCCATTCGGATTGCATTCTACAGCGGCAAATGCGAATTCCATAGAACAAAGAGGTTCCATCTTTATGTGCAGTTGGGCGCTAAAGGACCATGAATTGTTGGCCAGAGTTATTTCTTACAAATTATTTAAGTAATTAAAAACGTTGCATACTTTCGAGCGGTTATTAAAAAAATAAGTGCAATTCATTGATTAGATTTAAATTTTTGGCTCTGCCATTCCATATTGCATTTTTATGTCCCACTGCCTGTAATAACGAGGGAGTGTCTTGGGTTCTAAAAGATTTATTTGCTTACATATGAATACACACATTGGTACGCACTATGAGGAGCAACATATCACATATTAATTTCCAGTTGAATGTCTCCATTAGACGATGCCGTTTACTTGAAACAAAAGGCATTCAAGCCGAGCCAAGTCATAAACTGTTAAATTACAAGAAGGTTGGCCCAAATCATTCATCCGCCTTTCCCTTTCGACCACAACGACCTGGCCGGGCCAGTTATCGTTGCCGATCTGATTACCCAGTGACATAATGCCCATAAATTGTGAGCCCTGCTCCCAGCTCTCATTCTTTGCTTATGCCTGTGATTGTTGTTGTTGCTTGTATAACACATCATTATCATTGACATTGCGTACGAGTTTTGTATGCCTGTGTGCCAAAAATGTCAAAGAGAAAATTAGAGCCCAACCAAAAAGGAAAAGGCATAAAAAGTGTGTCTTGTTTTACGGCAATTCTGACACAAATGAGCCAGTTTGCAGCCTTTGGCACTACGTTTGTTGCGGTTGGACAGCAAAAACTTCCACACTCACTCACGTAACGGTGTCAATGACAATGTCCAAGCGAAGCCAAACCAAGGACCCAAAAAAAAAAAACTTCTTAGCCAAAGGGTTTCAGCTTTTGCTTTCTCTTTTGCTGGTTTTTTGGCAAAGACAAACCGCGTTTTACACTTCAATTTATCGCCTGGGGTCAGAGTTGCGGTTGCGGTGGTGGGTCGGCACTTACCTTTTGATCCTTCCAGCCGACTAGCGGCGGAAAGCATATAACAAATGAGAGTACCCAAATGCCAGCGATTAAGGACTTGGCCTTCTTCGTTGACATGATGCTTGGGTAGGTAACGGGTCGCGTGACTGCCACATATCGATCCAAAGATATGGCACACAGATTCAGAATCGATGCAGTGCACATCCACACATCGACGGCCAACCAAATGCGGCACCAGACATCGCCAAATATCCAAACCTTCAAATGAAAAGGTTATTATCCGAGCATATAATGCCACCGACTGGTACGTACCTTGAACACCTCCCAGGTGGCTGAGAACGGTAGCACCGCCAATCCCACCAATAAATCGGCCACGGCCAAATTAACAATGAAAAAGTTGGTTACACTTCGCAACTTGTTTGAACAGAAGACGGCGGCAATCACCAGACAATTGCCGCCAATGACCAGAACATTGATGAACTCGAGTATGGCCAATGAGATCAAATTGGCTGGTTCCGTCCATTTCACAGATTTAATGAGATCCTCGCACTCCGACTCATTCATGGCGGTACTTTTGAGATGGGTGTATAAATGTGTTTACCACCTGCAAGTACAAAAATAAATAAACAAACACACACACACAAGAAAAGTTACTAAACGCAAAGTCGGCAGTTGGCCCTAATTGCTGAGGCAATTTGGAAGGGGCAGCGTCGGTGTGTCTAATTAATTTATGAAAATACGCTGGGCTAAAAATAGCCTACACAGAGAGAAAAATGCGTTCCAAAATTATGTTTTTTAAATTTTATAAAAAAGTTAGAGTAACAGGAACCGTAAACAGTTAGCATTAAAATTGAACAACTCAGTTAATTTTTGATAAAAAAGAATAAAACTAAAATTTTATAATGATTATTAAGCTGGTAACAGATTGATGCGTATTGTTAATAATAAAAGCAAGCTGAACCTACATATTTTAGAGTTAACAAAAATTGTGACTGTTTTAACGAGCTTAATAAATTTCAAAGTATAAAGTTTTAGCCGGCTTGAGGTCATCTCAGTTATGTTTGCACATAATTATAATTAACAAGACACACAATAGATCAATAGACTTTGCACCTCAACTGTTGATCAGCAACGACAATCATGTCAGAATTGCTATAACTGCTTGGGAACGCCAAGCTAGCACTAGCGCGAAAACCAACATCAAAGGCGAGCGCTGTGCTAAACAGTCGCTATGTGTATGTGAGAATGGAAGATGCCATCCTCACTACTTAGACGGGATTTACACGATGAAGCAAACTTCATGACGTTTTCTAAAAAGCTCTTGCTTGTAGGGAAGAGGTGTACAGGGGGAAGCTACCCCACCACAACTCTTTACCACAAACAAAAGACTTTTTAAGAAAATTTATGAAGTTTGCTTCATCGTGTAAATGCGGACTATGACCGGAAGAAGTTTCCTTAATGAATTTTTTATTTGTTGGGAACAGGTCTTCACCTGAGGGGTAGCTGAAGCAGGCAAAGCTTCATTACCTACTATGGCGTGAACGGACTAACATAGTGTCTGATTTGTTTGAGTTCAGAAATGCAAAAAGATGTTTAACAAAACTTTTAGAGATGAAGGACACACTCAACCACACGGAACTAAATGACAGAACACAAGGCGATGCATTAGGAAAATATACTATCATAATATAATATATATATATTATCAGTATACACGGATACTCAAGAATTAAATGCTGCTTATTTCGTGGAATCTGTCGGTTCAAGCAACATGAATACAATATGTAAAAAACTGTGGAAAACGAATTGGTTTGAGAGATTTCTAGGTAGCTACATTACCTGTTTGGAATCAGGGATGTAGGAACTGACTGAAAGCGTGCTAAAATAAACAGACGGAAACCAAAATGTAAAAACCACGAGCTATTTAGATGTTCAAAGAAATCTTTCCAAAAGCTCCAATTCTGGGCAACAGCTAGTATCATAAATGTATCGAACTATGTTAACACGACTGCAAGCGACCAGCCCTCACATCTTAGTATCCTATTAAACAATCCTAGTTTGATTTACATTCTTGCAAATTACGTAACCTGTAAAAACATTTTAAAGTTGGATACGCTGAAATCCTTAAGTTAAGTTTTACGAGCTAAACAAAGCTACAGGAGAGGAGCGAGTACCTAGCAAATTCCTAAAATCCGCCACTCAAGAATATCTTACGGTACTAATCAAAAAGCTAAAAAAGATTTTTTAAACGGCTTCAGCAAAAATATAGTTTATTCCTTATGCAAAAATGGAGGCATCTCATATCTGAATATTATGGTCAAAGTACTCAACTCAATACTACTTAATCGTCACACGGGATGGGTTTTTAAAAACAATCTGCTAAGTGAGTACCAGTCGGGACTATCTGAATGAAAATAAAAAGTTAATCTTATGTTTTATTGACGTTTAGGCAGGGTCCAGCCGGGTTTACTACCAAATACTTATCAGTTTCAAAGTACACCAACACTTTCTTTGTATACTTCTATAGTTCCAAACTGGATATTAAATAATTGAAAATAAATAATTTAGATGTTAATCTTAATTGTTTTTAACTTCTGAAAAATTAACAATTATGGCAATCAACTTAAGCTGAAAGTCACTCCTCAGTAAGCAAAGAGATGCTCACACTTAGTATCAAATTTATATACCATTGTGCTAAATTTCGTTTGAGAATGTCGAAAAAGTACAGCAATTCCTTTAACCTCGCAGAGCTTAACACACGAAAAAAGTGCTAAAAAATTAACGACACATCAAGTTCAACATAAAGAGCACTCGCTGAGCAAAGTAAGTCTTAATTTCAGCCAGGAAACGACGAACACGCAATGCACCTTATGCTACCTTGAAGCGTGCGACACCATTTGTCCAATTGTCAGCGAAGTGCGAAATCTGCTCCTTAAATAACAATTTTGAACTACTGAAGAAGCTTTGGACTGGTTTAACGGAAAAAATGGGAAGTCTCTCGCAATCTTTCTTTGCCATGCTTTTAAATATAGAGAACAAATATTAGAAGAACATTTTTTAATAAAAGAAGAAATAACTGAAAGAACATTTAACCATAGATACTCATATTTATTTAAGAAAACATAAATGACTACATATTTAAGTTTTTAGTGCTTTATTCAAGAATTTTGAATTACTAAAGTTATGCTGAAAATAAATAATAAAAAAATAATATCAAGCTCAGACTATCAATTACGAAATTGGAAAATTTCATGTACGATTTTTTTTTCCAGTGTGTACACATTTCCAAACAAAAAAATCGAAAAATAAGTAGAAAAACAAAAAGGTGCTTTGCTTTGTTATCAACACTCTTGCTGGCTTAGACAATGAAGAGAGGAAAATGTGAAATTTTCGTAGAAAATTTTAATTTTTCCTTCATTGTGCTTTGGCTGTAACTTTAAGAGCACCAGCGGGCAAATGAACTTTAACTCTGACAGGAATATACAACGCCATGGTTGTGGCTAACCAGCACAAACAATGAATTGATGTAGGGAAGTGAGATTATATGCCCCTCTGGCATATTTGCTTAATTGTTTGGTAAGGCAACATAAGCCCAGCTTAAATATTGTCCTTTGCTGACCTGCGCAAATAATTGAAAATTAAACGCTTGCGGAAACGGAAGTGACTTCATTGCATACAAAAAAAAAAAACAGTGGGCGGCGAGCCTTTCAATTGATTGAAATTGCCATAATTAATGGCATTCGTTTGCCTGGCTGTTTAATATGTATATAAATGAATTCGCATGCAAAACAATTGCATTTCAATTACCAAGGTACACACAATGTGCCACTCAATTTGGTTATCAGCCATCATCGAACATAAACTAAAAAAAAATTAAACTGCCGAACAACCAATCAACTTCTATAAGGCCGTAAGCCATTGCCTCATTTTCAATATTTGTGCACAATTTGGTCACTAATCAATATTTCAAATTATTTTTGACTTTAATGGCACTGCCTGGCGGTCAGGCACGCACTAAGCGGCAACAACAACAACGACAACAAGAGTAACCACATCCAGAATACATCCCAAGAGGTTGGGGTAATTGCCGAGCATGAAATATTCTAAACACGCAACAAATCGATTAAAATATATTTGCTTTAAGTATGCCCCGCCTTTCCCTCTCCCGTGTGGGTTGAAGTTGTATTTACATTTTATTTTTCTTTTGGCACGTTCAAATTGGGCGTAGCTTTTACTTTGCTGCGATTTAGAGAAAGGCACTGTGATAGTGAACACCTGTTTTTGGCAACTGCTTTTTGCCCGGTTACCTTTGTTGTGGCAACACATTTGATTCAGCTAACAAATAATTAATTATGCAACGAGCAGGGAAACGTAAATAGCATTTCTGGTTGTAAATAGAAGGTTTGGATTTGCTGATATTGTTGATTGAACTGAATGCGTGGGCAGGGAGTGGATAGATGAAAGGGAAAATCGATGGGGTGTTGACCGAATGAAGGTCATGATGGATGATAAATGAGTTGGGACCCATTTTGAATGTTAATTCGTCAATGGGATGACATAAAAAATAGCGGCATGTAATGGTCGGCATGTGCAGATTTCTATGCCTTAGCAGGTTTATGGGGCGATATCTATTAATATAAAAGAATTCAACCTGACTGACTGGTGAGTTTCTGCATAGTTTTAAGAGATAGGAAGCTGAATTTGTTACAGTAGTGAGTACTAAGGTTTTGGGGATTTGGGTAAATTCCATCCCCAAGGGAGGGAAAATGCCTGGAAAAGTTTGTATGGAAACAAATTTTGTTCATCCGATCCACTTGAAACTCGATTTGTAAGTAATGTGGGACTGGGTCTGGCATCCCTATTCTGACATGCCTTGCCAGATCAGCTAACCAAAGATCGTTAATATTGCAGCAGTGGTCGCTGCTTGCATTTTTAATGAAGAAACATCAGCTTTATTATTATTTATGCACGGTATGGACTTAAAACTTTCCCGAAATTCCCACGAATATGCCCGAAATTTTGATGAAAACCGCGTGAGTGCAGCCAAAAAAAAAACCTGGATTCGTCATCGACAGGAGAAAAAGTATGCCCTGGACATTGCAGATACTGCAGGTTCTGTACTATATGTCCCTGGAATCGATGATTCAATGTATGTTACAAACAAACAATCTTTTTCTAGTGTTATTGTTACTTAAAACTTTAAATGCGTTTTTCTCGAAACGTTGTTTTTAAAGTCGGTTGTAAAAAGATCTCGAAAACTATTCAACCGATCTTGATGAAATTTGACACAGGTCTTCTAAATACAATTCGCGAGAATTTGGACGAAGGATTTTTTTCTATTTAAAAAAAAAAAAATTTTTTTGAGCTAATTTTACCGAAATGTTAATTTTTTTGTTAATAGGTCTGCCATAAACCCAATTCTAGTTTATGGTCTTTACTAAAACACAAAATTTTCAAAGCGAATTCTTTAACGGATGTTCGGCTGGGCGTCTAAAACGAGAAAAATTTTGTCTTTAATTTCTTTGCGACAGCTTTTTTGCGTGATATTTTCTTAGTTTCTTTCAGGGATCTAGGATCAGGAATCTGGGATCGGAGATCAGGGATTTGGGATCAGGGAGCTGGGATCAGGTATCTGGGATCAGGGGATCTGGGATGGATCTCGGATCTGGGATCAGGGATCTGGAATGGATCTCGGATCTGTGATCAGGGATCTGGGATTAGGAATCAGTGATCTGGGATGAAGGATCTGGGATCAAGTATCTGATAATAGGGATCTGGAATGGATTTGGATCAGGGATCTGGGATCAGTGTTCTGTAATTAGGGATCTGGATCTGGGACTTGGGATCCGGGGTCTGGGATCTGTGATCAGGGATCTGGGACTGGTACAGGAACACTATTTTACAACGCTATTTTATATAGAATAGTAATAATAAAAAACTTTATATTCTTATGCAAGAATTCTTATTTTGATTCTGATTTTTCTCCGTAAAGAGCTTCGCTCGTATTTTTTACTTCAGATGATCCTGTCATGAGTTCTACTGTCAACGCCGACGCACCTTTTTCCAAGGGGTCACCGGAAATTGAAAAAATCAGAAATTCGTTTTTAAAAAAATACACAGAAAAAAAAAACTGTGCCATTCGACAAAGATTAATTGTGGTACCGTGTGTTTTTTAGAACTTTAAGAACGTTATTTTCGCGTATATAGTCTAAAAGAGGGTTTAACTTAAACTAAATTGATTTCACTTCAAAAACCAGCGTTTTTTGGTTAGTCATTAAGCGGTCCAAACTTTAGCAAGCAGCAGTAAACTTATGAGAACTGCAGAAGTAGTAAGGAATAACTGCAGCTATGCTTTAAGCTAAAAATATGTTTATGTAAGCTAACTAACAGGCAATAACAGATCTACCTGTCTCTAAGCTGTTCAGTATTTGTGTAGCAACCATCAAAATTTTGTTTTAACTTTTGCTACAAATTTCTTCCACTCTTAATGTTAACGACATCGAAAATGTTTTTGTTTTAGTTAAAGCTAGAAATGTTGCAAGGTTACCAACAGGCTAAATTTAAACCCATTTAAGTCCAAGAAAGAACTCGACACAATCGATTTATAAATGAAACTTTTACTGACTTAGCCAACTTAATTCAAGTTCAAGTTTAGTGTAAAAGTAGCAGCTTAAAAGCAATTTAAATAAAGAACAACGAAAGTGTTATGAAAAGTGAGAGAAAAATCGTAAAGTCATAACAAATTGTGTAAATTTTTTTTTGCAAGATGTTGCTTCTATTAACCTGATTTCACTTGACTTGTTGCTCGCTCTGCTAAAATTATTCATAATACTTTGCTACTGGGTACCCAGCACAATAAAGCCAATCAGTGTGCCAAAAAGTGGCATAAATTACTCTCACATGACAAACAATATCGAGATGACGCAGGAAGCTGCACAAAATGTAAGCAAGACGAAAAGATAAAGCGTATGTGCGGAAAAGTCTATGGTAACAATTTCTCTTATCTTCCATTTTTGCATCACGAAATTTGCTTTGTGGCAGCTAATAATGAGAAATTGCCAAATTGAGTTGCAAGTTGAAAATTTGCCAACATTAAATTGCCGAGCCTAATAAATAATTGACATTTAAAACGCGTCTTAAAAGCTTTTAACGGTAGGCACATGAGCGTTATTATGCATTTTCCTCTACGCATACGCCTACTTGACGATGGCATAAAGAAGATGATGGGTGGAAAGGGAAGTGATGCATACATTTAAAGTAAATTAAATTGAATTACCGCAGCATAAAAAAAAAAATTAAAGCATTTTTATGATGGTTCTTTAAATGTCAAACGATGTCAAAGGGCATAAAAATATTAAGTACCTAATTTTTTGTTAATAATATTTACGTTTGAGCAGAGCTCGCTTTTGGTTAACTACATTTTGTGCTAAGACTCTAGAAATTTGAAAGGGATAGGTACAAAATACAGCATTCATAATTCAAATAATCACTACAAAATTTAATTTCAGGGTGGGCCATTTCAAAGTTTGTTTTTTTTTTATGCTATAACATTAACTTTTATTGATATTTTTTATTTGGGCGGTTGAAGTTAAGAATGAAAAATAGGAGCGTAAGTTAAAGAATAAACTTGATGGGGCTGGAGATGCTTTCTTTTGCGTGTTATATTCATTTGCATGAACTTACTATTCCCTTTTTAGCTCTCCGTAGTAACAACTGGCGTATAATTGAGTGTACGATCTGATTTTTAAGGTGAATGGAACCTAAACTAGTTTTACATGCAGTCAGATCAATTTTATTATAAATTTTTCTGCACATTTAAAATAATTCCTCATACTCAGTGATTGGAAAGGCACTCATTATTTTTACCTAGGTAAATAAAACTCTTATTTTACAGGTAAATAAAAAAAATTATACCTAGGTAAGGTAAAAGGTAACTGGTTATTCAGTACCTAGGTAAAGGTATAGGTACTAAAAATGTACTTTTGTAATAAGCCCTTCAAAACATTACTTATAGGTTTTTTATAGTTAAACAAATTCTTAGACGCATACAAAGAACTCGAAAGCTTTATCCTTACAAGTTTTAACATTTTTAATTAATTTGAAGCTATATATAATTATTTTATTTTCTTCTTAAAATTCTTTCAACTGAGGCAGAGCCAGCTAAATGGTATTACATTAACTTATTACATTGCATACCTTTTACTCTTTGAATAATGATACTGAGGGCCGTATTTGCATCTTCATGTTTTTAAATCTAGTTGGATAATTAGAAAATTTATGTTGCCAACTTTTCGGCCGTGTTTAAGCAACATACATTTAGGCCCAGATTTTAAAAACATAAAGATGAGTGTGTATTTCGTACAGCATTATATTCTAGTTCATCGATCCCAACAAGTGCGATTTAAGTCTGCAGTGCCAGAAATCGATTTTGTTATCCGAGTCATCTCGGTCTATTGTTATTCAACCTTTCTATTAATGAGTGCTTTACAAGTGCTTTACAACTTTTATGTGCCTCCAACTCTATGTGACTCTTTTGACGATTCAGTTTCTCAGCTTCAATTGCAAAATTACCTAAGATCTCTTAGCACTTGGTCACTTGAACTTCAATAATATAAATAACTGAAAAGTGAATTACCGAATCAGTACACCATGTACAATGGGGAAAATGTTCGTATTTATTAGGTCGATGATTCGGTAAAACTTTTTGAACCTAAGTTGAGCTTTAAAAGCCAAATTATTTTTCTTTGTAACAAAGCCATAAGAGCCCTTAGTTTTATCAAGAATTTATACACCACCAAATATAATACTATTTGCTGGTTTGATTAAATCTCTTTTCCGATATCGATCTAAGTTGTGTGGAATCGTAATTGGTAAATGTTCCCATTTTTATAAACCGATTGTCTTATTCTGCGAATAACTTAAAACTTCCATTTATCTTCATTCGACTGTGTTGAGGGCAAACTATTATATATAAACCTAATTGTGTAATCGGTTCTTGAAAATTAGACCTTTTACCAAGTCCGAATAATCGAATTCGGAAACGAAAACAGACCAGATTAATCCTGCCTCTGGTCTTCGCAGTATCAGATAAAGCAGGATCCGATTGACTTAGTTCAGAAACAGCTACTGATCTTAACCTTAAATTCTTACGAACAGAAATACGTTTTGATTGACTCCGCTCCTCTGAAGTAATTTGCCATTCAGTACAAAATGTAAAAAATGTTGTCCATAGGCATATTGGCATATCAGTCCCTTACCTTTTGAGAAGGTAAATGTAAGTTTGGACCTAGGTAAGGTAAAAGGTTCTCGAATTTTTAAATACCTAATACCTTAAAAGGTACACCAATTTTGTATCTAGGTACCTAGGTACTCCCTAACACTGCTCATACTTCCCATAATTTTATAGATAGATAGTTCGGACCTTCTAGACATATTAGCAAATTAACCGTATCTAAAAATTTCGCTTTCTCCCTACTTCGCAATTTGACAAAATTTCTCATATATTCCACATAATCTTCACTATATGTTGATTCGCCATATACCATTCCTAGATTAGATAATCGATAGTCGAATTATAAGCAAAAGAATGAATAACGCTGGGCAGCATCGGCCGCAACTGTAATGGGCAGCACTGTGATGGGCAACAAGATGTTGTCAAGGCAACCCAGTTATATGTAAACTGTCTATATATAAACGAGAAGGCAAAGCTAACTTCGACTGTGCCGAAGTTTTAATACACTTGAAAAACTTTACTCCAACTGATTGAACCTGTAAAATATATATAGGATATAGATATCAGATATTAACAAATTTTAGATCATTGATAAAAAAAAATTTGATACCATAAAAAAAACTTTTCTTAGTAAATCACATTTTCCGACCGATCGGTCCTATGGCAGCTATATGCTATAGTCATCCGACTTTGATACATTTTTTTTAAAAATTTGTATAATCATATAAAACTAATATCTACCAAGATTGATGACGATACGATGGAAAACAAAAAAATTTTCCTCACTATAACTTGTTTTTTTGACCGACCGTTCGTATGACAGCTATATGCTATAGTCATCCGATTTTGGTAAATTTTTCCTGAATCGTATGAAAGATTATAAAACTAATTTATACCACGATTGGTGACGCTACGATGAAAAACAAAAAAGTTTTTCTTACTAGAGCTAGTTTTTTGACCAATCGTTCCTATGGCAGCTATGTATATGATATAGTCATCCGATTTCGATAAATTTGTTCAGTATTTTGTGGAAGCATGTAAAACTAATATATACTAAGATTGGTGACGCTACGATGCAAAATAAAAAAGTTTTTCTCACTAAGACTTATTTTCCGACCGATCGTTCCTATGGCAGCTATACGATATAGTCATCCGATCCGGACAGTTACGACATATTAGTTGCGTGCAGCAAAAAGAAGACTCTCTGCAAAATTTCAGCTCGATAGCTTTAAAACTGAGGGACTAGTTCGCGTAGAAACAGACAGAAGGACAGACAGACGGACAGACAGACGGACAGACAGACGGACAGACAGACGGACAGACAGACGGACAGACAGGCGGACAGACGGACAGACGGACGGACGGACAGACGGAATTGAACTCAGCTCGTCGTCCTGATCAAGAATATATATAGTTTATAGGGTCGGAAATGAATATTTCTATGCGTTACAAACTTCTGGGCAAAATTAATATACACTTTTCAAGTGTATAAAAAGGCACTATAACTAAGAATTTAATTAGTATAGCAACACACCAACAACTTGATTGAAATGGCTTATGAATCACTATCTCGACATGCACCTCACTTTCTCTCATAGACTTTTGGTCATCTGCTGGTCAAACTTTCTCGGTCTGCAACTCTGTTCTAAAAATATTTGCTTTAGTTTAAATTGATTGCAGCTTCAAAAACTGCAGAGCACTGAAATGAGAGTCTTTTCTATTGACACAACTAATGGACACTTAACACGTAATGTCCACAAAAAAGAAACTCACTCGTGCCACTTAACCCGAACATACATATATATAGCCTTAATTAAAACGTTCCATTTGAGTTTAATGAAGTCCCACTCACGAGTTCGTTTCCGCGGCTTTTGCTAATTGAGTGCTATACAGAAAATGGCAAAGTCTGTTCTCATACTATTGCAGTTTGCTGTCAACAAGCCACCAACACTCTCTGGATGCCAACAGGTATTGTTCATACAAATTCAGACGGAAATTCCATAATCAAAAGGTACATTTTGCAAGTGCAACAAGAGTGGGAGCAACAGGCTGTCAGGAAAATTCTAAGGGCAAAGGTGAAATTGCGTAAACCAAATGAAGCAAACAGAAGCCACAGAACAAAGCGCCACCAGATGCAACAGTTGCCGTAGGAAATGTTACAAATTGTATTCTTGGTAAATTTCAGTAACGTCAGAAAAGCTAACAAAGCCAATGAGCTGCCACGTGTCGGTTAAATTGCCAACTTTCGAGTTAACATAATAAGCAAAGGCTACTGCAATTTCAAAGTATAAATGAAGCTGCCATAATCAGGTTACAGCTTTAGCTGGCGTAGGAACAAGACTTAACAAAGTAAATGTTAAGAGGTGAAGAAAATCAACTGAGAGAAGCTTCGAAATCAGTGGAAAACTGCATTTAAGTAAGCTAATCAAAGCAGCAAACCGTTGATTTCCGTTAAAGGTTTGTTTTGAAGGATGATTATTTTTTTTCAAATTGGAAAAAAGATTAATTTGCATATGGTATACACGTACTTACATGCAAAGGCGCGTGGCTCTATCTCTTATAGACTTTGGGCCGTTTTCTCATCTTCATGTTTTTAAAAACGAGGTGCTTTATGCTAAATACTTCAAGGCCGCCTTTAAATCATACCCGGGTCCTTGTAGCCAGAAGCATAGATATTTTCAAAGCGGCCTAAAAGCAGGCAACATAAATTTTCCTAAAAACCATTTAGATTTGAAAACCATGAACATGAGAAAACGAGATATTTTGAGATTGACGCCTTTACATGTCATGGTTATGTCGACGCTGATCAAGAATATATATATTTCTGTACAGAGTATAATAATAATACAATATCTTTCCCCATTGTGTTGATAACTAAGCGTAGTTTCAGCGACTGCGTTAACCTAAATTGCCAATTTTGCCGCAAAATCTTGTTACCACCAATTAGCGGAGCCCGCAGATGTCGGCAACAAAATGAGTTAAATTAAAACGCAAAATTTTGCTACAATTTGGTGCGGCAATCAAAGCGGAAGCGGACGATTAGGCGCAGCCACAAAGAGCCACCCCAAACGCAGATAAAACAATTTGCGGCTTGCTGATTTCTGCCAACTACAATTGCCTGTCGACAGGCAACCCACCAGCACAAACTTTTAATTTAATTCGAATAACTGCGGGGCCAGGCGTAATTAAAAATGCAAAATATTTCGAGGCCTAAAACTAAGCGACAAGTTGAACTTTAACATTGGCAAATCACTTCTTAATACAATTACAAATGCAAATGACAGACTAAAGCCACTTGATGAGTGTTTTGTGGGCTGAGATTTGTTGAGAGTCACAATGATATCGATACATTGTGGAACAACATTCTGGGTAAAGACGCTCTAGGTAATTAAAACAAAATTAAGGACTCTGTTAAGTAGTCCGAGAATATAAACAGATTCCATTTTCACACCACCCACTCAGGTTTCTATTAAGAACTGACGTTTATGCTGACTTCTGGTGCGTCATTTATGAGCCGCGTGGCGTATACGCAATTTTACGAGCAACTTTCACTCTCTTGGCATATAAAAAAGAGAGACAAAGATGCTGTCTCAAGTGTCATGTAGGTTTATCCTGTGGATTTATGGCCGCACATTTGCCTAACGGTAAATGCTCTAAACTCACACAACTACAGGATAATCAATGTCGTGCACACAAACACACATAAATCAGCCTGAATGTCAAAGTTGCAACTGGCAGCTGCACATCCACAACAACAATATCAACTCTTACCAAAACGTGCCTACATCAGTTACATCTCCGCATTCTTTGGCTCGCTCGTCTGGCATGTGTGAACAGCCGCTTAGTTTGCCAAAGGACCCCATTGCCATTGGGGCGCGTGCAGGACGTGCGTGCTTTTATTCCACAAAGGAAACGAGCAGCGGAAATAATAGCAACAACATTTTTGAACAAACAGCTCAACAACAAATTGAACTAATTGTACAAGCCATGCATTTCTGTTAAATCTCAAGTGAGCAAAGAGTTGCTGATTGGCAGTAAAAGATATGAATTAAATTTCTTTAACAATATCTTGCCCATCATAGCCCCTGACATAATAAAGATATAAATTGAAGATAATTAAACTTTTGACAGACTCAAAAGCAACTGTAAGCATCACCATCAAATAAAGAGAAGGTTCTACGAGAGCTGTTGTTCCCGCAACGTAAAATTACATTTTATTTAAAAACCAAAATTCACTGCTGTCATACAATTGGTGAGGATTCCAGCAATAGTGGTTAAGCATAAATTCTTGAATTTCTTTGAAAGTTGTTAAAATATTCATGACATTCACGCAAATTCGTATAATGTGCAAAAGTTACAATTTATACACAATTGCGTGAATGGTATTGTATAAAGTTGTTTTTACCTGAGCTAACAAATTAGAGATGACTTAACTGTGTATACTCTGTTATTATTCCGCTCTGTACTAGAGATGGACGGGGGGACGACATAATTCCGCTAGAAAAAAACGACTTTATTACGCGCGAAATTAAGTCCTTTTAAAACGACATAATTCCGCTAAAATAAAACGACATAATTCCGCGAGGAATACATTCTAATTGGGACGGCTGAACTATGTCATTTTAAAACGAATTAATTCCTCAAGGAAAAAACGACATTATTCCGCGCGAAATTATGTCGTTTCAAAACGACATTATTCCGCTAGAAAAAACGAAATTATTCCGCGCGGAATTATGTCACTGAAATTAACATTAGTTGGTATATTTTGACTAGACTCCAAGTGCATACCTTGCCCAGTCTTTAAACGCGTACCCTTCATCTATCGAGTTTTATGCAATTGGAACGGGCGTAGACATTTTATAAATTAATGACTTTTTTTTGAAAACATTTTTTAACAAATTATTTTACCAATTTTTTTTATGTAGATACATTTAATACATTTCCGAGCGGAATTATGTCTTTTCAGAACGACATAATTCCGCGGGGAAATATTCTAATTGGGACGGCGGAACAATATCGTTTAAAAACGACATAATTCCGTTAGAAAAACGACATAATTCCGCTAGAAAAAAAGCGACATAATTCCGCTAAAGTATATATTCTTGATCAGCATCAACATCCGAGTAGACATAGACATTTCCGTGGAGCCGTGAACGAACAGATCTTAAAGATGGTAAGAGCTACAATCAAAACAAATTTGGATAAGCGTTGTCTCAAATAGAAACTGAAAGTAGTGGGCCATTTTCCGAATTCCGAGAAGATTTCGTCTAAACAAAAGTTTTGAGCGGAAATTTCATATTAGTATAGACAAGTGAATGTTCGCCTACTTGATTAGGTTGGAGAAATCTCGAAATTGTTCTGGCAGTTGAAACTAATTGTTCAATGCCAAGTGGTTTTCATTCGACAAAAAGGTACGACGGGATCTAGTAGCCACAGAATTGCTTTTCACTTACGTATAAATTTAAAATACTTAGGGCCATGTTCCAAATTCCGAATCGATTTTCGTGTAAACGTTTTTATTTCGAGTTAAAATTTCAAATTGGTATATGGAAGGGGACAATTATATCAACGGCTACTAGATTTGATATGAATATCCTCAGAATTTGACTAGCAGTTCAAACCGATTGATCAATACAAAGTGGATTCATTTCGCAAAAAAGTCGCGGGTCTAGTTCACAGATTTGCTTGTCAATTACGTATAAATATATTAAATTTAAGTTCCCAATAGAAACGATTACACGAAAATCGACTCGGAATTCGGAACAGGGCCGAGTATCCTTTTTTTGTTATTTCTTGTATTAATATAATACTAGAAATATTGAAATTGATAATATAAGTATTCATTTGACTCAAAAGTATTCTTTGCAATTGAAAATTGGAACAGGTGCTACTCAGTCTTTGCTGGACGATTTAAAAAGGATTTTGAACCTGATCGGATGATAAACAAAACAGTTTCATACAACACTTTCTATCGAATAAAACTACTTTGCAAAATTAAGTTTTCTATCTTATATTGTTTAAGCTGTGCGGTGGTCACCAGTCAGTCAATGATTCAGTCGGTCAATTGGTCAATACTAAATTTGTATTACAAATGTTTCATTTAGGGAGCACATATATGTATATACAACAAGGCTGCTTTGGGTCGTAGTTTTTCGGCTATCCAAGATGTGAATCAATAAGAGAGGATCGAAATTAAGAAAGCTGCTATCTAAAATGGTTAGAATTATCCAGAATAGGTAAGCACCATATCTTATAGAATGTTTCGTTCTGGCACAAATCGCCTCATCATGCCAAAAATAGTTGGTACACAGCGGAATTATATTACTAGAGTTACGTTTTAGGAAAAACGATCTGTTATTCCAGTTTTGGCCAGAAAGTCATTGATACATAGCATATTCTTCAGAAGTAGACTTCAGCGAATATTTCCTGTTTCTAAACTTAAACAAATGGCTAGGCAGTAAATGTTTTGTCACTGTTTCAAATGCCTTGTGAAACGGATACAAAAATTGAAAATTTAGTTCACCTATCCCCAGCTGCCCTCGTAGTTTAATGACATTTTAACATCTTTTTAAAATATAATGTATTTCGTGTACATACCAAAAGCAGCAGTTTATTGGGTATTTGTAACCAATGATTACAATTAGTTCGTTGCTGTTGCTGCTTTATGTCCATGTTGTTGTTGGTGCTCTTGTGGCTGTTGTTGTTGCCGCTGTTGTGCCCGGCAAATGGTAGCCAATGCCAAAACTCCAATTGCTCCGACCTCCGTCCAATTTGCGCCCGTCGTCTCCATCCAGAACATAAAATTTGTGTGCTTCCGGTATTGAGTCAATATCAATATGAACGCTTTCTGTTGACTGCGTTATGATTCTCAGTTTAACAGCGTTTTGTTTTGAATGGGTACTCGATGGTGCCAAATTGTGTACACAACTGTCGGTTTATGTATCCAAATATGTCAATGGAACACTTCGCTATCAATTACCAGTCGATGCTATCAAAGTTCATAAACAAGCTGTAAATAGGTAGAAGACAATTCAGTTATAAAGCGTTGAACCATAAAGCACAAGTTGTTCCCTTGGCATTTGGTTTTATATCTAATAAAAGTTCTTTCGTTGTGACAATTTTATGATTCAAGCAAGTACATTTTCCTTCAATTAAAATAGTTTTATGTGGCACTGTGAGGCACCCACTGAAAATTGGCATCTTTATTACATTTGTGTTGAACAAAAGCCATCAATATTTCCTAATTGCCTGACAGGCAACTTTTCCAGTGACTGTGCAGACGAAAAGAAAAAAACGTTCCACAAGTTTTGCAAATTTTGCATCCGATCGAAAAGTTTTGTTAAGCAAATAAAAACTGACAAATAACTCAATTTTTTCTTGAGTGGAATGCCTTGCTAGGTGTCTTTTGTGCTAAAAAACTTTTGCAATTTTCGAAAATAACTCAACTCGAGCTTCCCCCTCATTGATTAATTTGCCAACTCCAAATGCAATTGCACCTGGCTTTCATTTATTTCTGACTGAATTCTTCGGTAATTTGTAATTTTCATCATCCAAATGAAATGTCAAATTGTGTAAATTTGATTACAAATGCATTTACATTTGTTAATTTGCATCTAATTATTTGTGTCTGTCACTTTCCAATTTGGCTTTGGATTACTTTTTCAATTCAAAGTTTACACACTGAGAATTGACCAAAATCACAAAAAAAATCGATAAGTAATCAATGCTTAATGTATTCAATGGAATACTAGCCAGGGGTTGTCGTTGAGTTTGGCAAGTCTAAAAGCAGTTCCATTACGTGCACGTGTTAAAAATGTAAAGAAAATATGATAAAAATAACTCGAATCGTCCTGGTCAAGCCCATAGCAAATGCGTCATTTCAGTATTCGGCGCATTTCGACAGAAGGTCAAATCATTGTCATAAGCCCAGCCATCCACGTGTCTGTCCAATAACCATAATTTATATTTAATGACATTTCATATTCTTTTGGTTAGATTGCCGCGTCAGGCTAATTTTCCCTGCCGCGATTCGAAAAATGTAAAGTGAACACCTACAACAAATTATATCCCCTAATTAATTAGGGCCAGGCATATTTAGCTTATGGCATTTAGGCATGAAAGTCAGTATACAAGATTATTTTTAGCATTTCCTCAACATTGAAATTTATCTTTCTAAAGCTGAGTTACTAATGCAGATTGTTTTTGTTACACTAATCGTGTTTGGTTTTTCCAAATTAACTCAAAATCTAATTCCGCAGAAGTAGAACCCCTTCACACATTTCAACACAGCCATTCAGGCGTCATGTGCAGCCAGCTATATCCTTAGTCAAAGGTAATGAGTGTCGGGGTTTTGTGTGTTTAACTTACAACAAATTAAAGGGGTCCAAAATGTGCACAGCATAAATTATTCGAAATGTCATTACGGAGTTCCCAACTAAGTAAGTAAGTAGATGGGGGAAAAAAAATGGTTGCCGTAGTTGATTTAATATAAATTGTTGCATACTTATAGGCAGAAAAAAAGAAAGAAAGAAATTTTAACTTGGAAATAAACTGGCGGGCCAGTTAATGAGCAGAAATGAAAAAAAAAAACTTAAAAGGAATGTAAATGGAAAAGAATTAAGCAAAATTAACGAAGCAGAAAGGAAGAAAGCAAAGAAAAATCGTAGAAATAAATCTTAATGTTCGACTGTCTGGCTGGCCTAAAATCCAAAATCTCAAAATAAGACTTCATATTAGAGAATTTCATCAAATTTTAATGGATTGAAATTTGTAACGGAAGGCTTAACTGATAAAAAAAATTGGCTTAAATCATAACCAAATTACCTTTTTTTAACAAAACCATTTAATGCTGGACTTACCTTGGGTCATAAGAGAGAATAGCAAATGCCTTGACTTGAAAATGACAGGAATTTGAATCAAAATGACACAACATGAGGCAATGTAAACCCACCCTAACAGTTGAGAAATAGATACAAGTATATGGCTAATATCAGTTTTTACTTTACGATGAACTTACATTTCTTTGCTGTATGTATAATAATGAATAATAAAAATAAACTAAAATTTAAATTTGGGTTTTAACTTCTGGTTTAAAAGTTGTTTCAGAAATATATATATACGCACGTACACCTCATCAAAATTTTGTCAACGAAATTTTTTTCAAAGCTACCAAATTTAATCTACATCTTTTCAAAGCTGTATAAATTAAAAAAAAAAAATTTATCAAAGCTGTATAAACTAAAAAAAAAAATTTCTAAAAATAAAATTAAATTCTGGAGAGCCCATTAGGGACTAGTAGAGTAGACAAATGTAAATACATATACTAAGGTTCATTGAAGTAAGAAAATGAAAATAAATTGGCATCAATAAAAAAACAGTCAAATTGGAAATTTGTTACAGAAATTACGTATACGACACATACGCCTCCTCGAAATTTTGTCAACGAAATTTCTTTATCAAATTTAAAATATTATTTGAGTAACTTTTAAATCTGGAGCAGTATACGAATGAATCGATTCAGCTCGTCGTCCTAATCAAGATTATATTTAGTTTGCAAGTGTACAACTTATACAAAAACGTGCAAACCTGGTGCAAGTTATTATCAGTTTGATATTCTCGAATATAACAACTTGATACTGGGAGTATTAAAAAAAAAAATTTGTAATTTTGACTAAATTGTGTCATTTTGAAAAGAACTTTTATTTGATTATACGTATGAGTAATAAAATTTGAATGCATCTTTAATTTTAAAATTTTGTATATTTTGTATGCCTTTTTTACACCAAAACGCATTGTTATGTAAATTAAAGCCTACCTCAGATGTATGCAAATTTTAAGGTCATACTTTAAGAGTCTATGCTATTGTTTTATATGATTATCACTCATACGTATGCCTTTACCGAAAAATTTTATTTACCAACAGTTGGCGTAAACTTGGTTTCATACCTTGACCATTTACAAAACGGTATCCTTTTCGACATCATAAACTATTTTTTATGCTCTAATAAAGAGTTGTTTAGATCCGGAACATTTGATCATTTTTTAATTTGGATGTGAATTTGTCTGTTTAACGACACATTGCTGTTTGTACACTATCGTCTTCTTCCATAATTTGGATAGCTGATAAGGGTCTCTAGGTTTCCTTGTAGTAATCTTGTTCAGAATATTGCTCCACTTAAAAGATATTTATCTGTTAAACTAATTCAAATTTATGAAAAGGATTTGAAGAGGATGAAATGGGAATGTCCAAGCTTTAATAATAATGCAAACAAAAATTTGCAAAAGTAAGAAGACCCCATTAATCTATATTCAAAATTGTGGGAGATTTAAGGTGTTTTTTAAAACCTCTATTTCTTACCATCTCTGAGATCAGTTTGTTTATACCGAATGTTGACTGGGGCATATGGTAAAGCTACCGTGGAATAAAGCAACGTTATATAAATAATTTATATACTTTATGGGGTCGAAGATGCTCCGTTCTGGCAGTTACTTGCATTTGCAAAAACACTATATTCCTTTGAACCTTTTAAACAGAATATATAAAAGAGTATATATGTTTATAATAATGAAAAAGTTTCCCGGCTACCCAGCATACGTTATGGGGTCGGAAATGCTTCAGCCTTGCGTTGCAAACTTCAGGGCAATATTAATTTACCATTTAAGAAGATTAAAAGTACTTCGTATTAATGTTCGCATCCGTTTCTGCTCAAAGCATATAAAATTAAGCAGAGGAAAAAAAAATTACTTGCAAACTGCCGCTTATATTCTTCCAGAATAAATAAAGTTTTTACGGTTTTCATACCTTACACATTTTGTACAATTAAAGAGTTAATAAAAAGTACGAGCTTTCACTTTTGTGAGTATGATGTTAAATATATGGCTCCGTTTTCACTTAAAGCACTTGCTGCTAATTGCTGCTATTAAAAGGTAGCAGTTATAATAGTAATAATCCTTTTAGTCGTCTGTTCATAATATATTGGCTTATATTCGGTTGAATGTTTAAGTCTATTAAGTTGATTGGTTTTAAGTTCGCTTGACAACCAAGCCAGCATTTTTAAAACATGTCCAGAAGATATACAGTGTGAAGAAGATACAGTGTCAATTATATGCACTCCACAATGGTTTAGTATGAACTAAGAACTAAATACGCAACTGAGAGAGAGAGCAACACTAAAAGTAAAAATAGAATAAGAATAGAATATTCACCCTCTGTCCTTGTGGGACACGCTTTAGTTCGGTTTTGTATGGTACCCAAAACGCATTACATTAAGGGTCATAGCCATTAAATTTAATATGTGCCGTCGCTTATATGTATTAGCATAACAATAAATGCTATAAATTATCCAAGTTCTTCTTTATACATACTTATAGCATACTTTAGGATGATGCCTCTCAATGGCCATTAAGAAATCCTGAAATGGTTGTACCCAAAAGTTCTCAAAAAGCGTCAACAACAACAGTTAATACATACGTCATCGACGAGGTGACCAAGTGCGTTGCTTACAAGGCGAAATCAGTCGACTGCAAAGAGATTGGGATTGAGATTCAGGGCCACTTAAGTGTCGTTACTTTTGCCTTGCCATCTCCTCACATTTCTAGCTGTTTACATTCATTTGTGTTTATTGTTGTTTTCCTTTCTGTGTTCATTGTATGGCTGCTCATGTATGTGTGAAAATTCACAACAGCAACTGGCATTGGTGTAGGTCTTGTAAGAGCTACAGTTTGCAGAACACTTGAAAAAAAAAAACACCCCAGCCTAGTCTGGACCAGCTTAAACTGACACAGACAGACAGACAGACGTACTGATATAAGTATGTTAACTCAGCTCGTCATGCTTTTTATTTAGAATATATTTTATATTTTCTTCTGGTTGTTATGATATCACCTGACTTATAAATTTCATCTCGAAAATGTGTGAGTTTCGAATTTATACATTTACGTATCAATTTAATAGGCTTAGGTTGAAGTTAACACCTCTGATATTAATTTGATACTTTCTTGAATTATATTGATACAAAAAAAAGATACTGGTTGAATTATCAAATCGATATTGTAACGATTTTTTGGGTGTAGTGCCCACAGGCTCTTGTAAATACTGAAAAGTGTCTTGATGTTTGGCTTATATGGAATGGATACAGCAAATACATTTTTGATCTATGTAGGAAATGGTATTGAAAAAATCGGTATTAAAAAGGAAACAAGAAGCGGTCACATCATATTCCTAAGTTCAAGAAGTTCACCACATTTCTTAAATTTAACTATCAAAGTTGCACTTAATCTCATTTTAATAATCGTGTCTTCCATCATTCATCTGAAAGCAGGACACCACATTTATATCCATGGTTTTAAATTTCTGTTTTTTTTTCACAATTCTCAATTAATATAAGAACCTGGTTCATTTAGGGAATTCCGAACATGAAAATTAAAACTGTTCGAGATTGATGCGGATTTACTTTTTAAAAGTAAGTGTAGTTAAGAACAAGGCTGATTTTCTTAATCTCAGAGATTGTAAAATCTGGAGGCACTAAATTTACCATGTAGACTATTTGTCTGTATACTAATACTTTATTCAAGAATAGAAATAAAATAAAAAAAAACCTTTTTATCGGTTCATCTTAATCATCAAACATTTATAAAATGTATTTTTTTCGATGATAATGTTGATAAACAATTTCATATTCGTTGCATTAGAAAAAGTTAAAAAACATTGGGGGGATCAACTGATTTATACTGATAATTTAACAGTTCGAAGTGGTGCATGAACTTACGTACAAATTATAGACGCTGTATTGGGCTTTGTTATTCCAAATAAGACTGAACTGAAATATCATGACTGTTTGCCAACTTTTTTCTTAACCAAACGTATACCGAAAACGTAATCAAGGAATTAGAATTTAAAAATGCCAACTACAATTTGATTCTTCCAAAACGAATGCAACGAATTAAAAAGGGTTTTTCCGATAAAGCGATTTCCGCTCGGAGATAAGGATTCGGTTCGGGTTTGTGGTTCACAGAGTTTTTAAACCACTGGTTCGGTTCATAATATGGTTTTTGTAGCAATCTGAACCGCGGTTTTGGATCGGTTCAGTGGTTCAAGGTTAATATAGTATCACGTCTGATCCCTAATCCGAATTTCCGAACTTTCTAAAATGAAACTTACCATATTTCCACTTGTTTTTGAATAAATAACTTCGATTCCAAACCTAAATTTATTAATTATATAGATTGAAATGGAAAGGATGCCTTATTCTCCTGATCTCAATATAATCTAGAATATATGGGGATGGGGGACATAAAACGAAGTATTTGGAAGAGAATTGCAATCCTAACAGTCTTTAAAAGATGTCAAAAACACAGCCAGGAGCAAAGTATATTTAAATTCACTCATAAATTCTATATATATTTATATAGTATATTTCAAACAATAGTGGTTGAAGTGCTTTGCTATCAATTCTGGTACCTATTATTTTGCTGCTTATTAAGTAGTCAATTTTAAAGGGAACAAAACTTTCTTTTTCGAAATTATTACTAACTAAAATAATGCAGATTAAAAAATAGGGATCTGTTGATTTCGATTGTGTTTTATTTTTTAGAAAAATAATTGCAAATTCATTTAAATATTCTTGTTCCTATTCAAGTGCGTGTCAGTATTTATGCATATCTCTCACAATTCTTGGACTATTCTATACAGATATTGTATATATATAACAGTAAGAACTATTAAACCAAGGACTTTAATAACGATAACTAAGAATTATAAACACGATAAATCAAAATTTAAGAAAGTGAGTTAAGAGTTTTTTTTTTTGGCTTTATTTTTTTTAAAAGAAAACGAACTGCACTTTTAAGTAAGTGTATAGCTCTGCTAGATATTGCTCTATCTGATTTAGAATGAGAGCAGTGTTTTTTTTTAAATGTACTTGTAGGCACTCTGCTTTTCTCTAACCGCACCGAGCGTTGAATTTTAAAGGCTGTTGCAGTCTGACATTGCTTTAAGTACATACATATGTGTGTTTAATGGCTTTTAAGCTTATTGCTGTCCTAAATGCACACACACACACACATTCGAATAGTGCTGGGTGGCCAAGATCCTCCCTCGCTTTCAGCTGGCAAATGGATTTATGTGCCATGCTCAAAAAAATATAAAAATGTAAACCCCTTCCCCCATACACATGTCAGGCGTTGTCTTGTCTTTGCCTTTGCATAAAAAATTGGCTGTGAAAACGCTTCGGGCACTTTTGTTCTCTATTTGCGCAAACATTTTTTTGGTTTACCCGCACAACTTTTTCCTTTATGTTTGTGCTGTGCTGTAGTTGTTATATGTTTAGTTTTTAGAATTTTTATTTCCTTTTTTTATGAAGCTTTAAAAAGTATTTTTTGGTCAAAACTGCACAACGAATCACATAAAACTTGTTGCAGCTGCTGCCCAATATTGCAAATTAAAAATTTAATCTACAATTTGAGGCAACATTTTACATAAGTGAAAAACCATCAAATGAATCAGCTTAATGGAAATACCCACAATTGGCACACATGCTGTTGAATGGAAATGGATTTGGCAATGGATGATCAATTAGCAAATGAATACCGTCGTTGTGAACGACAACAAACGAATCCCACCATTAGTTTACATTTTGTTGAAAACAAATTCCCTAATGCTCCATACGCACCTAATTGCAAACAAAGTGAGTGCAGTCACAAAAGTCCAACTGATAATTAGATTAATTAGACGCACAAGCACACACACACACACACACAAACCCATTGAAAATCCGATTCGATTTTCCATTTCGTTTTCAATGTCAACATGCCCAAAGGCGGAAGGAGGTTCAAGTTCAATGCTTACTAATTTACCACAAGTAAATAGGTCTCGGAACAGGAGCAGACTGTCAATTTACAGTGGCGCCAATTTGCAATTTCATTTGACATAAACTCAAAAAAGAAATTTAGAGTTTAAGTTACGAGCTGCGAGGCACAAAGTTTTATATTAAGCTTGGCATATAAAATATCAAATTCGGATTGATGTCGAAGAAATGAGACAATTATTTTTCTTTCAAACTGAATATTATACAGAGGGCTTAAAAAAATATTGTTTGAACTTAAATAGCCATTGGTCCTGGATTTACCAAAAGAGGAAAATAAATTTCCATTGCCGTGACCCATTGAGCTTAGAAAACCTCATATTCCCTTCACCATTTTCCGATCTTATAAATACATGGGTTTTTCAAAATTAAAGAAATATTAAATAACCGAAACTTACATAGATCGGGTAAAAAATCACATTTATGGGGTTAGCAAAATTAGATTAAGTGTAACTTTTTTTGATCTGATATCAGATATGTTCTAACTATAATAGTTCTTGCAAGGTTAGACTGTTCCATTAATCGAACAACGGCGATAGATATCAGTAAAGATTGTCTCAGGGCTACAAACCGGTTCGGAGTCTCTAAGTTTTTTAAAAAACCGAACTGAACCTGGACCGGAGCAAATTTATTTTACTACTTAAACCCTAACCTAAACCGTAGCAGTAAAAAACATTAAAAGTTCGTTTAAAAAACTATTTAAAAAAAAAAGAGATTAAAGAGGTTTGCAGCCCTGGGTTGTATAGTACAATAGGTTTTGTTTCAAGTATGATGACTTTCCTCAGATCGATAGTAAGACACTAAAAATAGATAACGGCTTTCAAATTTAAATTTTATTTAAGTCTATCATCCTTTAAGTTGAGGTAGGCTGAGATGGAACTATTTAATTAAATTAATGAATTACACTGTGATAGTTTCAGTATTAACTTAGTTTACAGTCAACGTTTTTCGATATCATTGCGCATTCAAAAGTTAAAGATTAAAATCTAAAAAAAATTACAAACTTTTTTACATAAATTTATTACCAAAATGACATTAAATTGGGAAATATTTAATTTGAAATCAAGTTATTGCTAGCGAACAAAGTGGAAGACATAAAAAAGATTTTATTGTGGTTTTACTTAATATTTGAAATTTTTAAATAATTTGTTGTAAAAAATTTTATTTAAGAAAGGTTGCAATCATTTCATTTTTTGGACCATAACTTTTGAAAGCGCAATGATATTGAAAATCTGTAAATGTTGTAAATTAGAAGACATTTAAATCAGCGAGATCAAAAGGTGGGTCGAAAGTAACACAACGGCCGACAGGAAAGAGCAAGCAGGGAGCGTGAACGCAGGCTGAAGAAGGATGCAGTCAGCAATTGGGTGGCTTTAGCAGCGGCGGTCAAAATCTTTTAATTGTAGTTTATTTAATTTAATAATAAATTCAAAAATTCAACACAAAGTAAAGAGTTTTTCTTTTGGTCACGAGGTGCAAATGGCATTGGGTCTTGGAAGACTTGGGCAAGCCTTCGCGCTCGGCCCAGTTCAGCCAGGAGCTTTGATACTTGTCGACACATTAAAGCATATAGCGGCGGTTGCTTCGGAAGCTTTCAGACTTCGCTTGCCAATCTTGCAGTCCGTATTTCGTTCAAATGGGGAGGATCTGTCGGCCACCTGCTGACTGTCTCCAAGAAAGGGAATGTTAATAGTGAAAGGTATTTTCCATTTTTCCTCTGGTTCTTTACAACCAACTCCTCGTAATGGTCCTCGTGCACTAGAATCCGGCATATGTATATGCAGTCATTTGATAATTTTGTCACAAATCAAAAGCAAGGCAGAAAAGTAAATTTCAAATAATATTTTTGTAATTTATTTACTTGGTTGTCAATTTGAGCATTCACTTGTAACCGAGATGATCATTCGTCAGTGGAACAAGAAAACATTCACATTCGAGAATGTTGTTGAATGTTTGTCAGTGGAACAAGGCTATTAGTCGGGATTTACACCATGAAGCAAACTACATGAAGTTTTCTTAGTAGGCGTGGAATTTAGAGTAATTCTTTCAGACCTTTTAAACGAATAGTAAGGAATTACATTTAAATCTCTCGCCTACTTAGAAAACTTCATGAAGTTTGCTTCATCATGTAAATCCGTCTTAGAGTGCGATTTCGGCATCTTGGTTGGGCCTCTAAAAAAAACAACCTCTGAGAATATTCTCAGAGCAATCTGAGAGCCATGTGATAAGAAAAAAAAAAAATAATAATTTTTTAAATAATACACCACAACAACAAAAATTAAAAAAAAATGCAGAGTGCAGTATGGGATTTAACTTTCCCGCCACATTTCCCTAAAACTTTTGTTTATCAAATTAAACAAAGTCAATTTGATCTTTAAATATAATTTTCATATGTTCGAAAATATCAGATATCAAAATATTGATTGATTAAGTCCCAGATCGTACCAATATTTTTCTCTGTGTAGCTAATTTTCCTAATTTACCCTAACTAAAGTAATCAAATTTTGTTTTTTTGCATTTTGCCAATGAAATATGCTCTTTGGTTACACAGTGCAAAACTGCCAATCGCATGAGTTGTTGCCAATTGTGGCTGCCAATCAAAATGACAAACCAAACTGAAATCAAATCTATAAATTGCAATTTTGTTTTCTCTTGTTGCATTTAATGAAAATGCAAATTTTGTTATCGTATGACAGCAAACAATTTAAATATTTTACTTGAGGCAGGGCAGAGAGCCCAAAAATGGGCAGATGACTTTTAAAGCAAGAGAATGGCAGAACGGAAAATGAAATAAAATTACTTTCGTAGGTGAGCAATTAATTTAAAAGTGTCTGGCGAAAGAAAGTTGCAGCCATTAATTAGCAGTGTTTTTTTTTTTTTTTTTTTTTTGGGTATAAAAATACTTTCTCCGAGTTCTTTGCACCGAGCGTGTGTTCACTTCATTTGGCACGTTTCAGGTCTAATCCTGAGTCTGAGAAGTTCGCATTCGTTGAAGCAGAGGGACCAAAGCAGGAGCAAAGCTCATTTCCGTTTTCTATTTAAACACTTGGGGGGCTAAAATGTTTGCTTTTCCATTGCCAAAGCAGTGCAAAATCATCATAAAAGCCAAGAAATGAAAAAATAAATAGCCAGAGCCTCGTTGGTCTATGGTGGCGAATGCTTAGCAAGTGGATTTTTAAATTAGTTTGCCGACTCGTCGACTTGCCACTTTGCAGATAAAAGCCAAATCGAGTCAGGGCGACAATGTCCGTTTCTTTTGGCAAATGAACTCCTACGCCATTCGCAGTGACATTTTTTTGGTGCTTATTTAAATGAATTAGGTGATTTTTCAAGTGCTAAGCTTGCCACGAGCTGTGAACTCATTTCCGCTCCGGCTCCAGCTCCATTCGGTGGCTGCCTATCAATGGACTGTTGATTTCAGGGCCAACTTTTACAGGCTGGCATTTTGATTTTGCCCCCGTGTGAGCATAAAAGCGTCAAGACAAACAGCAGCCGTAATAAAAAGTGCCTGCTGGCTGGGTGTTAAATACATTGAGCAGAGCATGCCCAGTGTTTGTTTTTTCTCTCGAACTTTTTCTGCTCACACATCAGTTCATAAGCCTTAGCAGGTTCTGTTTGCCTTTGTCTTGCGCTGTGTCTTTGTAACGTGTTTTTGTTTGCGTTGACTGTCGTTACATGAGCCTCATTGCGCATACGACGCGTGTGCCAGCCGTGAGGTGACAACTTTGGCAGCACAAAAAAAGAAAACAAAAAGGAAGAAGAAAGGGTTGTTCCTCTTTTTATTGCCATGTTATTGTTATTTAATGCCAAGTTGAATGCCAACAGTAACACTCACACACTGAATCCAAGCAGTTGTATGCCCGCCCTATTAATATATTTCAACTGGTTTGGGTTGTGCGAGTGTGTGTGTGTGTGTGTGTTGGCCGTGTCTCACACACTTTCTGATCACATACTGCCCTCGTCTGGTTCACCACCCAATTGCTATTGCTTGGTTTGTTTGTTGCACAGAACTATGTATGTATGCTAACGCTTTTTGCTGTTGGCAAAAGAATCTCAGGTTTCGTTGGCTTATGCACGTAGGTTGTCCCCCTAGCTTTGTGCTATTGTTTGTATTTTGTTTTGTTAGTGGACAGGGAAATAATTTACATGCCAAAACAGAGTGTTGCACTCGGCCAGATGGGTAAGAATAGATCTTTCATGTAGCTTGGGAAACCACATTAATGGTATGCTGATATGCTTTTGCGCGCCTTTTGACCAAAATTTAATACCTTTTGCAAGGTAAAATTAAATTCATTGTCATAAAGGGAATATAGCTCGAATACTTGGACATTGATTTGATTATTAGAAAACCAGATAAAAATACTAAGGCAAAACGGTTCAGTTTCTGAATTTGCGTTAAGAGGGAATTTATCAGTTTTGATTTATTTTTTTCAAAATTGCTGATTTTAAGCTGAGTAGCCACATTCATTCACTGAATTCTCAGCTGTGGTTTGTGTTTGAAAACAAAAAAACATCATACCTCCCACAACTTTTTAGGTAGATTGCTTGGACCTTCTAGACTGTTTAGTAATCATCATTAATTACACTGTGCAAGGCAAAAAAAAAAACATGACCAACTTAATCGGTTTCAACCTATTTTGGGCCCTAGGAATCGAACTGCATCATTAGTTTTATGAGTTATAACGATGATTTTATACAAACAAAGTTTTTTAAGTTTTTCATCAAGTTAAAATTTTTTCTAAATTATAAAAAAATTATATCTGATTCTTGTTAAATCTGAATAAATAAATTTAAATGTCTTCTAATTTACTACATATACAGATTTTCGATATCATTGCGCTTTTAAAAGTTATGGTCTAAAAACTAAATTGTTACCTTTTTAGATAAAAATTTGTTTAACAAATTAATTTAAATTTCCAAATATTAGGTAAAATCACAATAAAATCATTTTTTATTGTCTTTCCGTTTGTTTTCCAACAATAACTTAATTTCTAATTAAATATTTCCTAATTTAATATCACTTTGGTAATAAAAATTATGTAAAAATTAGTAATTCTTTTTAGATTTTAATCTATAATCGAAAAACTATGAATGTTGAAAATAAGCGGACAGTTAAAACTAATTATTTAGATTTCACGGGAATAACATTCCATATTTTTGGATTTTTCAAAAAAATTTGAACTTCGTAAAAACTAAAAAAAAATGTTTGTATGAAACCATCGTTATAACTCAAAAAAGTAATGATGCAGTTCGATTCCTAAGGCCCGTATTGGGGGAAAACCGTTCAAGTTGGTCATGTCTTTTTTATTTTTTGAACAAACTATCACAGTTTTATCGATTCACAGTACACCGTTTCCAGATCAGATGAACAATAGTTGAGTTATAAGCAATACAATAATAAAGATGGGCAGCAACGGCCACAACCTTGATGGAAGGTGCTTACACAGTTTTTGTGGCCCCACACTTAAAAATTATCGGTTATGTACAAACTATAGTAGGTACAGACTATATTAAAGTCGGACTGGACCGACTTTCTTAGTTGTTGGAAATGGCGGAAAACAAATAAGAAATTAATTCCAACACGACTTCCTCAAAATCTGGGCTGAAACCGGGATTTAACTATACAATTTTGCAAAAGTGGAACTAAGAACAAGGCTGAATGTCAAAGTGAGGCTCACGCAATTAAATCCGTTCGAATTTATTTTTTATTAATATATTATTAACATTATCATCTAAGGATTGTCACAGATTAGTAAACATAGACTCAACGATGGCTCAATAAGTGGGCGGTTTTTTGTCATTTTCTCTCTTTGAGTTATTTTTGGACAATATCCGTCTCGCTCTAACCACCGCGTTTTCCTATCAGTTCTATTAAGTATCTTCATTCATAATATCAATCAAAATTTTATCTCTAATACTTATTGCTCCTTGGGATTGTACCCAAAGGAAACTGCACACTTTGATTAGCTTGTTACATAAAGATTTTTATTTTGAGTTGATCAGTTTATTTTTGGTAACAGGCTGTGTAACTGAGATTCAATATATTAAAATTAAAATAAGTATATAAGTGACAAAACAAGTTTCTCTTCCACTACTTAATTTTATGTGGGACGATGTGGGATAGAATCATTTTACTTCAAGATGTTAGATATGCTCATGGTAAAAAAATTAATAATAAGAAAAATGTATCTATCTTTATTTTAAGTCAGAGTCTTTCATTAAATTTGTACACTCTTCTTTTTCAACCTTCTTATGTAACTTTTTCACTTTTTTAGCAACTTTACTATCCCATTAAAAATATTGTTTGACAATTGCTATTTTTTTCCTATTTATTAAAAAAATGTTTGATTTTCACATTAATCAAAGCTGTAGCCTGACTTGGTTTGAATATTGTTGTCATATTGTGTGTATATTAGCGCTTACTGTAACTTTTATGAAAAATGCACTTGCTCTAAGACCGAAGGTGCATTAACCAAATTTTACAACATGAATTGTTGACACTAATTGGTCAAAAGTGCCACCTTTCGCTCATGTGCGCTTCAACCCATTTGAAAATGTTTTGTCGTCTATCAAAATACACAAAACTTCTCCATTAAGCTAAAGGTCAAAAGCTATGAACTCACTTTTACTTGACCTTGACCTTTTTCGAAATCATTCTGTTTTTTGTAAGCCTTTCAGTTATGCCATTGCTGCACAGTTTGAATCATAGGTTTTTTTTTGCTAAATGTTGTACGGTTATTGTTTTATTTCTGTTGATTATGGATTATGATTCGTTGAACCTTGAACAATATTTAAAAGGACAGGTTTCAACGAACTCAATGGTTATATTTTTTTATTTTTTTTTTTTTTAGCAGTAATTGTCCATTATTTTTTTTGAGCACTTGCTCTTCCTTCCGATGCATTGTCAAAATTGGAATACGAATTTTGGTGCGAGAACTCGCCAAATAAGAAGACTTAATGTTGGCTTAAAGAAATATTTACACAGCAAGAAAAAAGCAATTAAAAGTGGGCAGTTTTATTTCGGTACATTCCCAACTTTACCGCTGATGCATCTTTCTATTATTAAACTGTTTAATTATTTCCATTTCACATTCAAAACTGACATAATTTTTAATTTCTGAATTAACCAAATTATTGTTTCCGTTACCGCTCAGCCATAGGCTATGTCCCAATACAATGAACCGGTTCGAAAGCGGTTTATAACCGGTTCAAAAGTGTTTCAAAGCCATAATTAAAATATTATTTAAAATATAAATCTGAAGTTTAGTGTGCAGGTTGGTAATATGATAAAAGTTATTTTCCCGATTCTAAACCGTTTCGGAAGTGCTTCAGAGCCATTTTTTAGATATTAATTAAGCAATGAACTTGGAATTAAGACTGTAGGTTTGTAATATGAAATTATTTATTTTCCTGCACCTAGACTGGTTCACAGCCATCTTAAACCTTACGGCTTAAGCCGTATCAAAAATGGTTTAAAGCCATATCTCAGACATTATTTAAACTATGCAGTGCTGTAAACCGGTTCGAACCAGGAATTCCGTCTTTTCATTTACTATGAACCGAACCGCTTGTGAAAAAATTAGTCGAACCTGAACCTGTTCCGAACCAAAACGTTCCGTACGGTTTAGCAAAAGTCTTAGTTAAGCGTTAGTTAAGTTTTTTCTGATCAAATTAAAAGAATAGACCAAAACTTACTCGCAGAACTTCTTTTTAAAAATTGAATTTTAAAATAATTAAATAAGCTCGTATGTTATAATAAACAAAAATTTGAATTTTTGAATATTTCTGAAAAGTTAATTGCTTTCTATTAAAAAATTTGGTTCGAACCTTGGTTCGTCCCAAAAACCTTAGCCCACAAAACCTTGAACCTCAAATTTTTGAACCTTAACCAATGGTTAATTTTGGTTCGAACCCGCGAACCGGAGCTCCGCAAAAATTATTTAGGTTTGCAGCCCTGAAACTATGATCTTAAAATTTTTTTTTATAAAGACCCTATATATTAGTGTTGGAGTATCTAGTTCATTTCAATAACCTAGTTCATTAGTTCGTTTTTGATGAACTATTCACTTTCGAGTAAAAGTTCATTTTTGAAATATAGTTCAATTTTTGAACTATCGTTAATTTTTTGAACTAAAGTTCATTTTATGAACTCACAGAATGTTCTCAGTTCACAGAATGAACTATAGATAATTTTTGTAATGTTTAGTTTATTTTTGTGAACTATTCACTTTTGAACTATAGTTCTTTTTTAAACTACAGCTTATTTTAACAACCAATTCTGCAGCAAACTTACCTTTTCAATTTTCATTTAATTTTTGAACGTTTCTAAAACGAATGGTTTTCCATGAGAAAGTGAACTATTGTTCAATGAATGAATAAAATAAAAAATAAATAAAAATAAAAATAAATAATAATAAAGTTTATAAAATGAACTATAGTTCAAAAATGAATAGTTCATGAACTATAGTTCATAAAATGAATAGTTCATAAAACAAATTATAGTTCGAAAAATGAACTATAGTTCAAACACTGAGACCTAGTTCAATAGTTCATTTAAATGAATAGTTCATTCGAACTAGTTCATGGAAATCGGCACAACTTAACTATATATCCAACAATCTGTTCGTATGAGCGATCAGATCTTGGAGATGGTAAGAGCTAGAGGTTCGAAATGTCAAAAGTGTATCGAACGTATCAAAATGTATGGAACGAAAACTTATTATTAGACATCGGATTTTAGGTTTTCTTAGATTGAATTTAATCTAGTAGACAAGGGGAAATGTGTTGAAAAGGCACAAAAATTACAAAATGGCTAATCACAAAAAAGGTTCTTAAACAAAACATTTACCCTGGCCTACTAGGATTAAATTGAATCTTAAAAAACCTTAAATCCGATATCTACTCATTAAAGATTAAAGACTATTTTATATTTTGGCCATGCAACTGCATTAATCACATTATCCTCACCCATTTTTCCCTCTTTACACAAACTGACCCTTTATGGATTTAAGTTTGTTTGCTGTCCAAGTGCCAACACCTTTTCTTTGTGTCAAGTTTCTAATGCCTCTTCCTTTTGTTTAACCTGGGCAAATTTATTGCTTTCATTTCGCCTTTCCACTGTTTCTTGTGGTTGCCTACGTATCTTCCATTGTCACGACGCAGAACCCCATTAAGTTAATTAGGCTACTGAAAATATTTAAACAAAATCTGTAATGAAATGAGCACGTGCTTTGTGTGGCACCAAAAAAGTGCACAAAACAACACATGACAATTTTTCTTTATGGAGCTTTGTAATTTGTGTATGCCTCTGTCGCCCCACCTCACCCCGAGCTGCTAATTACGTGGCAAACTTCCAAGATGCTGATATGGATTTGTAATTAGGTGAAGCTGTGGATTTACAGTCTGTTCCAAGGGCAATGACAAAATGATTTGCAATAGTTTTGAATACCCAGACACCGCCCGATTTAAGCATTTGCATAGCTAATCGTTGTTGGTATTTTTTTTAGTTTTTTTAAAGTGCGTTTCGACTCACCTGCATAAATCATTGCGATCGCGATTGGCAACGGGCTGCAGCCAGCGTCGCCAAATCAATGGGAAAATCGTACACAGGTAGATTTTTCGGTTTGTCTTTCAACCTGTTGTTGCCACTGGCTCTATCTCTGGGTAATTAATTTGTTGGCACGCCTTGAAATATTGCACGCATTTTGGTGAACTGTTTTGGGTTCATAAAATTGATAGTTTGTTTGCGCTAGAATTTGATTGAAATATGTTTTATTTGTTGATTATAGAGCTGAGCAACAATTTGAGGTTGTCGATTTATGGGTAAACAATTAGTTGGTGTCATTGCAGTTGCATTGTTTTTTTGTTGGCTGACATCATACTGAAATGAATAGACGGAATTTTATGCTTTGACAAGTAGATAATTAACGAAAATAATGGCAAACAATAAAATCACATAAAAGACATTCACACTCGTTTTCACACTCGCCAAATTGCAAACCTAAATGCACTCGCACAAAGAAAGAAAATTGTTTTGTTTGCATTTCAGTGGAAAGCACGTAGCAGTATAGCGCGAGTTGTTTCAAATATTAGCTAACGGTCACTTTTTAAATATCCCTCACACACACACACACGGACACAGAGTCCTTAATGCACTTTTGCTCAGCTCCAGGACTCGACAGCAACTGAAAGTGCAGAGAACGTAACACTTTGTCTGCGATCAACATCAAACGACAATGCACGAGCCCACTTCACTTCGGCTATCTCACTCGCACACACCCACTCGCATGGTACCGTTATGCTCAACTGACGCCTTCGGCAAACGCTGCCACGATTTCAGTGATTCGTGCGCTTGCACAACCGATGCGGTAGAATTTTCAACACAAACTGTTTTGGCCATTTCGGCCGCTGCTTTAAGCCAAACCGAAACAGCGTGGAACAGAGGAACAGCACGATGGAATTGAAACAGAACACAACACACTTGCGAGTTCAACTTAGCCTCAGCTTGTGTCCCACCATATCGCATGCGAGAAGCGTATGATGGATTATGAGCAAGTGGCTCAACCGACTAATTAGAAGGAAGTTCCAAATATTCTCTTTGATTTGGCAACACTTGACTTCAGTTCCTTGTTAACTTTTTGCCTCCAGACACAAAAAAAAAAGAAAAGATAAAAAAAGGAAAAAGATGAAGACCAAAATAGACGCATAATAAATTGGCAAAATCAAACAGAAAAAAATCTGTTTATTCGTCCAGCAATGAGGCAAAAAGGCCAGCAGGATGGCCGGGCCAAAAAAGGACCCATACTTGCTGGCAAAAAGTGCAAATTGAATAGCAAATTGCGTTTCCCTCTTTCTTGCAATTTCACTTTATGACAAAGTTGCTTGCGTTCAATTTGGCAAATTTTGCTCGAGTCTCTTTTTTTTTTTCTTCTTTATATTTTTGGTTTCTCCAGTTAAGCAGTTTTCCATTTGGTGGCAAATGCTTTGATTACATTTGTTGCCTTTTTGAGTTTTGGCATTTGATTTGATTTCAGTTGTTCGCAAATTGAGAGTGGATGGGTCTTACACTATCAGCTTATTATAAAGTACAATAGAATTCGGTTGGTCAACTGAAATTTAGTTATTAAACTAACAATAGACATTTTTAAAATATTTGTGGGAAGACTCCTTTGCTTAATAATATGGAAAGCAGTGATTAAAGGCTGCGAATTTTGTAGAATAACTTGTAAATTACCGAAATAATGTTTTGAAGAGGAATTTTCCGAATAAAAAAAATTCTATTTTTTTAATGGTATGTGCATTAATTCCCATCTACTTGTCGGATACGACATTTATACACACAAAATTTATCATGATAAATGCCCATAAAAGTATGCAAACTTTATTTGCTTTTATAATTATCTGTTTGAACGAATCGGTTTTGGAAACATTTGTTCATATTGTCAGAGAGGTGATAGTTATACAAAATAAATAAGTGTTAAGACAAATATGATAGAAAAATGTTCATTAATAAATCCTATTCATGGACATAGCATACTTTAAAGGGCATTTATCATGAGTCGAGGTAGGAGTCGGCGTCATTGAAACTTATATATGAAAAAATAACATATAAAGTTTTGGTGCTATTTTGGAAAGACTGCCAGAGTACCTCCATTGGCCTGAGCACGCACGAGCACGATTGACGAACTGGAACGTAGCATGGGACACGTTAATAGAACGTAGAAAAAACATGAAGCTTTCTTCTGCAGGCCAGTTGCAATTAGAGATGGAGAGACGGAACGGGATTCCCGCTGATTCCGACAAAATCTTTCGAAAGAGTTTAATCGAAATCGGAACGGGTCGCGACAGACTAGGGTCGGGGTTTGGGACGTAATTAATTCTTGATCTCGATTTTTTTCGGGTCCTGATTTATTTTTATATGACATAATCTTCTTTCATAATAATTGACATCTTCTCGATGTTTTTTCCAAGTTCAGCAGATCCAATGAAAGCGGAATAAAAATATGAAACCAAGCTGGGAGTAGTACCAAGTGAAATGCTCACATATTAAAGGGGTTAAACCCTCTCTTTCTTATGAGGATGTCGATGTTTGTTTCCTAGTCTCTCTGTTGTGCTAACAAGCAGAGGTTCAGGATGTCTAATCAATAATTGACAACAACAACATCATGCAGCAGCGAAACTTTTTGTTTCGTGAACAAAAGAGGACAACAATCGCTCTTTATTGTTCTCACCAAAGTTCAATTGGAATATGAAGTCTTATGCCCACTTGGAACAGACAAATGCCTTAGCATATCGCTCATGATATGCTTTAAGTGTGTGTGCTGTGTCTGTGTGAGCGTTATGCGTTACTATTAAGTTAAAACTAAATACAGTCCAAATTACTTCAATTTTTCAAAATTAATTTTTAAGGCTGAGTTCACATTGTTCGACGCATGAGACATGATAATCTTGTAAGCCTTCATGTTGTATGGTTTTGAATGTCAAATGACAAGCTATTCACATTAAACACAAGACAACATAAGGGCCTCCTAGATTATGATAATCTCATGCGTCGTGTGAGACAGTGTGAACAGAGCCTAATTTTTGTATTTTTCTAATAATTATTACAATGACAAACAGGACTGTTAGTTCAGGAACCAGAAAGCAAACCCTTTTACCAATATAAAAGTAACTCTAAGTCCGGATCGAGTTCTTCAGATTGTTATAAAATATTGAATTTATAGATATTTGGCAAGATTTAATTGAACTTTTTCTAGTGTAAATTGCAATAATTGACCTGTCATCTGTTTAATAATTTATGTTGTTAGCGCGTGCATACAAAACCACTCATGCACACACACACATAATAATGTGGGCTTATGAAATCAGTTTAAATTAAGTCAGAATAATGGCAGAGAAAAATTCAGAAAAACAGTGAGCAAGTTCAGTTCAATGCTTATATCTAAACCAAACTTATAAAACAATGACAAATGCAACTCAAACCGCAACCTACTTATCATCTCTCTGCTTTGCCAGCCTTGATGACAATGCAAATTTCTGCACATTTCAAGTTGCTGCCACTTCTTGGCCTTTGTGTTTTCTGTTGGCTTCACTTTTGCAAGTCAAATGTAAATCGTGATAAATGAAGCGATTACGCCCTTATTCATGCCCAGGCAGGCCCATACCCAGGCAGAATTTTATACGAGCATATTCCCAGCACGCGTTCATCTCTAATTAGGACAAACAGCTGTTGCCCAAAATTAATTACACATCATGGCCACATGAACATTTTGTTTATCATTTTTTAACTCGCTCCTCTCCTCGCTCTGACCAGTCAATGGCAAGCGGTTACATTTCGCTAATCAAAATGCCCATCATTATGAGAATAATGCTTTATTCCGGCTGCCTTACACTGCATATCTTCAGGCTGTCAATCCCTAGCTGATAATAAATCTCAGTTGGCAGTTGGCAAGAAGAAGATACTTTTTGGCTACTTTTTCGCTTTAGGAGAACTGCAGCAAATTTTATGTTAAATTTGCATACCTATCCAGGGAAAATCCACTTGGCTATGAAAACTGCTGGCTGAGTTAAGTTGAGAACGTTTCGGTTGGTTGGTGGGGGTGAAGAGAATTGTCAAGGTGTAAAAAGTGCAACTCTGCATATTTTATGCGGCTTTAAAGTAACGTGAATGAAATCTATGCTTTTGTGTGTGCGTGGAATGAAATGCGAAAAGTCGTTGTTGCTGTTAAATAAAATAGACATTTTATGAATAGCTACAGAAATCTTCTTTTTATTAAATTCGCGGCAATTTAAGTTGTGATTCTAGAGAACAGTTTTGCGTAGATTTAAGCAAGCTCTGTTTTAATTTGCATACCCTTGTTATCCAATTGTTTGCAACGCATTGAAGGAAGTGTATCCGACCACAAAGACCAGAGGCAGAATCAATATCTAGATTGCTGGTGTATGGATCATTAAATTGTAGCAAAGGAAAATAATGTGGCAAACCAAGTTTAACCAAATCGTTGACTTTATAAAATATGAATGGTTCCCTACTATTGGATGTATTTAAATAAATACGGCTTGATTTTCGATCATTATTTTACACTTATATTATTATTATTATTGAGAAATTATCGTGAAATTACATATTTATTATTATATTTAAAATTTATTATTATTATGGTAAGCGAATATAAGTTCATTTTGCAATAGAAGCTTTGAATCGAGATAAACTTAGAGTCATCGGCGTACGTAAGGTCATTTGAGTTGAAAAGCTCTTAAAGAAAATCATTAACTTGCACTTGCTTGGAAGCGATGATCTCAACTAGCAAATAAAGCTGAAACAACACACTAAGCATCATGATTTAAAGAGTCAAAGTTGTGTTTGAAAATAAGTAAATTTAAAAAAATGTTGGAAGAATTTTTATAATCCTTGGAAAATCATGTTAATTAAAAATATCGAGACTAAAAATATTTTAGAAAAGATTTTATATAATATATTGCATCAATTAAACTCAAAATGTTAAATTTTTAACTTTCTTTTCGATTTAGATATCGATTTATGACTGAAAGAATTTTCGTTCTGAAGTAACATATTGTTTTTAAAAACAAGTAAGAAAGTAAGTCAAGTCCAACTGAAATATACTCTGTACCAGCCAATGTTTGTAAATAACTAATAAATTGTAAGTGGTGGTCCCCATAAGCTGTGTAAGTGCTGCCCATCACAATTGCGGACTGTGCTGCCAAGCGTAATTTTTTATTTTTGCTTATAAATCGACTATCATTCATCTGATCGGGAAACGGTGTATGGAGGATCGATAAGTAATGATAAGTAATCGAAGTAAAGTAATTACAATATATGTCTAAAAGTATCGAATAATAAATCAGTATAATAGAGGTAAATATGAGATTTTTTTCAAATTGCAGGGAGGTTGGGTGCGTGGCAAAATTTTAAAATGAACTTGATCTGCCTGCAGGTATAAGAAATTTATGTTCCATTCACTTTAAACCCCTAGCTCTTAACAACTCTGAGATCTGTGAGCTCATACGGACAGACGGTCATGGCCATATCGACCCGACTGTTGCTGATCAAGAACTTTATAGGGTAGAATATACTTCATTCTGGATGTTACATACATTTACACAAACTCAATATACTCATTGTAATTTCGGTACAGAAAATAATAACAATAAAAAATGCTTTATTGAAAAATCATAGAACAACGATTATATTTTAATTTTTATTTAAAAATTAGAAAATAATTGTTATTTCAAAATTTGTATGCAAAAAGTTAAAACAGTTACGGACCCTGTATTAAACTCTTTTTTACTAGCTTTTATTGTAATGGTCGTGGTTATTTTTTATCGTTATAATAATACTAATTACATACTGTTTTTAATTACACAGTTAATAGCAATTATTAGAAGACTTGTATAATTAAACTCATGTAATAACAGTTTCTTCAAGACTTTTATTAAAAAGTTAATAAATAACAGATACTAAAGACTTTTCCTTTATTAATCAGAACATAACAATTATTAAAGACTTTAATTTTATTACTCAGAAAATAAGAGTTATCGAATGACTTTTATTATAAAATTCAAGAAATAAAACTCAGTCAGAGACTTTTATATTTTAATTTATTATAGCTTCAGCTCTCTGCGTGAATGAACCTTTGTGTGTACCATATCATTTATAGCGATAAATAAAGAAGACTTTTAAAAAATATAAGTCTCTGAGTTTACTAAGTTAAATAATAAAAGTCTTAAGATAACTCTTATTTTTTGAGTCATAAAATAAAAGCCTTTTATAGTTGTTATTTCTGTGTAAAAAATCAAAAGTCTTTAGTAACTGTTATTTTTGACTTTTTAATAAAAGTCTTTCGTCAAAGGTTATTTACTGAGTAATATAATAAAAGTCCTTAATAACTGGAATAAAAATACAAGTTTTGAACAACAGTTTTCTGCGGAGTAAAAAATTAAAAGTACTAAATAACAGTTATTTGAGGCCTAATTAATGAAAACTCTCAAATTAACTCTTAAATGTGGACGTTTATAATAAAAGTTATAACTTTTACCGTCCCTGTTTTGATGGGCTTATTTTAAAAGTACATTTTTAGTACCTTTACCTTTTATCGTACATAGGTATAGTTATTGACATTTACCTGATACCTTTCCTAGAAACAAATAATGAGTACTTTTGCTATCACTGATCTGATTACAATTCCGACCAACATTCGTTTCGATTGAGCTCAGTTGTTCCATTACCCCCATTTGATGAATTTCAATATAACTAAAGAGTGCGTGTCATATTCGGCAATTCAGATCAATTTTTTTTCAGAAGCTATTGATCTTAACCTTTTAAAGAGGATTACCAATTCAGTTTCTGAAATAAAAGTCGAATCGGATCTAGTCGTTCAGAAAAACTTGTCTTAAAAAAGTTCCGTGTGACAAAGAACAATTATCTATTTCAGTCTGCAACAAAGAATGATACATCAACTGTAGTAGGAAACTCTTATGTTCTTTATCCGATTAGCTCCAAACTTATTTTCAAAATTCTACATAACATATTGAAGGAAAGTTGTCGAACAGACGACAGAGACTGAGATGGAAAGACATTGCCACGCAACAACTGAAACCCGCTCGCACGAAACTGCAGCGACCGATTGGGTCTGATATTAATGAAAAAGGGGTCATCACGGAAATATTCGCCTATTTCAAGGAAAGACACTGGACTAAATGAACCCTAGGTATGTTAAAAAAATAAAATACTTTTTTTCCGGGAAAAAATTCTTTTATCCAAAACATAACTGACATACAAGCTTACATTCATTTTTTTAGAATTAACTGATACGCATTTTCTAGGAATTTCCACTGAGTTGTCATGCATTTTGCTGCCATCATAAAACAGGACTCTTTGCCTCTTTGACTTGGAATATTTAAATAGAAAAATCAAGTTGCTATTTTAGGCTACGTTGCTTTCGATATAAACTCGTACATACTTATATGTATGTATGTATGTATGTATATTCATTCACTGCCGTAACTTGCCGGAAATTTTCTTTAGCATTTCTTTTTTTATTCCCTTATGCTGACTCCGCCACTTCTGTCAGTCAAAGGCAAACACCTGTAATAAATATTCGTTTGTCGTCTTGCGTGTGCGCTTGGTTATCCTTGGGATTTCTGGCTGCCTGCCACAGATACGGATTCAAATACATTTTGCCTGCTTTTCCGTGTGAGCGCACATGACGACTAAACCCCCGAACAAGAACAACAACAACAACGAGGCCAGAAATGCCTAGCTGGCACAATTTTTTCGTGTTATTATTTTCGTGTGTCCTAACTCAATTTTCAAGAAAAACACTCATCGTTCGGTTGCCAACAGCCAGAAAGAAGTGCAGCTCCACGCACTTGATGTTGCCGCTGCTGATGGGTGGCCGGCGAGTTCAGTGGCCACTTTTGCCCCAAGTGCAATTCACTCAACCATTTATGGCTGCACATGTTGCCTTTTAGCATCCAGCTATAAATTTACAGGCGCCACACGGCTTCTCTGCCGGAGTGTATCCCGCCAGCTGTTGTTGCACTTGTTTCTTAATTTAGCGCAAGTCACGTTAAAAAGCTGGTCCCGCTTTCGCATCCTTCCTGAAACTGGGACTGGGACTGGGGATGGATGCAAGTGTTACATTTTCGCGCCCAGCTGAGCACTCAGTGTGTGTAATTAATTGAGCAAATTGCTGTTTATGCACTGGAGAAGGATGTGTCGAAATCAAAGAGATGCAATCTCACTTGTCCCGTTTCCCTAACATAAATCAATTGTTATGCCTGGCGGCCTGTCCAAGCTGCTGCTCATAGAAGATTCTAATGGCAAACACGAGCAAGTTCTTTTCGACACACACACGCTCTCACGGAGAAAAGAAGAGCTGTGGCAACGGTTTAATTAAATTATAATTACCAGCTCCCTATTAGCACAATTACTGTCAGGCAGCAACCACAGCCAGGAGCCAGGACACAGGCAGAACGCGTGCTTATGTACACACACGACACGTTCGCTCGTCTGGTATGTTTATGAAGTTCAAGTGAGACTTTAAACGACATCTTCTTGAATTTCTCTCATGTAGGAACATTAGACTGGACCTCAAAGAGGCCAAATTTAAAAAAGTATAATATTAAGAATATTTAAAACCAAAAAAAAGTTATTAAGAGCCTTTATAGGCGCTAAGCGCAGTTCAACAAAAACCTAAGTTCTTTTCATTCATTTTGAAATTTAGAGGGCAATATTTTTGAGAGCAAATCCATTCAACGCCACTGACAACACTGCGTATGAGTAATACAAAAAAAAACATTATTGCCACCTCCCAAATAAAACCTAAATGTTTTTCTTCTGTTTTTCTTTTTCGCTTAGAATACACCAAAAAGCCATGCTAGAAAGGTCCAGTCTAATAAACATGCACCCATACATGTGCATATGTATATGAACCAAATAAATACAACTAATTTGATTAATTTTCAATGAGCGACATTTAGGGGCGATTTCTCATTTTCTAGATAGCTGCAATGTGTCATATAAATTTGCCACTTTTCTCTGTTATTCCTAAGTTTATGTGACAATTTAAAAGATGTGAAATCGGCCCTTAAACGTTAAGCAAAAAAGGGAAAAAAGAACAGCTAAAATAGTTTTGAAATCACCTGTTCACGAAACTTAATTAACGGTCTTGGTCAAATGGAAAAACTTAACCTTAATCAAGCACAAATAATTGTTCAAAACTTACACTTTAAATCAAAGCAGCAAATCACTTAAAATTCGGAAGGGTTCATTTTGGTATTGAGTTGTTCATGAGTGAGTGGATAAAAATGAGATGTTCACTAAACTGATCAAGTGAACTGAACAAGTATCTTTCTATTCTGTTCTATTCAGTGTCTCTTGTTCAGTTACTCTTGTTCGGCGACTCTTGTTTAGCTACTCCTATTCTTGTTCAACTACTCTTGTTCAGTGACTTATGTTCAGTGACTCTTGTTCAGTTACTCTTGATTAGTGACTTTTGTTCAGTGACTCTTGTTCAGTGACTATTGTTCAGTTACTTCTTTTCAGTGACTCTTGTTCGGTGACTCTTGTTACGTGACTCTTGTTCAGCTACACTTGTTCAGTTACTTTTGTTTATCTATTGGGTTGCCCACTAAGTAATTTCGTTTTTTTTTGTGAAAAACATTTTATGAAATTATATATTCTTAATTTTGATCGAATTCCTTTTGCCATATTTCGGGCAAGAGATTGATTGCACGCTCATAAAATTTTTGATCCTTGCAGGCAAAAAACTGGTCCAAGTGGTTTATGACGTCCTGATTTGTGGTGAAGTGTTCTCCCATACTACAATTTTTGTAGAGACCAGAATAAGTAATAGCCCGAAGGTGCCAAGTCTGTTGCAAAAGTCAAGCTGCAAAAGATTTTGGCTAGTCATCAAACTTGTATGAGGTGGAATACTACACCTTTTCAATTGATCAATTCTGGCCTCTTCTGTTTGAGTGCAACACTCAATTTGTCCAACTTATCACAATACACTTCAGAATTAATCGAGATTTTGTCGGGCTAAAGTTCAAAATAAACGATCCTTTTGAAATCCCACTAAACAGACAACATATCCTTTTTTTGGTGGCTATCGGCCTTCGAAGTGGTTTGAGCTGGTTCAACCTTATTAGACCTTGATCTCTTGCGCCTTACATTCGGGTAATCAACGCACTTTTCGTCGCCAGTAACAATGCGCTTCAAAGATGGATCACTTCTTTGAGGTTTGATAAACGAATCACAGTCGTTAATGCGACGAAGCAAATTTCGAAGCAAGCTTCGAAATAAATCCTAGACGATTCATGTGCTTGAACGGTCGCGTTAGACAAATTTAATCTTTCAGCAATCTATCGAGTTCTTATTCGACGATTTGCATCAACCAACGACTTTATTTTATCCACATCAGCTTGAAGAGGCCTTCTAGGACGTGGTGCATCCTCAAGATCGAAATTGCCGGAACGAAATTTTGCAAACCAATTTTGGCATTGGCGTTCGGTCTACACATCTTCACCGTGCACATCACATAATTTTCGCCTTGCTTGAACTGCATTTTTACCCTTTTGATAGTTAAACAGTAAAATATGACGAAAATACTGTTTTTGATCTTCCATCTAGGGCAACAAACTAAAACTATTTTTTACAGAAAAGCCTTACTATATCTGCTGCTCAAATATATAACGGTAAGGCGGTTAAGTGTGTGAAGTTGGCTGCGAAAAAATTCAATAAGATCAGCTGTTGTCATCAAACGAAATTACTTAGTGAACGACCCAATAGTAAAATTCTCACTGACAGCTTTACAATTTAAAGTAGGAATGCCAGAAAAATTATAGATATATTGAGTATCGATATTTTTATCGAAAATAAATGATATATCAATATCGGATATTTTACTAATGCGATACATTTTTAAGTTCTGCGTAGAAGAGAAAAACAAATTGCCAACGCTTTTCGTCTTAGCATTGGCATATGCTATTTCACCGGGAAGCTCGTTGCCATCGGAGCGCTTGGCATGGCTTCGACTATAAAAAGTTTTTCTTTATCTATAAAAAGTGTGGTTTCCGATAACAGAAGCCGAATTACCAATTAGCACATAACTCAACGCGTCTTCCTAAAATCTCTGTCTAACCATTAGGTAAAAAAAAGTTCTTGTGTTTCTTGGATTAAACTGATTTATTTCTTTTTTGTTTTCTTTGTTGCTAATATGTCTTCAACGTCTTCTTCCACTATGAATTATTAAATAATACTGGAAACACCATCTTATGTAATAAATAAAATGATATACATATCTCTGTCAAACTTCAAAAAAAAATGTTATCTATATTTTTTTGGGTTTGGGAGCTCTGATCTGTAGATTTTAATAACAGACAGAATTAAGTATTTAATACGCTTCAAATGGCACTTCAAAAGAAGTATTATTCTTAAGAAAACCATTTTTTGGTTACAAATATCGAAAATTTCTATAATATCGATTATTTTGTCAACAAAATATAAATATCGAAATGATACTTTTCAATATCGGCCGTTGTGAAAACAGATTGGCCCTCCATGATTATAGATTTTATTGTGGGTATTGAGGCCATTTCTTTTATACTTAAATCACCTGCTCCCAAATCCCTCTAACCTTCTACGTTTGGTTATTGAAAGATCGTGATCGATTGCTGGTGCTAGACGACTTCAATTTTAAACATATCTCTGGGACCATTTAAGGTGATCCCGACAGTATGTATCTTGACAGCATGATAAACTCTGTTCATAACTGTAAGAATACGGTTATTGATCTCCCTCATCACTCTAGTCTTCAAATAGATTTGAGAGTGTTTAAGCCCGCTACCGGTTGTCATGCTCTCTGTTTAAAGTTCAAGCGATTCGTGTGCAAGTCACCAACTGTTGCTATTTCAAGCGAATTGCATTTTTATTTTTTTTTCAATAAATACGAAATCATTTTTCCATGTTACACTCAATCAATTGATTTGCAAACAAATGTGCAAATGAACAGCCAAACAAATCTGATTTATTGAACTCTTATCAATGATTTATCAAATGATGCAAACAAAATTTGCAAACAGCGCCCACTTAATCCGAGTCCAACGTCAGTTGAATAATAAATTGTATCAAGTGATACAGCAACTTCCTGTCCAGCAACAAAATATCCTTCAGCCAGTGATTGCAATGTGAACTTTTTCCTTTTGCCATATTGCGCATACGCCACGTGCGCATTTAAATTGCGTGCGTAAATCTTTAGAATGGAGTTTATGGCCAGGACCAGATATTGCCGCTGGCAAATCAATGGTTACAGCACTAAACTAAACACACACACACACACTGCAGGTAAAATCATTTACTTACACACTCAATGAACATGATGATGATCATTTGAGCAGCAGCTGGTATAACCACAACAACTGCATCAAAAGTTGAATCCAATACAAAACAAGTACGTAATTTAGCTTAAACATTCGACTATTTGGTTACCAGCCTCTTTGCTGGTAATACTTTGAGTTAAACAGATTAAATGGTGGAAATTATCAAAATCAAGAACAATTTTTGTAGTGAATAAAAATTTATATTTAAAGTGGTAAAGTCGAACATACTCTGATCTTACCCCTTGACTGTCAAACAGCACGTCGAGTGCATTAGGCGAATATTACATAAAAGCACTCACCCTTCAAGCATAAAATCAACTGGCTTACAGGCCAGCTGCTTGACTGGTCCTTTCCCCGGACCCGGACCCGCAACCGTCAACAGCAGGCATCATCAGGAACATCGTCATCATCATCACTATCTGCCCATCCTCATCCTATTCAAGGAGTGCTGCATAGTTTGGGTTTATGCAAAAATTCGCTGCAAGCATAGTTGGGGCAAGCAACAAATGGATGCCTTTGCTGCTTGCCAATTCATCTTGGCTAAGTGGCGACTGGCTGTTGTTCAAACTTAAGCATTTATGTCCGCATCGAGGTAATAAATTAAATGTATTATAACAGATTTATGCTTGTGACGTTAACAGGATTTTCCTGTGAAATGAAATGTCAAATTTTCTGGGCTCTGGCTAATTTGTGCTGCGTAATTTCGTTGAAACAGATTTCCACTCACAGAATTTCGCTCATAATTTGCAGCTGTGGGGCTTAACAATGGCGCATTAAGTGGCGCTGTCATTGTCAGTGGCGGCCACAGCCACAGCTTCTGACCTGTCACCAGCAAATGAAGCCACGAAATCCGCACACCTGTTGGTAAAATCAAAATCTTTAAAAAAATTAAGTTTACAAAAATAATCGCATGCGATTTCTGCACAAACTGATTGTACTTTTCCACTCGGTTTGCTTAACTTGCCGTAACCAGGACACCTGTTGCTGTTGTTTCCGTTTTGTCGCTGGTCCTTTTTGGTTAATCAAACCAAGCGACAAACACAATTCATTAAAACGCACAAAAGAACCAAGAACACGGCCATAGACAGGCAAAGGCCAACTTCCGTTTGCCCTTAATGAAGGAAGGATGAAATTAATCCAGTTACAAATAAATTGGAAAAGTCATTCGAAGTGTAATCAACAATATGGATTTGGCATAGTTTCGTTTATTTCTCCGTCTGCTGTCACTCACAGGTGCTTCATGACTCATTCAAAACAAATTAATAAATTTTACTCAAACATATTGTATGAATAATTGCCCACAAGTAAATGAAAAGTCATTTAAATTCAACACTTCTGCAATATGCTCAGGAGAAAATGTGTGTGTGTGTGTGTGTGTTTGGGTGTGTTTTAATCCAACTCAAGTGTGTAGGGTCATGACCAACCGGCACGAACACTTAGCGCAAACTAACAAGCCAACTTGACTGTCAGAAGGAAAAGTCAAGGCTCCTGAAATTCCTTAGCTTATCAACGAGACGCCGGAAGCTGTGAAAACATTCATACATATTTACATGCTTCGGCTGGCATTGTTGTTGTTGTTGCTGTTTTTGTGTGTGTGTCAGGTCTCATCAAATTACATATTCAGTAGTACAAAAGAAAAATTCCAGACAGCATTTTTGCCAATGGTAAATGTCAAAATTTGTCAATCTCCGAAATTCTTTTCTTCAGGCCGAGCTGTTATGGTTCCACTTTCCATTACGAAAAATATCCATTTAAAATCGCAATTAAAATGTTAATGAAATTGGCAACAGTTTCCCGGCTCGTCTTATGACGGGCAAACCAATGTTTTCAGTTCAGGGCAAAAAAATCGATCATAATTCGATTAACGCCTTACCAACAGCTGGAGCAGAAAGTTGGCCATTTTGCTTATTTTCGACGCTGAAGAGAGCGAAGCGAGGGTGTACATCTTGACACTTGATGTTCAGAATGTGCGCAGCAAAAGTTGAATAATTGAAGTTTCAATTTTTTTTTAATTTCACCAGATACGAGAGGAAAGGGAATTTATTTAAATCTCAAAGGAAGGCCTAGCAAAAGTTCGATTAGTTGGCTGCTGTTTCTAATAGAAGATCAACCTTTTCCGAGCATACTATTTTTATACTTGAACCCAGAGTAGATCTCCGTCCCTATACAGAATATATATTCTTAATCAGCATTAACAGCCGAGTCTATATAGCCAGGTCCATCTGTCTTCAGTAACTTAACTCTTATACTTGCAGACAGATCTACTTTTTTTTTCCACGCCTCTTCCTTCCCCGCAATTTGATAAAGCCCATATATCCCACACAGTTTTGTAGGCGGATTGTTTGGTCCTTAGATTAAGATACAGTAATAAGCATTATTTATAGATTTTCTAGGTTTGGAAACGATCAGATGAACGATAGTTAAGATATAAGAATATCAAATTATTCGGAGCAGTCACAATGACATCCATTAACGCTTGGATGAAAACAATTGCGCGCGACTTAAACTTGGAACTGTTCTTGGGGTACATTTGAACCCCTAGGTTCTTGCAACACAAAACTTAAGAATATTAAAACAATAGCAGCCTTAGTCACAAAGAGCGAGGCGAAAAAGTGAGAGTGTATTGGTGTGGTGTGTGTGGTGATATTAATATTAAGTGGGAAATTTTGACTAGACTCTTGCAAGCTCGCATACCTTGGCACCGTTCAATTTTTGAAACGACATAATTTCGCGCGGAATATTGTCGTTTTTTTGCGGAATTAAGTCGTTTTGAAATGACATAATTCCGCGGTCCCCTAAAGGAAGGTATTCCTCGCGGAATAATGTCGTTTTTTTTTAGCGGAATTATGTCGTTTTAAAACGACTTTTAAATTTCGCGCTGGAACGTTTCTTTCTAGCGGAATTATATCGCCGGAATTATGTCCTTCCGGGGTGGTGGTTTTTCTCAAAGACTAAATATACATAGCAAACGCTGCAATGACTTGACAGCTAGGTCAAGCTTAATCAAAAAATTTTTTAGAACCAATTCACAATTAGTACAATTGTCTTTAAATACAAATACGCTGCACATTTATCAAAATAGGACGTAGAAAAATCTTGTTTCGACGCTTTAGCACGATCGGTCCAAATCTAGCTGCTAAGAGCTTATTGATAGTAGCGCCTTCAAAAACAAAAATTGGAAAAAATAAAAAATTACGAGATCTAATTGCAAACGCAGGAGCTAAAAAATCAATTACGATATTAACATTGCTTTTTTTCACTGAACACCTTCTAAACGGCTGAACCGATTTGAATGAAAATTTCTGTGAGTACTTTTGTAGATCCTTAGATGCTTTAGGTTCACATATTTGGATATAAATAATTATATTAAATTATTTTTTACATTATAAAAAGTCGTGCGTGTCATGACGTGAAAATATTTGACCGTGCGTGTGGTGTGCGTTCTCGAAATGTGCCATTCGTGTTGGAGTCGTGTCGTGTTGAAAATATTCGACACGCGCCCACTTCTAGTAGAAAGGTCAGCTCTAGTGTGCATGCAAGAGTTCAATTATTTGCCAAGAACTGAGGATTAGTTCTTAGTTGCTGTCAATCTTTTTCTTCTCTCTTGTAGTTGTATACTTTTGCCATGTCTTGGTTTTAGCATCGAAGAAGTTCTCACCTCTCAAACCAAGAATTGATAATTAAATAATACTGAAGTGGAGTTATGTTTAAATATTCCTCATTTAATTTCATTGAAAGTTGTTATCCCAATTTTTCTCTTGAAACTCTTAACCAGCTTCTTTTCAGTCCTCTTGCCATCAGTCTTGGCTATGCCTTCTCAGTTACATTAAACTGCAAATTGTCAAATGGGATTTGATACAAACTCTCAGCATAAATTGGGCACATCAGTTGTCAGCACTGAGCACTTCAAAACAGGCAGCTCACAAAGTTACGAAAATCTCGTTACAGTGGCTAAAGCATCTATCAGGCAAATGGTATACGCCCACGTCATCAGCGCCAAGGCTCAACTCTTTACCATGGATCAGTAGGTTCATAACCTTCAGCTGCCTTCCACTTCTCGCACTTGTTTCCATCTACTTAATGTCGTTCCATAAATAAAGCCAAGCAAAAAGTGCGTTAACCTGAGCGTGGGCAAGTTGACGGATCAACCATATATAAATGACAGCTCCTGCAGTGCCGAGCAGGGGAAAGTGATAATAGTAGCGATGCCGTCGTCGGTGACACGTGTTGACATGTCAGTTAGGCAAATGAGGGTAGACAGCTTCCAAGACAGCCTCTCCAACCCCCAACTTGGTCTGCAAAGTTTGACAAGATTCGTAGGGTAAGGAGGAGGTTTCTTCAAAACTAAGCCACAGACGGGTCATTAGCTGGACTTTTGTGATGGCCAGGGGAGAGGAGTCTCTTGGGCAAATAATAAATGTCAGCCATTTGCAGAACAATTGCGACCGGCTAAGGGCCTCCACTTCGAAATCTGAGCTTCAAAACATTGATTAATCAGAATTTGTCTTGGGATTATGACGAAGGCAGCGTCTACTATAGATTACATTACTGTGGTGGCCAACCGGATGGCAAACTGTCCGCAGAATAAAACCAATATGGCCAACGAGTCTGGGTAGAATGGGAAAATGTGAAAATAGACGCCCGCAAATAAATGGAAAATAATAATAAAAATCGATTTGAAACAGGCTCCAATTGAAAATTGAATAGAGTCGGGTAGCGTTGTCCTGGCGGCAGGATGTGGCGCTGGCTACCACTTTGCACGTTGTCATTTGATAACCCATTGTGGCAAACGCAAATTGAAAAAAAAGGTGCCAACGAGAGAGAGACTAGCGAACAAAGCAGTATCCTGGGGTGGTGGTGGGGTAAGGCAGGACAATGGACACATTACATCTGTCGGCATTCGAACATCACACTTGCCAGCTCAACGAGGCGCGTGTCCGCTTTAATCTGTGCCCAAAAATAGCAACAACAAAAAAAAGGGTTTCTGCACATTATTGAGCAGCCGCCTGAACCTTGAACTTTGGGACGAAATCGTTGCCAAACCGCAACAACCAAAGCAATTAACATGAAATGACACTTTGATGGCAATGTCTAATGTGTTAGGCGTCCAATCAACCCGCTGGCCCATGGCCACGTCAGTCGAGCGCAAAGATAAGGCATCCAACTTTCTTGGGGTATGGAAAAATAAAAGTGACCGCACCTGGCACAAGGCTCAGCCTCAGTTCTGCTGGTCCCGCACATTTTTCGGCATTGAGCTCAACTGATACTACGTGCCTGCCTGCCTGTGCAGTTTCGCTCTGCCTGCCAGTTTGCCAGAGCCAACTGCTTATCAAGTCAACTGACAGAGTGCATCTCTTCCGGACTTGCCCCTGGCACACGCTACGTATGCGTAATCCAGCGGATGTATATGTGCACTCCGAGTAAGTTTTTTGTACGCTGCAATTTAAACAGAATATCTGTTACCTTTAAATCCCGTTTGTTTTTTCGATTACATTCCAGGTAAAGCCTCAATGTTTTTGTGTGTTTAAAGCCCGCTTAGTCGCACGTGTTAACCAATTTACGCCCCTAGCAAAAAAGACAATTAAAGCAAATTGAATTACAATTGTTTCGCACGGGATGACCATTTAGTTCTCGGCTTTTAATAGACTCTGTTTATAGCTCAACTAAAACGATTTGAAAATTACAAACATTTACGCACAGTGGGGTAATATTTAGCAATTTTGTTGGGTTGTTCATTAACGCGTTAACAAAAATGAGTTGTTCTTGCTTAATTGCTAGAAGGCAATGCTTGGAGTTGTTCATCTTTATGTGCATGTTTTTTGTTTAGTTACCAGGACTGGAAATGAATCAATCAATTCAAGATTGATTCACAAAACAATCAAAAAGATTTCATACACATGCATTCATTGAAGTTTGCTTTAAGGTAATTTAAAATTAATTTTGTAGCAAATAACATCAATCAAATCTTTTAAATACTCCAAAATGCTATATAAATTACCTTAAAGCCATCTTAAAAAAATGCATTCAGATTTTAATCTTTTTGTGTCAATCTTCAATGGTCAAATGGAATTAAGGAACTCAATCCGCTTACAAATTTTAACAAGGTAACAAGAACAGAGTAATCAGATCGTCAGCTGGCTGAGGAAAAGTTATATAACAGTTAATACACGAGCTGCCATATTTGGGTGAGCTAGACCAGGTCAGTCTAAGGGCGGGCTAAGCCCAGGTACCTGACAGAAGACTTTTGTGGTATAACTGAGTCATTGAGCTTCATCCTCTTTGTATTATCATTTTCCATCGAGCAGGTGCAATACTAATTTCTTTCCGGACTGACAGCAATGTTCCAACAGGACCCCCAAATACTGAAGCCTTCTAGAAAGGATTGTATTGTATGGTAGCTGATGGAGGTGCGCTCGTGACGTGAATTTAAACATGTTACGGTGTATCACGACGTGATCCTAGGAAAACACGGACTTTCGTGCGTGTGTATCCGTGTTCTGTGCACGTTAAAGTTAGACATCGAAAATATAAGTCAAGAAAAGTATTCAAGAAATTGATTTCTTTTATATTTGATTAATAATTTTATTCCTCAAACTGATTTGCTTTCAGCTCGCAGCTGGTCCATATAAAAGGCGCAGTGTGGCCATGAAACCCATGACAGAATTAAGGTCTCTCCACGAAAAAATTCGTGAATCGTGCGTAACGTGAAGGAAAAATCGCTCAGCGCGCACGTCTAGTAAAGGGGATGGGGTTAAAGAAAGATTTTAATCTTATTTGATTAATTGGGAGCGAAGATGTAAGTAATAGAGACCTGCAGGAGTAATTACACGATGCCGGAATCATGAGTAAAAATACTCATTTTTACGATTACAGTTACTTTTTTTTGTAACAGGTAATCATTATCATGATTACGAGTAGTAATCGGCATCGTACGATTATAATCGTGGAATCGTCAAAGAATAATCTAAAAAAAAAACAATAATAATTCATATCAATCTGTGGGTAATAAATAGTTTTAGGCATTTTTTGCACTGAACATGTCCAACAAATTCCAGTGTATTGGCATCTGCTATTTTGCCAAAAAAAATTCCAGACGTCGCTGGATCCATTTGCTTCAACTCGATTGTATTGTCCTAATTGCAGTTTTTGAGTTATTTCCATTTTATTTAAAAAAAAAAATTTCAGAAACAATTCGGAATAAAAACTGACAAAATAAAAACGAGTAAAATGATTGAAACGGTGCGGTTCCTACGATGCTACGGTGCCACGGTGCCAATTTGACAGCTAGGTAATTCATACTGGGCGGTATAACTCGATTACTATTTTACTTACTCGTGCAGGTCTCTAGTAAGTAAATCATATGATTTAAAATCTAAAATGTTTCAAATCTTGTACAGCTCCGTCAGTTACTCAGTTGTTCATTTCACGCAGTTGCTCTTTATGCCCTTTCGAATAGCATTTTTAACCTCAATCTGATGTAATAAATTAGCTCACAATCAAGCGAGATTCTTCAACCGCGAAATTTTTTGATAAAGAGCAGTCCAACAACAACAGAAAAAAAAAGAAGGCTAACATCGGCTATGCCGATGTTTAAAGAACAGTTTAACTCACTCGAATTATTTAAAGACTGATCTTACTAAATAAGCGTTCGATCAACCGGGAAAGTAAAATACAGTTGATGAAAAAGTTCAAGAATAGAATTATAGTCATCCGATCGATAATTTTCCAAAATTGTGGGAAGTATATAAAACTATAAACACGATTGTGATGCTAAGATGGAAAACAAAAATTTTTTCTCATAGAACTATTTTTGGACCGACCGTTTATGGGTATGCTATCTCGATTTGGATAAATTTTTCCAGAATTGTGTGAAAGTATATAAAACTAATATATACCACGATTGGTGACGCTACGATGGAAAACAAAAAAGTTTTTCTCACTAGAACTAGTTTTTGGACCGACCGTTTTTGCTATTATTCACGTGATATTTTTAGAATTTGTGGAAGTATATAAAATATAACGATTGGTGATGCTACGATGGAAAACAAAAAGTTTTCCAGAATTTTTTGGACCGGACCGTTTATAGGCAGCTATATGCTAAGTCATCCGTTTGATCATTTTTCCAGAATTGTGTAGAAGCATATAAAACATATATTCACGATTGGTGTCGCTGCGATAGAAAAAAAAGTTTTCTCTAGAACTATTTTTGGACCGATCGTTCCTATGCAGCTATATGATATAGTCATCCGATCCGGCCGATTCCGACAAATGTGCAGCGTATTTGTATTAAAAGACTTTCAAAGTTTGGCCAAGATAGCTTTTAAAACTGAGGGAGGAGATAGCATAGAAAACAGACGACAGACGGACAGACGGACGGACGGACGGACAGACGGACAGCGGAAATGAACTCGCTCGTCATGCTGATCAAGAATATATATCTTTAGGTTCCTTCAGTTAAAACACGATAAATACCCTTGAGGGTATAAAAACCTGAGTTTCAGTCGCGCACACTGCGTACATTTTGTTTTTGCAGCCGTTTGCTTGTTACGATCTGGCACCGAAATTGCATGTATTTTGTTTTTGTGTTTCGTTCCGAAGCATTGCACTTGCCTGTGCGCCCGAGTAGCGTCAAAATAACCGCAGACTTAGAAAAATAATGGAGCGGGTTGGTTGAGCAAAAAACCAAGGAGTGCTAATCGCTGATTTAGACCATTTCGAGTTCAGTTGATTTCAGACTATTTCGAAGAACTATTATCAGCTATGTTCTAAATTCTACTTCCACAAAAGTTATGCGATTTTAAACCCGTTTTTTTGACCAAATTTGGTATCCAAATCACAAAACTTTTGTGGAAGTGGAATTGGGAGCATGGCTGTATGTCTTAGCTTTAGGTCAGAATTGTTCATCAATTTCGATTAACTTTTAAAACAAGAATTTGCTAAGTAAAAATAATACAGCCTAGAAAGTTCTCAAGACCTTCCAAATACATTCTATAAAAAGAGAAGATAGCAAGCTTTCCTTACCTAATCAAATTTCCGTTTTTTCCTATCTCCCTTGTTTAAGAAATAATCGTGTTTTAAACGAGGATTGTTTACAATTTGAAGTGTAGTTTCCACATAAGGTTCAAATCACATTAGTTCTTATTAGTATATAGTAGTTTAATTTGTATTCTTAAAATAGCATTTTTGTTGATTTCGATAGGAAACATTTTATGGTTATTATCAGAAAATCGCTTCCATTCCAATTTAAAACGAGAAGGCAAACCTTTGGCAGCTATATGCTAAAGTCTTTCGATTTTGATTAATTTTTCCAGAATTATGTGAAAGCATTCGAAACTAATATATACCAAGATTAGTGTGGATACGATGGAAAACAAAAAAGTTTTTCTCATTAGAACTAGTTTTTTGACCCATCGTTTCTACTGCAGCTATATGATATGGCTGTCCGATTTTGATCAATTTTTCCAGTATTATGTGGAAGCATATGAAAATAATATATACAAAGATTGGGGACGTTATGATGGAAAACAAAAAAGTTTTTCTAACTACAACTATGGCAGCTATTTGATATAGTCATCCGATCCGGCCGGATCCGACATATTAGTTGCGTGCAGCAAAAATAAGACGGACGGACAGGCGGAATATATATAGTTTATGGAGTCGGAAATGAATATTTCTATGCGCCACAAACTTCTGGGCAAAATAAATATCCCCTTTGCAAGTGTATAAAAAAATCTTTAAAATGTTTAATGACTTTTAAGTAATTGCCCTTTGAGTCCTCAAAAAAATTTTTTAAATTTTTTAATATCATCGCGCTTTTAATATTTGATAAATATTTTAACCTAAAATTGTCAATGCTATTTAATTTCCGCGTTTTTTGTCCGATCTTATAATGAGTAGACACCCCGCTATACGGTAAATCGACACGGCACTTTATTCGATAACACTTTCCTCACTACGAAATATCCCGTACACTTGATATTATGTTTTTTCATACGTATAACACATACACATATAAAATCATGTATATAACACATACACACATAAAAATATAGCGACTATTTATAGAATATAGAACTATTTACAAAGTGTGTACAATTGAAATGCATAAGACTTTGGCAAAGACCATTCAAGCGGAAAAGCGAAACTGAAATGGGTGGACCAGCTTGGTGTGTACAACTGGAACCAGCACGTACGCATGGCAGCAGCTGACATGCATAAAATATTTAAAATTTTTAAGTTGGCTTTCTAGTCGACTTACTTAACGTATACCCACTGTGCTACGCCTAAACTTAGGCTAAACAACATTTATTTCACCTCAAGTGATAGTCTCCCATCTGTCAGCAAAATCACAGCGCATAAAATTCCACTGTAAATAGATTTGAAATCTTTGTGGACTCTGGCTTTGATTGGCAGCATCCGCAACCCTTACAACATTTAAGATTTAATTTAAATATATTTTACATAGATTTTCTAAGCCAAATCCGAGACACGCATTTCGGCTCACAAATAAACAGAAGCAACAAAAAACCCTTTGCCCAAATTTCGCTCAAGTTGAAATTTCTTGTTTGTGCATAAAATTAAAGGCACTCAGGCAATGGAGGAACTTTTTATGATTGGGTTAGACTCTCCAGCTCCGGATCCGGCTCCGGCTACGGTTGCGTGTGCCGGCTGTTTGGGTTAATAAAATATGCAAAAATGTCTGCTGGAAAATTAAGTTTCACTTTCGGTTAAGCGACCTTTTGCCATTTCAGCCTGAACTTGGTGGCGGCCTCAAGTTACACAAAGTGACATATTATGCAACGCGCACACCTACATACCGACGCACTGTTTGCCAATTAACTAATAATCAAATTATTTAAAATAGAACAAAACTTTTCACTGCTTGTCACGTCGCTTCAGTGGATAGAGAATATGTTTTGTAATGGGTAAACTATGTTTTTGGCTCGCACACGTACACATACGTATGCAGATTTTATTGTATTATAATTATCATGTTACTGGGTTAATTATACCTTGAAAGTGTGCAAAATGTTTGTGTGTTGGCCTTAACGGCTGAGTAGGGGAAAGTTTTTAGCAAATAATTAGTTCTTAACTTGTTACGAGCAAAGTCTGCAGGCGTAAAGCTTAGGTTTTGGTTCGAACTTGGGTTCGTATATTTTTTTTTGGTAAATTTTAGATATGATGGAAGCATACTCGCTTCCCCTGAATCCATTAAAATGGGTAAAAAGGGTATCATAAATCATTTGGAGCCAGCCATGTCTATTTCGATCATTTCTGTTTCACTTTCAAAAAACTGCCCACCACTGATTTAAGTCACAAACGCTTAACTTCATCAAACACTAACCTAAACACAGTTCTCTTAAACAAATTGAATATTTACTCAAACCCATTTTTACTAATGGAGGTAACATGGCGCACAGAACAGGCGAAAATGTCATAAAATGAAATAAGCCTAACCAAAAAGTCAAAGTCCTTTCAATTTGTACGTTTGTTATGCCTCAACACATACACACACATATATGTAACACACACACACACACACACGAATGTGCTTTATTATTTATGACTGTGTATTCTTAACTAAACCAAAATTCAATTGTTATTCCTGTTTGTGGCTGTTTGCACAAGACTTTTTCCCTAAACCCCTCATGGAGAATTCCTTGCTTTTCGTAGTTTATTTATAAACGATAAAAATAAAAGTCGCACGTGTTTATGCGACAAATGAAGTACTTTAGATTCAATTATGTATTTTGTCAACAGAACTTCTAATAGAATCACAAATTTGTGGCATTTCTTGTTCGTTTGGTTTGCTGAAAAATTTGTCAGAACTAAAGACTGTCTGCCACAGTTTTCAGCAAAACGAGAAAACCAAATCTGTGGCGATATTGTGGTTTCAGTTGCCGACCATTTGTTAAGTGAGAAAACAAATACCAAAAGGCACTTAATAAAATCCAGCCAAGCCTCAGGTTAACCACAGGCAAAGGGTGGACCACCGTCTGCCGTTTGACAGGAAAATCCAAAGCACCAGCAAATGCTTATAAATGAACTGTGCTTAGTCCATGTTAATTTGGATTTTTGGGGGGGAAATCAATACTTGTAATCACCCGAAAGGAGGCAATGACCTTTCAAACCCCACTGCGGCCGCTGCTCGTATATGAAATCTAAACCCAAATTCCCTCCAAAGACAACTTAGACAATCCGAAATCCTTTGAGAAATTAACTAGCCACAATTTCGGCCCGCTTTTCCCTGGTCTGTGGCACTGACTTGTGCGTGTGTGTGGGTACCAAAAATATACGTAGAGAAATCTGAAATAATTACGTTGTCCTGCCCATTTAAAAAAAAACTCCGCACACGCAATTACAAGGCAATTACGACAAAGTTTTTATATGCACAGGACATAAAAAATCAATCGGCAATGACGTCAAAAAGAAAGACCACTTGGCTGGGAAAACAAATTGTGAAGGTTAAGGTGCAGTTCATAATCATCAAAAGCCATCTGAATTAACTTACATTTCGCTGAATTTAATAGGATATTAAACAGGTAGTAGTAATAGGATAGTAGCAAGAAGTAGTTGGTCTGAGAGCTCTGTCATAAGAAAAGTTTGGGCTTCCCTGCCAAAAACAAATATATACTTCTGATCTACATGACAAGCAGAGTCAATTAAGCAATTATTATCATTATCTTCTTCACTATAAATTAGTTGTTCTTCATTTAAAAAAGTGCGTAAAACCCGATGTCTACTTATGATTATGAAACGCACCTTATATAAAGTAGACAACATTTTCAAAAGGAAACAGTTTGAGTTGTGGCAGCCACCGATCAAATTGCATTAACTTGAAAATTTTGTCCTGTGGTCTGGTATTTTTTTATTTTTTTTTTTGCTGGCACAATTTGCGAGTATTGCTGCATTTAACTGAATATGCTGCTAATGAAATACAGTCGAGGACGGGCAAAGCGAAGTTGAGTTAACAAGCAAATGCAATTACTAGAAACTAAATAAACTTAAATTGCATTTTTAATTCGATTTATGGTGGCATCCTTTGCCCTCTGAATGCGCAATCAGGGCAATCAAACAGATTGCTGATTCAACTTACACTTACACTAAACACACATACATAATTCGTATGGAAAGTCAGTGTTTCCAACTGTTTTGGCATTGATTAAGCTATTAAATTATTAAAGACCAAAGACCAACCAAAGCGCAATTGGCGAAAAGTCAACACCTGTTGGGCTCGACCCGGGGTTGTTATTGTTGGGTTTAATTTTCACTTCCCCCTTGGCGTTGCCGTTGCCGTTGACGCCGTTCCTAATTCAATTATCGGCAAGGGGAGCACGCTCCTCTGACAGTCAAGCAGTAGAAGTCTGTCCCCATCTGCAAGGTAAACATTTGCTTAAACTTTGCAATGAAATTATCTGAGCGTGTCACGGCAGGAAAGATACATTCAACAAGGAAAACTTCACAATTGTTTTGTATCTATTAAGAAGGGCGGGTGCAATGACAATGTACTTGAATTGTGTTGCGGTTTGGAATATGGAAAATGGTGCCCATAGTGGTTCAAAAACTATCTAATAACAAAATTCGTATTTCAAGTATAATTTATTTGATCCGGACAAAAAATTACCTTAGACCGTTTCGGAATATACCGTATCGAACTATTTCAAGATCTTTAGACCAGCGAGGTGCATGTAAAGTCCTGTTGTGCCCTTGCAGCCCGGTCCGTTATTTTGCTTCATATATAAAATGTTGTATCTCAACTTAAAAGTAAGTAAACTCAGAAAAAATATCAAGAATTCCGTACTTAAACAGGGGAAATTTAAGTGCAAATGATCTGAAAAGCTGACTAAGTTCTGAATTTTCAAATCAGAGAATAAAGTTCTCATTTCTAGTTCGTTTTTTTAATATAAAATCGCTTTAACTTTAAATAAAATGCATTCTGTTACATTATTAAAATTTTTTCACTTATGTTTTGAATTAATTCACTCGTATTTCAGGAAAAAGAACATAATTATCTTCATTTTTTAAAGAACAAAACGGTCTAAACTCAATCACGGACATACTTACTATTAGAATGACACTTTTTCTCAGTGTACTTAACGAAATATTGTATAAACTATAAAGTTCAATAAAATTTTTGGTTTTTTTAGGAATGAAAGGAAAGGAATGATTCGGCTTAAAACTGTAGGGCCCTTTCTCTTGAGTGTCGGCTATATGTATATAGAAGTATATTATGATCGAGATAACTTAAAATATTATGTACAAAACGTTGTTTATTCATTAATGTTTATCTAAAATTGGCGAACCATTGATAGTCCGTATATTTATCCAAATCTCAGAACCGGTTCCGAAACGTACAAATAATCGGATTCCCTAACGAATTCTAATCGATCCGCAAATTCGGATTCCCAAACGGAATCAAAAGACCACATTAATTTTGGTTAGCAAACTTAAAAAGCCTTGGGACTCAATGATTAAATGATTCAAGCACCCCCATAAGACCGTGCAGTCCATTGTCTCCTGCCAACTCCGACACTGAAGCCATTTTCGAAAGCTCTGTCACATTTAATTAAAGTCTCTTGCATAATACTGCTGTGACGGCAGTCAACTGGCTTTAAGTATTTAAACATTTCGCCTTATTTTAAATTTTCAATATGCTCAGTGCGTACAGCACTGCGTCGCTTTGTCAATCGTTCTCTGTGTGCGCGCCGTACATAATTTAATTTGCTGACATAATACGCTGAGCATTAACAAAGTAATTACGGGCATTATGGCAACCACATTGACTGAGCGGAACAACCAGCTCCTATCCCGTGGCCCAGGCCTCTCAGCTTTATATGGTTGCCATGGTCGTGAAATGTTCATTGTTGTTGCCAGTCGCGAGTTTTAGAGAACGCCTATCCCTAATTAACGAAAACTTTCACCGAATGGTCGACTCTGCACGCGTTCGAACCATCCGCCAACGGAAGTGAAAGTGGCTAAGTAAGAAAAATTATCACATGGCCAAAAAAGTTGGACAGAAAAATCCTTAGGAAGTTTCCACAGAAATTTTAAATTATTTGCCATAAATCATTTAGCGCTTGGTGAAATAATTCCATTTGTGTTTCAAATACTTATATATTTTGGGGCAAATATGCACAAAGTTGTGTGCCAAGGAGAACTCCAAGCTTTAATGGCGCCACATTCTTCAAATTCCCCAGTGCAAATCCAGTCATTTGTTAAAATAGAAATAATTAGTTATATACTACGCTTTTGCTCAAAAAAAAAAATCATGATTTTTGCCCTTCAAAGTATGCACTGTTTGTGAATATAAATAATTAAGAAATATATTTATTTTTTAGTAGTTAGTTTTATGAGTGTTTTTTAAAAAAAATCTGGAGGGAAAACCATAAAAGCTTTTTCAATTTGGTTTCTTGTTTTGTGTTATTTATTAATTAAATAAAAAAGTAAAAAGAAATGTTGGATTTCAAGGGCTGTTCAAAAAGTTATCCTGCCAATTAAGGTCTCAAAAAAAAGGTGTAGAGGTGGTAGTCTGATCGGGACTAGGTTATTGGAATTGAAAACGGTAAATGAAAATTGATCAGAATTGAGTAATTCGCCCGTACTCAATTATATTTTTCAATAATATTTTTTTAAAATTGGCGGACATTTAAAGAAAAAATTCAGACTTTCAAGTTTAGTGTAAAAAATTTCTCGTACAAAAAATAATAATTGAAGAAAATATTTACTTACTTCGAGGGGCAAAAAGTAAAGTAAAAGTATAAGTAAATGTCAACTTTTCTAGTTTTTGGTATTTTTACCAGGAATTCAAACCGCAGTGGTTCATTAGGGTTTCGAACCAACGGTGCAGCGGTTGTCTCACAATTTTTGAGAATTATACTTTTTAATTTTACCTATCTTTTTAAATATATTTCTAATGTCCCAGCGTTTGTCACTGAACTCCTTCTAAACGACTAAATCGATTTAGATGAAATTTCCAGTGAATATATTTGGGTGGGTCCGTAGATGGTTTAGGTCTACAATTTGACTTAACCGTTTCAAAGGGTGGTTCAGAGCTATATCTCTGAAACTATTAATGCTATAAGCTTGAGTTTTGGAGTGTCGGTAGGTAATATGGGGCTAAATATTTAACTGTTTCTAAACCGGTTCCGATCAAAAATCACTAAGAGTCAAATTTCAGAAAATATTTCAGCATTGAACTTAAAATTGTATGTTTGGGTTGATATAATGAAGTTATTTATTTACCCGTATAATTACCAGTTCCGAACCAGTTCAAAAAAGAGGTTCAAAAGTGGTTTGCTGACATATCTTTGACATTATTTAAGCTAGGAACCTAAAATTTGGTGTGTAAGTGAGTAATATGAAATTTAAAATTTTACTATTTCGAGACCGGTCAAAAGTGGTTCGGAGCCATATCTCAGAAAATTAGGTTGATAATATGGAGTAAGAAATTTGATTGTTTTAAGAGCGGTTCTGAACCAGATTGAACCGGTTCAAAAGTGCTTAGGTTCTTTTTTTAGATTTGATTTAAGTTATACACTTAAAATTTGGTGTGTAGGTTAGTTAGACGGATTTATAAGCTAATCTCCACTGAGCAACATCTAACATCCAACATCTTAAAGCAAAATGTTCCTATTTCATCGTTGCACATAAAACAAAGTAATCTCAGAGAAACTTGTCAAGTATTGTTATATTTATTTTTAAATGTAATTAGCATTAAAACCACTTGGATCTACGATTAATGTGTGAAACTTAGTAGACATGAGACAATACTATGCGGGTGGTTGTGGGCTCGATTCCGCCTTGGAACATATAATAATGCCCACACGATTAAAAACTGAAGTCTAAGATTTGCTGTTTAGTTAAACATGGTAGAGACTCGGGTAGAATATTAATACTACATAATTGACTGTTTTGAGTAAGTTGTATCTCTCTGTAGACTTTTTTTAGAACTCACACAACGCCAGTTTTGCTATATTCAATGTGTTCCGGAAATCGCTAGAGCTTTTGGAATCATTTCTTTCTAAAAACATCTAATCCAAATGTCGGTGTTGCTGAAATGTAAGAGTTTTTATATTTCGGACTTAAGTTCGGAGTTGCCTGATCCGACAGGTAGACATTTGAATACTGCAATAAGAAGGACGTTGGCTTTAAAAAAAAAATTAGGCAACACAGTTGTGAAAATGGGGCGTATGCGCAATTCGTGCCCCACAAAGTAGGCAATGTATTTGTGAATATGTGACGTATACGCTATGCCGACCCTACAAAGTAGGCTACACTTTTGTGAAAACTTGAATAAAAACCAAAAGACAAGGCATAATTCACGTAAAATACCAATAATCGAAACTAATCACTCGATAAAGATTGTTTAATATTAACAGAGGACACGAAAGGGTTTATCCAAGGATAGTTAGTTCTAAAGCGTTTCAAAGGTATTGGAATAATGTTATAGGCAAATCTCCGAGCAACATTTAAGGCTGAGTTTACATTGCCTTATTTTGAGCATTTGTCATTTTCCGGCTTTTGTCATTTTATGCAAATAAATTTAAGCAAAATGTTTCTATTCCATCGTAGTACTCAGAGAAATTTGTCAAATATTTTCATAATTATTTTAAAATTAAAACAGCATGAAAATCACATGACGACGACTCGCATGGAGACCGACATGTGGAACTTGTTAGTAGGTATGAGACCATACAGTGGTTGTGTGTTCGATTCCGCCTCGGAACATCTAATATTTTTATTTTCTTTAAAATTATTTACACATAAGGTCACCTTCACCATCTATTGGATCTAGCTGCAAAGTATGTAGCCAAGAAAAAGCTTCCCAAACAACTTTGCCGTTCGGATTTAGCGTTAAACTGTAGCTTCATTTCTCTTGATCGAAAAATTAAAGACACACAAACCAAGAGATTGAGAAAGCTTGAAAATTTGAAAATGATTGAGAAAATTTTAAAACTGCAGCCAGCTAATCCTCTTTTTGCCACTTTTAGTGATTTAATTAGCGGGCCTTTGACCGTGACTTTTGACTGGTTGAATATTAAGTAAATCTCTGTCTTTTATTTATTTATTCTGTCGTTTATCTGCTGGCCCGTTTGTCTCTTGACAGAAGACAAGAAGATTTTAAATAAATAAAACAAGAAAAGAAAAGCTGCCACAATTTCTTTTTTAGTGGGGGGGTGGGTAAACGAAGGAAAACGCATTGCCCCAAGAGGGAAAACAAATATGCAGAAAAAAAAAACAAATAAAAATCCCTAAAATGTCAGCATTAAAGACAGAAGCAGAAGCAGGCGGCAATGAGTGGATCGGCGCGGCGGTGGGCATAAGAATAAAACGAATTAAAATGCGAAATGAATAAGTAAGGATTTCGAATGTACAAGTAGACAGCTCGGCTGAATGTCGTTAGTAGCGACTTTTGATTGTGGCAAACAGTTTTCGCTGCTCAGCACGCTGCTAAAACAAATATTTTCCTGCAAATACTCACATGTTTAATACAATCAATTTAGCATGCCGCGAATGCCGAAATTAAAATTCCCTCTGATTTCCCTTACCGTTTGAATGTCAGTATGCAAAATAGGTGGAAACCTGTAGGAATAATTTAAGTGAAACAAAAGGTTAACAAAATACGCAAAATTGTACCATGTGGGCGCCCTGCCTTCATTTGACAAGGAGTGGGCGTGGTACATGCGCAGTGGCCGCCAGTTGGCAACTGACTGAGAAGCAACAGTGACGGCAGCAGCAGCGCTGGTGGCAACCACCTTCCAGGAATGTGGTGGCATTGGGAACATAAGCAAAATGAAACACAACAATAATACCGCACGACAATTGCTCCCACTTGCATAATAGACTAAATCTGATTTTATCTGTCTTCAAATTGGTAATGGGCTTTCGCAATGGATTTATGGCCAAGTCGCTGGCTAAGTCGATTTTCCAAACTAGCCACAGCCCGCAGCCCACAGCCCCTTTGTGGCTAACCAGTGAGTAAGCAGCTTGTCAACATCCCCAAAGCTCGCCACAAAACACAAAAATCACCTGTTGATTTCACTTGCAATTAAAGCCTTTAAGCCAAACCAAATCAACTTTTTCTTATCTTTTGTGCAGAAAGTTTGACATGCCAGCGGCAGCGACAGATACCGGTGTACAAAGGTGGCAGGGAATGAAACAAATTAATCCACTTTGCTGAAATTTGTCAAAGTCGAACTGGGAGATGGAATAAAGTTATTTGATTCAATGTGACAGGACTTGCATGATGCAAAGTTTGTTCATAAAAGATGAACAAAATGAGGCAAAGGAAAACCCGAACAGAAGGTGCTTAAGAGGGCAATTGGTTGTCACACTAATCTAGACCAACCTTCGAAAATTAAACGAAAACTTTTATTTGCAATCACTCAGGAAAGAGTCAAGTACCAGCAAATAAATCAAATTACGAAAATACTTGATAAAAGATGTCACAGACCTTGATTTATATATTGCATACAGTACCTTAATACATAAAAATTGCGATTTTAGCTAGGATATGTTTTCAAAATTTTCCATATAAATGCAAGGCTTTTTACGTTTTCAAACCCTTCCGAATTTTTAATAATTTGAAAACGTAATCGTATTTTGAACATTTGACCATTTTTTGTGGGCAACCTATAAGTTTAATTTAACTCTCCCTGACACTATCGTAAAGTAATACTTCATAGCTTTAAATTAAATGATACCAAAAAATTCAGAAATTTTTTTTCGAAGAAAATGTACACCATTCGATAAAGTCTGGCATGAGGAATTCATCTATAAGTTGAGGTCAATTCGCAGGTCTTTCTGTAGGCAAGCGCAGGAATTTCTAGAAGAATGTAAATGTTATTATCTATTGTCCCCCTCACGCTTAACTATGGCACTACGTGATGGGTAATTTTACAATTAAGAGAATTGTGATTTTCGTAAGCTTCATTGACTGAAACGTTGCAATTTGCTTTATTTTTTAAAAAGTAAGGTCCAATGTTGCCGCCGGCCCAAAACCAAAAACAATGCATTTTTGAGGGTGCATTGGCAGCTCTTGAACTGCTTCTGGCAGCTCTTGAGACGAAATTCTGTTTATTGACATACCCATTGAGTCAAAAATTAGCTTTGTCGCAAAGCCAGGGTTCTCAAAGTACCGTACTAAGTTCCGTATTTACGTTCGGGATACAACAAATACTGTACTACCGTACACATACAAGTACGGTAAATGCTTTGTAACGTACTGTACTTAAAACTCAAGTACGGTACCTTCATCGTAACGGACCGTCCAAAAAAACTATTTTGTGTTTAGTACGCGTGCGAGTAAAATATTTTTCAGTTAAGGAGGCGAAGAAAAAACGATTTAAGTTTCGGATCCAAACTAATTCCATATAAATATGGTTAAGAATACGTTGTTGTGTGGTCTTTCGTTTTGTGTGCGAACCCTGCGCAGAACCAATTTTCGAATGAACTTCATTAAACTATCTAGCAAGCAAACGGACTGGTAACTAGTACAGAATTCAAGTTACTGGATGCTTGCGTTAGGAAAATAAAAATATAATGTACATTTGGTTTCGCCTCATTATTTTACAAGATTTAAAATATTTTTCTCAAACGGCTACTGGACAGATGAGTTATGGTCTGCGCGTTTTCACGCTGAATCGAATCTGGGCCCTACTGCAACCGAATCGAAATTTCTAGTTGTAGTTCGCTTGTTGTTTTTGAGGCGGGCTCTGTTAAACAAAATGGTCGTCGTCTGATATGGCGATAAGTGAAAACGATAGCTTCGTTTAGTACAACACGTAACAGAAAAAAGAAAAAAAAATGGGGGGGGTAAGGGGTTGGGGGGGTTGGACTGGGTGTTTTTTGTGTTGTTAGAAAAAAACTGATTATAGTTAAAATAAGAAAAAATGTATCGTTACTGCCAATTTACTCTATTCTGTGGTCGGTATCCGGTTTGGATGGACCTGCACAGAAAACTTTTCGATAAAAATAAGGTGTATCTTCATTAAACTTATTCTAATGGCCCAAACAAACTATTTTGGGAATTTTGGGTTCAATTTGCAATCTTCATTCCATCTGTCCGGTTCTTAAAAAAATCTTCTAGGTGGTGCGCACAGTGGATTAATTTCCAATAAAATGAAACTGGTACGAAATTTGGGCACAATAGCTTGAGTATGACTTACACCTATGCTAAACACCTTTCTCACAGAGCACGAAGTTTGTAAATAAAATTCAAGGTTTTGCAAGCGCTGTTCCCTTGTTAGTCTATTAATGGTGAAATTGGAAACCTTAACAAACCATTTTTTCGTACTCCTTCTTAAACATTTTTAATAAGTTCAAGGTATAGATCTAATTTGTGCTCAAGCCAAGAAACTTTGCGCTTGATCAAAGAACGCATAGCATAAGAGTACCTTTAAAATGCAATTGTAGACTTGAGCAATTGTACTTAGCTTTTAGTCTAATTTACGCTCTCTCGCATTCGCCTTTGGCAGATGTATATAAATAAAGTACATAATCAGCGCTAAGTGTGGATGTGTCCTGTATCTTCATTTGAGATACAACAGTTACTTATAAGTATATACCAATCCTGATTCAAAAACGCTTGTTCTAATCTATTACACCCAAGGACGAAGCATACTTGAAAAATTAGAAATTTAAATGAAAACTGACTAACGATAGTTTTTCTAAGTGTACAAGGCAAAACATTCGTCAAAAAGCAACTTAAATACTTAATATAATTTTGTAAAGAATTTCTTACATGACTTTCTCTCTCTCTCTCTCTTCTCTATTTATTAGCTCATTTATTTAGATATCCATTACTCAAATGCCAAAACGATATACTACACGTACTTAGGTTGTCTGTCTGACAAAACCTGACGCCATCGGTTCGTGCCATTTTTGTATTAAATTATGCAAGAAAGTCGATAGAGTCGCAAATCGCAGCACGATAGCCGCCTGATAGGCATCTAAGGCAGCTTGCAGACTTGTCCCAGTGCGAATAGTTCAAATTACACAGACACACACAGCAATAACACAGAGACATTGGCATTATGACATTCTCAAATTGTACAGGGAAAAGCTTTTACTTACTTAGTTAGCTGCTTAACAATGAAAGTGAAAAACAAGCCACTGTGTTGTTTATGCAAAAAAAAAAAAAAAGAATATATGTAAATAGTTTCGACAAGGCTTATTACAGGCTTATTACAAGGCTAAAGATGCTGAATGCTGACATGGCGGCAATGCCATTGTTAGCACTAATGACACTTTTATAACTTTTTATAGATTTTTCACACTTAATGCGAACTCTTGGGCCATTTATCGTAGCGACAGCGGCAACAATCCTTTTTTTTTTTTGGCCTGCTTTTGTTGTTGAAGGAAACGTAGACGACACTTATTTCGTCTTTTCTATCGTCCGCTTCCTTTTGCAAAACTTATTTACGAGAATGTGCGGAAGATGCTGCCGGATTTGTACAGCAGCCCCAATGCCATTATGCTGCCGACATACATACATACATATGAGTGTCTGTCTGTGTGTAGTGATTCTTGCTAGTGTTTGTCTTGGGGGCTTACAGCGCGTATACGCAACGTGGCGCATATGAAACAGCACAGTCGTTCTGTAACATGCCGCAATATAATTTTGCAACAAATTTCAAATGCCAGACATGAACAACTTTTAAACTTATCCCCACACACACACACACGCACATACACCCATCAGCTTAATTTTAGGGACATATAAATTGTGTTGGACTTTGGATTGGGGGGAGGGAGGAAGGTAAAGTGAGCAAAATCAAAAGTAATCATGTTGATATTTGCACAACGCACACGAATAATCATTTAGTTTAGCCAGGGATCGTTTAGTTTGATTTGATGAGACCTGAAAGGTAATGTTTGCGCATTGATTGGCTACCTTAACATTTGGGTAGATTGCAGGTATGCTACGCTTTAATTTAAGTTTTAGCCAGACTAAATTTCAAACAGCTTTTTCTTTAAACTTAATCAAATTGCAATTTAAGTGTCATTAAGAAATCTTTAATCAAATAAATAAGAATTTTTTATGAAACCAACTTGCAAATTCCAAGTCCTTGAATTGTTTCTTGTTATATTACTAGTTAGATACTGAGAACGATATGCAAAGTTTGTATATTGTGGTATACTTTGAGGCAGATGGTTATTTCATAAGATGGGCACAACACTTCTAAGAAATGTTTTTCTATCTTTTTTTACTTGAAACTTTCACTCGTCATTCACTCAAGCGTTTCAGCCAAATAAGAATAAATGTATCTGTGTTGCCTTTATTTGCATTTCCGGAACCAGGCATCGGAATATCATCCTCTAACGCCGTTTCAAACCTAAACTGGTTTTGGATTTCCACTTTTATTTTGTTGACTATCTTCTTGTCAGTGCCGTGTAGTGTTGTTCCAATTAGCATTATTTGGCATTCCTTCTTATATTCTCAAACCTTTTCGTAAAGACGCCCTCCGTTTTTCAACCAATTTGCTATTGCAATTACTTAATATGTTGCAGATTTTTGGTAGCTGTTTCTTTGTACCAAAATTGATCAATGACGTTTGCAAACTGACGAAAATTTGTTTGGCAAAAAATGCGTTTGCTAACCGACATAGTGCCTAAGAAGTATTTTATCGATAGCAGTGGCAAATTGTGGCTGGCAAACCTAATCATTTTGCAAAGATATCAAATCATTTTAACAAAATCAAAAAAATTAGACCAAATACAACCTGATCAAGAAAGTTACATTCTTGGAAAGTCCAAAAATTTTTCTTGAATAGAGGTAACTATAATTGAAAGAATCTACCACGATTTACCATTTCTATAACCTTGCAGACGATATATTAAAATTGTCTCGATATTTGTAAAGCTTAGAAGGAAGCATCTGCGACCCCATAAAGTATATATATTCTTGATCAGCATGCCTAGCTGTGTCGATATTGCGTCTGTCCGTCTGTCCGTACGACTGTTTCTTTGCTATCTTCTTCCTCAATTTTAAAGCTATCTTGACCATACTTTACAAAAAGTCTTTAAATACACATAGGCTGCACATTTGTCGGAATCGGCCGGATCGGATGACTATATCATATAGCTGCCATAGGAACGATCGGTCCATAAACTAGTTCTAGTGAGAAAAACTTTTTTGTTTTCTATCGTAGCGACTCCAATCGTGGTAGGTATATGTTTTATATGCTTCCACATAATTCTGGAACAATTTATCAAAATCGGATGACTATAACATATAGCTGCCATATAAACGGTCGGACAAAAAACTAGTTTAAGTGAGAAAAAAAATTTTGTTTTCCATCGTAGCGTCACCAATCGTGGTATATATTAGAAAAAATTTATCAAAATCGGATGACTATAGCACATAGCTGTCATATAAACGGTCGGTCAAAAACTAGTTCTAGTGAGAAAAACTTTTTTGTTTTTTATCGAAGGGTCACCAGTCTTGGTATATATTAGTTTTATATGCTTCCACATAATTCTGAAAAAAATTGATCAAAATCGGATGATTATAGCATATAGCTGCCATAGGAAAGATTGGTCCAAAAATTAGTTAGTGAGAAAAACCTTTTTTGTTATTAATGGAAACCTTTTTTAAAAAATCTGCAAGGGTATTTAAAACATCGGCGGAGGCTTTTAAATGAGAAAACATTGAGCTTTCGAGCAAACTTAAAAGCTGACTACTGATGATTGTTGCTTTCATTACTTTAAAGTTCCCAACTGTTTATGGTATTAATTGCCTGAAAAGGCAGTTGCCAAAGGCTACTGAAGATTAGACTGGGAAGTCTATGAAACAGTACTGTATAGCCAAACTGCACTTTTTGGTATAGTTGCATAAGTTGTTTATGTTGTTAAAAAACACAACTACGGCAAAACTTGCTAATTAACATTTTTTTAAAAATAAAATTTTTTAAATAATTCCTTCCTGACTAGTAATCCTGAGTAATGGGTAAATTGAAGTCGGCCACGGCCGATTTTAACTTACGCCCTCGTCTCATATCCTTTTGGGTGTTTTAATTTTCGACAATCATCTTAAACTTATACCAGTTAAAATTGAAGTCGTCGGTTTATAAGCTGTTCACGTGGCTGCCTCTGGCTTTGTTTGAGTCGGGCGTGTCATACATATTAATATACACTAGCATATAACCCGGCGCGCTTCGCCCCGTCAATAAAGCCGCCAAAATGATGAAAAAAACGTTTGGCAATGATCCCACCCCGCACCCATTTTCCGACCATCAGAAATGGGAAAATTATTTTCCACCTAGTTGACTGAAACCACCCCCCGGGACCCATTATCCGACCTTGAGGGTGAGTATGCGCAAAGCAAAAACTTTATCCTATTTAATTGGCATAGAGCTTTCAAACCAAATTTAATACATATTGGCTAAAAACCCACCCCCGACCCATATTCCGACCTTTACGATGAACTTCGAAATAAAAAACACGTGTTTCCATTTATTCTGACCCTAGAGCTAACAAAACGATTTTATTCAGATCGGCTCACAATAGCCATTGTCACTGACCGAAATACGCCACTTATTCTTGCCTGTGGGCGGAAATTCCACGCCGAGAAATCAAATGTCTAATTATTTTCTTGTGTTCACAACCCATTTTAAGCCAATCGGACTAAAAATAGGTTTTACCATATAATTTTAGGCTTTCCCCACTCTTGGGTCGAATTTCCAACATCGGAAAATCTCATGTCAACTTATTTTGTATACTATCGCTACAAACCGAGTTTGAAGTCAATCGGGTAAAAAATAGTGTTTTCCATATAGAATTTTCCGGCCATTTTCCCTGTGGGTGGATTTTTCACATCGAAAAATCACATGTCTAATATTTTTCATACTATGCTTGCAAACCGAGTTTGAAGTCAATCGGATGAAAATGATTTTCCATATAAATTTTCCGGGAATTTCCCGACTTTTTCGGGCAGATTTTCCATTATTTGAAAATCTCATGTCCAATTATTTTGCATAGTACAAACCGAGTTTGAAGCCAATCGGATGAAAAACAGTTTTTTCATATGGAATTTTCCGGGATTTCCCGACTTTTCGGGCGCATTTTCCAACATCGGAAAATCTTATGTCTAATTATTTGCTACTATCCTAAACCGGTTTGAAGTCAATCGGATCAAAATAGTTTTTCGTATAGAATTTTCCGGTATTTTCTTGTGGGCGGATTTTCCAACATTTGGAAATCTCAGTCCAATACTTAGCATACTACCCTTACAAACCGAGTTTGAAGCCAAACGGATGAAAATAGTTTTTCCATATGGAATTTTCCGGGAATTTCCCCTTTTCGGGCGATTTTCCATCATCGAAAATCTCAGTCTAATATCTGTTCCGTCCTCAAAACCGAGTTTGAAGTCAATCGTGAAAAATAGTTTTTTCCATGAAGAATTTTCCGCCATTTTCCTGTGGGCGGATTTTCCTAAATCTGGGAAACAGGTGTGCAATTATTTCGCTTACTTTACTTACAAACCAAATTTCAAGTCAATCGGATGAAAAACAAAATTTTCCCCATAGTAGCTTTTCCGGAAGTTTCCACCCCTTAGGGGTGGAATTTTCAAAACCCGCCTTAGTGCTCACTTTCAAACTCATAAGGAAACTTCTGGAAAATTTCAGCTTTCTATGTCTTACCGTTCAGGCTCTACGTTGTTGCCAATCAGTGAATCAGTCAGGACAAACTCTTTTATATATAGAAGAGATATGTATTGACATTTGTAGCTAGTTGGCTTTTGTTTAAGCTGCAAGTTGCGTTCTTACCCCCGTCCGCCAATAGAAGGACTTGACATTGTTGTTCTTGTTGTTGTTGCTATTGTCAATATTCTGGCAGCAATGTTTGAGCTTGTACGCTCGCTTGCTCGTTAGTTGAAGCTACAAGATGTATATTGTCAGTGCCAACTTTGACATTTGATCAACGCGAAGTGTTGAAGAATTTATCCGTCCCTTGACTGGGCTTAAATCGGCACATCCTGAGGTACTTAAATCAATTTGCCTTTGTTTCCGCTGTTGCAGCGGACTTCCGGCAGGCAAAATCAATTTTTTTGCCAAGTGGAAGTGACTTTGTCCACACAAATGAAAGATGCACTTTAAATCTACCACAAATTGATTGCCAAGCATTTACTCAAATTAATTATATCGATTGGCGCTCAATTAAGCATTTTGCGCTTATAAATGCATCAGCAGATACACAAATGTGCAGGCTAAGGGGATTCGCATAAATTGCATTTTAAGAACCACGAGGACTATAAATTGATAAATGTTGCATATTTTTCTCATGAATTAAGTTTATAGAAATACAAATTGTTGCAACTTAATCATGTATAATAAAATCATGATTTTTGCCCTTCAAAGTATGCTATGTTAATGAATATAAATAATTAGGGAAAATATTTATTTTCTTAAGACTTATTATTTTTGAATGAATGCACTATGTGGATTATATAAAATGCTGCCATAACTGACTTTTGCTGATTTCAAATATGAAATTATCTCCTTCAAAAAAAATAATTGAAGAAAATAAAGTTTGCATACTTTGAGAGGCAAAAAGTATGATTTGATTTTTTATAGGCATAAGCGTAGTAAAAAATTTCACTAGGCAACATGGTTTAGTTTATTGAAGGAGTGTTGGTGATTGATATGATATAAACGCGAATCTGTTTGGCTAGATGATTCAACTTAATTCAATACAAATGACTAGCCTTCAGCTATAAGATATAGTCATCCGATCCGGGCGGTTGCATCTTATTAGCAGCTTGCAGTAAAAAAGACTCTGTGCAAAATGTCAGATCGACAGTTTGAAACAGACAGACAGACAGACGGACTCAATAGCTCAATCGCCTCAGCTCGTCGCCCTGATCAGGGATATAAAAAGTGCGTCCAAAAATGATTTGCCTGCAAATATAGGCCTTCTAAGTACTTAACAAATTATGTGCTTTTAGCTCTTGCCATTCCTGAGATATTCCAAATCTGAAACAAACTTGATCTGCGTATGGAGATCAAGACGGTCAGACAGACGGACATGGCTATAGGATCAAGAATGTATATATCAGGGCTGCAAACCGGTCCGGAACCGAACCCTTCAGAACCGGTTCGGTTCAGGTTCTGGTGATGCCTGAACCGAACCGGGAACCGAACCCCATTGAAAATAATCACGAGAAACCCGAACCCGAACCTAACCCTGTTTTCTTATCGATGGGGTTCGGTTCTAAAAATAAATTGGCAAGCATAGAATTTATTTTTTGCACTTTGATGGTTTAAAATATTTCATTATTATGAAGAAAAATGTATTCATTCATACGCCCGTGTACGGATGGCGACACTTTTTCCCATCCGCAACAAAAGACTGGACTGTGTTATTTTACACAGACGTTGTCACCCAAGACGTACAATGGCCGAACACATTCGGCAACACACAGACACGAGCCGAACACATGCCGAGCCCCTTCGCCAAAGCAGCCTTCAACAAGGTAGGTTCGAGCCGCTTTGTCGCATTATATTCAAAACAATAAGCGCTTTTTGTGACTAAGGCTGTTTTACACAACCTACGAGAGGGAATTCAATTTGTATCTGAAACCGTATTTCTGTGTACAATTTTGTTCGTATGGAGATACAATGGCACTGTGAATACAAGGGAAAGTTGCACTTTATTTAAATTTCTTCATTTTTTTTAACCAAATCACAAATAAAGTTCTTTTAACATTTCACTCTCACAATATGCCAGTCAAAGCCGTGCTGTGGCGGTCCCATTTGTAGAAAAAATAATTTGACTGAATTCTCGGAAATGTATGTACGTGTGTGTGTGACTGAACACTTTAAGTTAGGGATGAGACAACCCGGCATGTCTGTGATTAAGTCACGGTCACTGGCAATCATTAAATCACACAGTGACTGCATATTTGAAGTAACAGTGTGATTTGATGACTGCCAGTCACTGTGACTTAATCACAGTTACGCCGATATGGTCAATCACAGTTACTAAATCACGGGTACGCGGATAAAGCTCATCTCTTATTTTTAGGCCAAAAGTGGCCGTGTTTTTTTTGCAGGTTTCATAGCCACAAAAATCACATCAGATTCAGCAATCCCACTACTGTGAAGGAGAAATGACTTTCGCTGTGAGTGCAAGTTGGCAGAATCGCTTAACTCTTCTAAACATACATACAATCAATCAATCATGACAGATCACTTATGTGCTTGACTTCCAAGCCATCAAGAGACAGATTATATGGCATCTCGTCTTCAAATTCTATTAAATTACTTATTATGTACATAAATATATAAAATGCTATCTGGAACCCGAACCCGAACCGGAACCCCGGTTCTCAATTTAAAGGGAACCGGTTGTGGAACCGAACCCCCAGAGTAGGGTAAGGGTTCGAACCCCGAACCGAACCCCAGTCAAAATTAATGGGGTTTGCAGCCCTGGTATATATACTTTATAGCGTCGCAAATATTTCCTTCTTTGTGTTACACAACTTCACGATACCCTTTTTATCCATTTTTATGGGTTCACGGTTCAAAAAAATATGTTAGAAAGTCGTTTAAGCCCGACCGTAATATACTCTGTACCTGTCAAAGTTTGTATATAACTGATAACTATTAAGTGTCGGGTCACACAAACTGTGTAAGGTAAGTGTTGCCCATCATAATTGCGGAAAGTGCTGCACAGTGTGGTAGAAGTAGCTTTTTATACCCTTGCAGAGGGTATATTAATATTGTCACGATGTTTGTAACGCACAGAAGGAAGCATCTCCGACCACATAAAGTATATATATTCTTGATCATCTTGATAATTCTTTAAAAATTGATCAAAATCGGATGACTATAGCATATAGCTGCCATAGGAACGATCGGTCTAAAAACTAGTTCTTGTGAGAAAAACTTTTTTGTTATCAATGCTAGCGTATTTAATAAACTGCAAGGGTATTAGTAAACATCGGCATAGCCTTCTATTTTTTTATTTCTAAAATTTTTCAAACATATTATATTAAATATAGACTTTTACAAAAACTTAAGTCCTCCAATTCTTCATTCAAATTTCATCTTTGGGGAAAAGGAAAGGAACGAATTTTTTCAGAAAGTAGCTTTTTAGAAAAGTTTTGCGCCTTCTTGCAATTAGCGCATCTCTCAATCGGATGATCAAGAACGGCCCAGGCAAGACTTGATTCCGTTTGTCTGGTTAAAGATTTAACCCTGCCCACTCCCAAGTGAATAGCAGTCAGGAGCTCTCCCCACATCCGTGGACTTTAACTAGTTGGTCGCATAAAACTCTTCGTTTTGGAATGCTCAAATATGAAGCCAATTTACACCATCATTTCCATTTAGGATCGTTGCGCATTCGTCTTCTGTTCTTTACTCTTTCAGTATGGGGCACTTTCCAATAAATTGTATGGTATCCTCTCGAACCAGCATGTTGCACATGGTACAAAAGGCTTGATCCTCCCCTCTGTGCGGTTAATACTTCAAAGACTTCACTTCAAAGTGATATTCTGCGGCATAGCATAGGATTGGCATGGCTGTCGCGAGAAATAGCTTCAACTTTGTTGAGTGTGCTACTTGGCTTTTGCTTAACAGCTGGTTCCACATACTGTGGAAGGTTTGCTTATAACTCGACTATTGTTCATCTGATCGTGGTACGGTGTAAGGTGGATCGATATGTAATGATGATCCATCTATCTTCAAAATTGTGAAAGATATGCATTTTTTTTTAAATATCATTGGTGGTATCTCGTCTATCGTTCATCATATCTAGAAATTATATATAGTGGATCAACAAATCGACTCGGCTGTTGATGCTGATCAATATACCCAATATATACCCATTGTACCTTTACAACAGAGTATAGTTATACACACACCCACTAAGTTAGGTTTAAGTAATTTTAAAATTAACTAAGCTGAAAACGGTATATATAAATTTTTGTTTAAGGTAATTTAAAACATATCAAACAAATTAATTGAGCGTAATTTAAGTGACGATGAAAAACCAGTTCTACTCGACAATTGATTTTATTTCAATGCAATTTTCCCGCCTGTAAAGTAATAAAGTAAATGATCAAATATTTATTGGTAATAAAAAGTAATATAAGTATATTTGTTGCATAACCGGCTTCTCTTACTCTAAACTAAGCAGCTTCCTCAGTATAAAAGCTGAACGATACGATGTAACTGGCTCAGAATAATTTTAGAGCAGGCACCATGCTATTGCACATTACTCTTTTTACACTTCTAATCGTGGGTAGGTAAATCAATTACACAAAAAATTATATCCTAATTTAATGCACATTTTATTTAGCATTAGAAGCGGCCACTGAGAAGGAGCAAACATGCGGTAAACTCAACGAGGCGCAGCTCAAGAACCGTGAAGAAATTACCGCCCTGGATGAATATCCATGGATTGGTCGTATGTTTGATGTAAATGGCAAATTTTTTTGCTTAGGTGTACTCATAGATACACGACATGTTCTGACTCCTGCTCACTGTTTATTAACTGATCCACCCCTGTTTATTGTTTTTGGTGACTGGGATACCAGCAACAATATCACCGAACGCGACTGCAACGCCCAGAAAGAGTGTGCACCTCAACCGCAACGCATTTCCGTCGACTCTGTAGTTATTAATCCAGATTATGAAAGATATACGGATGATATAGCCGTGATCAAGTTGACCAAGGATGTGGAGCTCACAGACTACGTTCAGCCGATTTGCTTGCCTCCAGCTAAAGAAGTGGCGAGTGAAACCGCCGGAGGACAGCTGGAAGTAGGCGGCTTTAGTTTTCCCCCTCTACGAAAGTCTGAGAATGAAAATGAAGAAACGAGGCGAGTGAAAATGTCATTCAAGACAATTGATCAGGCGACGTGCCTACGAGAGTTAGATGCTGGAAAAAGGTTTCAATTGACGAGTAAGCAAATCTGCGGGCATTCAAAAGGAGGCAATGATCTGATTTCTGGTGCACCACTGATGGGTATTAATGGTGATCCTCGAAAGTTCTATCTGGTGGGTATTGCCACAGCCGGAAAACGTGGAGACGATCAAGCTCCTGATATATATACTCGTATTTGGCCCTACAGAGATTGGATTTTGCAAACAGTCACTGAATAAATTTAAAAAAAAAAACGCTCAAATTAAATTTCCCAATTTTTTCCATAACAAAAGTGCAACTTTTGACAGGTAGATTTATTAATTTGTTGAGCTGAACAAAAGAAAACCCTTTCCAGATACCATTGCACCGTTAATAAATTGAAAATGCTTCCAAGTTATTTACACAAACTGAACCCGTGTTGCCCCAAAACCCAAATGCATAAATCACGCGAAACCCAAAAAATGGGTGGCAGCAAGCAGGGGGTTGGGTTGTCGCCTGCACGAAATTTAATTTCAGACCCAATGCTGAGCTCTCCACTTGGGCGCACAACTTTCGCCATTAGGCCCCAAGCACCCCCGCACCTTTGGCCCCGGGTAAATGCAGTTTTGCACCAGCAGTTGGTTGAAGGCAGAAACCTTAAGTACATATCAGCATGGCATAATTTATATTTTACTATGGCAAACAGAGAAACGCCATCATCTTCCTGTAGGTCAGGCGCGTAGCTAGCAAATGATTCCCAGGGGTAGGCCGAGTTAAAAGAAAACGAGAAGGCAAAGCTAACTTCGACTGTGCCGAAGTTTTAATACACTTGAAAAACTTTACTCCAACTGATTTAACCTGTAAAATATATATTGGATATAGATATCAGATATTAACAAATTTTAAATCATTGATGATAAAAATTTGATACCATAAAAAAACTTTTCTTAGTAAAACACATTTTCGACCGATCGGTCCTACGGCAGCTATATGCTATAGTCATCCGATTTTGATAATTTTTTTCAAAAATTTGTAAAAGCATATAAAACTAATATCTACCAAGATTGGTGACGATACGATGGAAAACAAAAAAGTTTTCCTCACTAGAACTTGTTTTTTGACCGACCGTTTCTATGGCAGCTATATGGTATAGTCATCCGATTTTGATAAATTTTTCCTGAATTGTATGGAAACATATACAACTAATATATACCACGATTGGTGACGCTACGATGAAAAACAAAAAAGTTTTTCTCACTAGAGCTAATTTTTTGACCAATCGTTCCTATGGCAGCTATATGATATAGTTATCCGATTTTGATCAATTTGTTCAATATTATGGGAAAGCATAAAAAACTAATATATACTAAAATTGGTGACGCTACGATGGAAAACAAAAAAGTTTTTCTCACTAAGACTTATTTTCCGACCGATCGTTCCTATGGCAGCTATACGATATAGTCATCCGATCCGGCCGGTTCCGAGATATTAGTTGCGTGCAGCAAAAATAAGACTCTGTGCAAAATTTCAGCTCGATAGCTTTAAAACTGAGGGACTAGTTCGCGTAGAAACAGACAGACAGACGGACAGACGGACGGACGGACAGACGGAATTGAACTCAGCTCGTCGTCCTGATCAAGAATATATATAGTTTATGGGGTCGGAAATGAATATTTCTATGCGTTACAAACTTCTGGGCAAAATTAATATACACTTTTCAAGTGTATAAATATGTTGAATTTAAAACGGAGAATTTGCATTTATATATTTTTACATATGGAACCGGTCCGCGAAATTCCTCCCGGGTTCGAATAGAATTTTTGTATTATTATTGTAAATTTGCTTGTGATTCAAAATTGTTTTTATTATCTCATTTTTAAAATTTTTTTTTTTTTATTTTTGTTATATTTTAATGTTTGCAAACATTCCCCCTCAGAGTACGCCACTGTTCGCTGTTAATGGCCGTTATCAACCGCAACCAGGCATTCCAAGTAGTATATGAAAATGTGCAAGCAGGTGCAACCATAAATTCAATATTTTCTCTTTTCGGCGAGGGAACAAATGTCAAGTGAAGCTACTTCAACTATGTTGATGTTAACATGCGAAGCAAGAAATATGATTTACTTTTGATTTAATGCTGCTTACAATCGTTACACACTGCGTATGAGCAATGCAAAAAGCGAACAGAGGAAAGATTTAATGAAGCCATCAGGTGGGTGCCCCGAGGCTGCTCCTTGCCAGTCAACCTGATTACGCATACACCCCACGCAGTTCCATGCTGGTGATTAATGTGCCATGAAATGCGATTTTCGAGGTACGCGCCAAAAACATTCACAGTTGGTACACAGCACGCGAATGTCTTTTCAAAAACCAAATAACACGCAATCACACGCATACACGGCAGTCAAGTCGCTGCGATTCTAAATCAAAATACATATTTTTTATGGCTTTTTTTATTGCAACACGTAAATCTCAGAATTGAGTCAAGCCGAAGGCGAAGAAAGCCCTAAAATTTGTGTGTGGCAATTACAAGCAATTAAAATTTTAAATGCATCCCATAAAATGCTTGAAACGGTTTTTTAAACGTTTCAAAAAGATTTTTATCCAAAGAGTTTTGTGTTGCCACCTAGATTATTAGACAAATAAAATACCAAAATTTTAAGGATGTCTCTTTTGATGTGACATTTTATGTTTATATTAACATTAGGTTTTTAAATAATCCCTTCCCTGAGTAACGGGTATATAGAAGTCGGGCAAGGCCGAGTTTAACTGCCTTGCCCAACATATTATACATATGTTGCTTTCGTATTTATTATTTAATCATAGTAAAGTAAGTGCACAAATATTCATAAGCCTATATAGTATTAAAGCTTATTGTATTACCGGTTTATCTCACTCAAAAATCAACAGCTTCCTCAGTATAAAAGCTGATCGATACGATGTAACTGGCTCAGAATAATTTTAGATCAGACACCATGCTGTTGCTCTCCACACCTATTATACTCTTAATCTTATGTAGGTAAAACAATTACTAGAAAGTTATCTATCTTAACCAATGTTTTATTTAGCCTTTGGAGCGGCCTCCTCAAAGGAGCCAGACTGCGGCAAACTTAACGAGGCGCAGCTTAAAAACGGTGAAGAAATTGCCGCCCTGGACGAATATCCTTGGATTGGTCGTATGTATCATAGAGTAGGCAACAGTTATTGCTTAGGTGTACTCATAGATACACGCCATGTACTGACTCCTGCTCACTGTTTTCCTGTTCGACCACCCCTGTTTATTGTTTTTGGTGACTGGGATACGAGCAACAATATCACCGAACGCGATTGCAATGCCCAGAAAGAGTGCGCACCTCAACCGCAGCGCATTTTCGTCGATTCTATAATTAGTCATCCAGATTATGAAAGATATACGGATGATATAGCCGTGGTTAAGTTGAGCAAGGATGTGGAGCTCACAGACTATGTTCAACCAATTTGCTTGCCTCCAGCTAAAGAAGTGGCGAGTGAAACCGCCGAAGGACAGCTGGAATTAGCAGGCTTTGTACCTCCCTCCCGACATGAGTCTTCGAATGAAAATAAAGAAACGAGGCGAGTGAAAATGCCATTCGAGACAATTGGTCAGGAGAAATGCATACGAGAGTTAAATGTTGGAAACAGCTTCAATTGGACGAGTAAGCAGATTTGCGGGTATGCAAAAGGAAGTGGTGATCGATCTCCTGGGGCACCGCTGATGGGTATTAATGGCGATCCTCGAAAGTTCTATCTGGTGGGTATTGCTTCAATCGAAGTAAGTGGAATCGATAAAGTTCCTGAGATATTTACTCGCATTTGGCCCTACAGAGATTGGATTTTGAAAAATTTGTAAACAAAATGTCATTAAATAAATCAAGAAAGCGCACAACCTTAACCCACCATTTCTCGAGCTTCCTAGTTGATTTTTCACCAATAAAATTGTTTTTTGGGGTAGATTTTCCGATAGTTTTAAAATATTTTTCCAGTTTGTTTCCTCTGCAACATAAATAAGCCCAAATTAAAACGCTTTTATTTTTTCTTCAGAAATATTCATCTCATGAATTCTCTTAAGTGGATAAAGACATTTAAGTTGAATTTTGAGAAAAAATGATCCAACTGTCACTCAGTAAGAACACAACAGAATATTCATGGAACTCGGTTTATAAGTTCGCAACTTTCTTGATAATCAGCATCGTTCAGTCGTCTTCCGAGCGCTACAGAGTAAAGACACCATGAATGGTTTGCCTGCTTTTGTTGTTGCAATCTTCTTATCGCTTCTACGTAAGTGTTCACTTTCCGACTGAGTGTACTTTCTAGTAATTAAACTCTTATTACAGCAGCGATAACGATTGCAACATTTGGATGCAACAACAAAGAGCTAAGTTTCAAAATAAGGGGCTATCCCCATGACATATCCTGGCTGGGTATTATTCATTACAAAAATGCTATGTATAACTTTGAGAAGGATCTCTGCGCAGGAGTTCTTGTCAGCGCCAATACTGTCCTTGCACCCGCACACTGTGTTTTGTGGAATAATTCGGATGAAGATGTCTACTTCTTTAAGCTGGCGGGAAAGAACTTATTGATCAAGCATATTGAAGTTCATCCAGAATACAATTTGATACGATTTGACAAAGATATAGCCGTATTGCAGCTGGATACTGAGGTCAGATTCACCGAGCCCTTGAGGATAGCTGAACCCATTAAAAATTCTTATATCGCTCAACACCTGCTGGTGTTTGGTTTTTCTTTCCGCGTCGAAAAGAGAAACAAACGCAGTGTGATCTATGCTCCGGCCCAAACCACGGGTCGTAGACATTGTCAACGAAAATTCGGATATGAAAATGGTGTTGAGGCAATAAATGAACTATGTGCTTATACCGAGAATGAACAGAATTTGATAACTGGCTCCGTTTTGATGGGAATCACTGTGGATAATAACGGAACTGGAAATTGCACTTACTACCCCATAGGACTTTTAACACACGGATTAATAAGGCAAAAAACACAAATGCCCGACTTGTTTACACTGATTTCGCCTTACAGGGATTGGATTAACAATGCAGTTTCTTCTTTTGTATACCAAAAAAAAAAAAGAAATCGTAAAAAGTAATACAATCATAGTTAATTTTACTATGCTGTTTTCAAATATAAAACGTATTAAAGTCCAATAGAAAGCGCTTTGATTTAACTGAAAAACATACTTAACCACTGAAGTTAATATGAATATAGTAAAATCAAAGTGAAATTCACTTCAAAATCAAATATTGCTGTATTCAGATTAAAAGTAAAATCATATTTATTTCAAATATACGAAAATATGTATTGCTTACTTATTTTTATTTTTTTTTTAAAAATAAATTATTTTGCTTTTATGGGGTTTCTCATCTTAAAAATAAAGTTTTGTATGTTAATTTTAAAATTTTGCATGGTTTTAAAAGTTTTTGACCGTTGCTGGTTTTGGGCTCCCCAACCAGTTATGGCATTCGTGTCATTGGCTGTAGTTCGTCAGGCAGAAAACCAATGATGAATAATAGTGGAATCTTCAGAAACAGCTGCATGGTTATCCATACAGCCTCATTTGTGTATTGTGTGTGTACTGTTTCTACAGTTATGCATAACTTATTTGACCCCTAAAAACTTGCTAGATTAAATTGAAACTATATTTATTTTGAGGGGGGTACTTTTAAATTAAAGTTGGAAAATGTTTATTTCAATATGAAATGGTGTTTATATTGAATATGTAAAAAATTTAAAGTACTATAAAGTATATTAAAGTTAAATATTATATTTATTTAAATTTAATATGAATATATTTCATAACTACTATGAAATATTTAAAATTAAATATTTTTTGTTAAATTTAATAATTTTGTGTTTTTATATTTAATATGAAAACTATTAAATTTGACTATTTTCATATTTAATTTCGATTTAAAGTGTAAGCACTTCAGATTAACGAATTCCATATTTAACGCAAAATCAATGGCAAAAATATTTAAGTCAACGTGAAAATATTAAAATTTCACAGCATTTTTCCCTGAGTGTAGGAATATTTAAGGTGGGGCCATGTATTATTTTAAGTTAATAAATCGCATGCTTAATCGAATAAAAAAAATTTTTTATCAAATAAAAGACCTTGTTTCGATTTTAGAGACAATTTTTACCAAATTAATAAACTTTACAAAACACAATTACATTTTAGGACACCAAGTTGCTGGTATTAAGAGGAACTCATTAATTTTGCTCCACCAAAAGCGCATTGACGAAGCTACATATACTGTCGGTGTACTGACGTCGCTGCAGCAAAGCAGTTTTATATGCAAAATTAGATATCGACGCCGCATCTCAGAAGTTATTAAAACTATGAGTGAGTTAGTTATATGAAGACTCATATTTCAATGATTCTAGACTGGTTCCGAACCCGCATAACCGGTTCAGAGCCATATTCCAGAAATTATTAAAGCAATAAACTTGAAAAAATGGAGAGAGCGGTTCCCAACCCGCTGAATTTATTTAGTTTAAACCTATTCAGTTTGTGGAAAGCGATTTACAACCAGTTTAAACTTGATCATAAACTCTCTCATATCGGAACTCAAATTTTTAATAAAAAAAAAATATGAACTCAATTTTTAAGGACCGATCTGCGCCGAGCTTCCCTCAATCTCTTGGCTTGTGTGCTATTAAATTTTGGCATAAGAGAAAATAAAGATAATAAAGCATAAAACTTTTCAGTTATCAACATTCACATTTATTTTTCTGAGTGTAGATTACTCACCGTATTCACTGCAACAGTTATCGCAGAAGAATTTCAACGTTATTTTTAACCAGAGCGATTGTATGTTTTCATGCTCAGTCGCTATTGAGTTAAAACTGAATGCAGATCAAAATGTCCGCATGGTGTTGCTTATGTTGCATAATAATCTTGCTACCACTACTAGGTAAAGTATTCTATATATTATCTCAATGCAATTCCCACGTCTTTTTCTCATCAGCAATAGGGGTAACGCCGGAACAGAACTGTGGTAAGCTGGACGAAAGGCAACTCTACAATAATCTGACACACCCTGAGCCAAACGAGCACCCTTGGCTGGGTCTCATTATTTACAAAAATGAAAGTTTAAATGTTCAATGCGTTGCAATTCTGATCGGTGAAAATTATGCTCTGGCTCCAGCTAACTGCGTTAAAAACCAAACTCCATATGCAGTACGTTGGGGTACCGATACCACGGAGTATTTGATTCAGAATATTACTGTGCATTATAACTACTCCGACGAAAGTCTTACACATGATCTGGCGTAAGTTCGTTTACCAGTTCCAACTGATTACTTATTCATCAAATTCATTCATTACCAGGCTGATCAAGTTGATACGCGATGTCATCTTCTCCCCTTATGTACAGCCTATTTGTCTACCCCATCCAGGGGAGGTGCACGAGGCATCCAACTACATTGGACAGCAGTTGCCGGTGGTCGGCTATAAATATGAAGACACCAGCTTGCGCCTGAAGACGCAGGTGTTTATGCTTAACGACAATAAATGCATATATTATAGAACTAGATCAAAGAATGAGATGTGCGGCTATATCATAAACGATTCATTAAGGAAATATATTATGGAGGGCTGGCCTGTGATGGGTGTTCGTGTGATCGACGGAGAGCCAATCAATTTCTATCTGATTGGTTTTATGACAAAGCACTTGAATCGGAATCAAGATGCCCCCGCCCTGTTTGTAAATATATTTCCATATACGAAATGGATTTCACAAAATATGTACTAATCGGAGCTTTTTCAACTATTTTTTGAATACATTAACATATTATTGTTAAATGTAATAAAATAAAACTACAAATATAGAAAAAAGAAAGTACGAAAATCGGTCAAATCTAAGTGTAAAATACTGTGTGTAATGCCGAAGTTTGTAAATAAATGATAACTTTTAGGTGTATGGCAACACAAACTGTGTAAGTGCTGCCCATCACAGTTGCAAACGGTGCTGTCCAGCGTAATTATTTCTTTTGCTTATATATCGGGAAGCGACGTTTGGTGGTTCGATAAATAATGATGATTACTCTATATGTCTTGAAGATCTCAACAATTGTGGGAAATACAGTTGGCGTGGTATAAATTTCAAATAAAAATGACTTTCCAACGAACTTTGACTGTTACAAAGCATATTACTGCTTGGCCGATTCTTTCATAAAAGTCTTGAAAAAAGCTGGTTTTAAATGAGTTTAACAATAAAAGTCGTTCAATTAACGTTATTTACTGTGTAATTAAATAAAAGTCTTTAATAACTGTTTTTAACTGAGTATTAAAATAACGATACAAAATACGTTCATACAGACGGATAGAGAGACGGACATGGCTGACGCACATATTTCCTTCTCTATGATACATACATTTGAACAACTTCATTATACCCTTTTTACCTATTTTTATGGGTGTAAAAATAGACCGAACGAATTAGCAACATGCAAGAAAATACATCAGCTATTTAAAGTATTTCCTTTTACTACAAAAATTATAAGTTGACCTGTACATGTCAACAACTTCCGTAACAATTTAAAAATGAATCATCGGAATGGGATTATGCCACAACAGGTCACTAATAAATTAAACAATTTCAGCAGAATATTGCTAAAGCAACGGTAAAATTTCCGCTAAATTTAAATAAAACGGTAATATTTTACGTGGTTTATGGTTGTAAAAAAATAAAAAATTTTAGGAAAAAAAAAAAAAAGTAGTGGGCGATAAATAAAAGCGCAAATTCAGAAGCAGTCGTGTTATTGAGACATTGTTAAAGAAAGTTAAAAATTATATTGAATTTACAAAACAAAATGCAAAAAATTTCAATTTTAACAATTTTGCTATGAGCTTCGTGTTGTTAACTGACTTCAATATTAACGTTCAATAGTAAACGGCGTAGCCATATCGTTAAAAAATGAAGGGCAATAACAATCGATATGTTTGGGTATGCCAGTAATCGGTCATTTACCGTAACCGGTTCAGCTCCAATACCATTTAATGTGACCGTAATGAATTATGTAAGTATATTAATTATATATATTTTTTTCTTATATCCAACTAGGCCTTAATAACCCAAGTTTTAGAGTGAGTATAAGAACTATATAAGACCTAGCTTACATTTCAGTATTTCTGGCATTTATATAATTGGTCACACAAAGCCCATGATTAAAAGTGGTGGTGGATAGTGCTGGTGGCCAGTGTTGCCATTTTAGCTATTTTATTGCTAGATTTACAAAGGTTTAGGTTACCAAAACAAAACATAAAACACAAAAGAGTAATGAATTCACCCGACAAGGTCCAAGTATATGAAAACAAATCGTAGGTTATTTTAGAAGTGGCGTTAATTTGAGGGGAGGATTTGTAAATATTTTGTCATCAATAATTTTTAATTTAAGAAAATTACATAAGATTATGTTAAACTGTTTTTTTTTTTAGAGCTAATATCCTGATATTTGGTATTCAGCCTTTTATGAGCTATTTTGGGCCGTAGCATGGGTCAAATCACTATGGATCTCATATTTGGAAAACACGGCAATTTAGGCGACACAAGAGGTTCCTTATTTTGGCGGGTCCACTGAGCCTGACAAGCATTTACGAAATTGTTCGTCCAAAAATAAAAATGCAGAACGGTAAAAAAAACTTTATTGGATTCGAGAACCTTTGTAGTTCTATTACATCCACTATTTTTTGGATAGCTGAAATAATTTAAATTTTTTAATATAAAAAAATTTTACTGGTACCGGTACCTACCGGTATACCGAAATATAAATCTGGGTACCGTATCGGAACCGAAAACCGAAATAAACTGAAAACCGAAATAGAACCTTTAACCGAAATTCACATTTCGGTAAGTACCGGAACCTATATTCGTTTCGGGATTAATCCCTGCTTAAAACACATACTACGCTTAAGATTCGAGTTCGGACAGAAAAAATAAATTTGCTCCGGTTCAGATTCGATGCGGCATCAAAAAAAAACACTGAGATTTCTTAGATTAGCTCCTTGAAATGTCAACATTCTAGGCATGAAATTTTTCGTAAGCTTCAAGTAGCCAAAACATTAATTATCTCAAGACTTTACCTTTAGCCATTTTTAGCCATTTTTTTTATTTCTTTTTAGCTATTTTTAGCTAGGTTTGTCATCACTGCGTGAGTTGGTGGTGGTGTTTGTGGTGGTGGCTTGTGTCATCTCTAGCATCTACGAGATGTAGACCGCTGGCTATTTTCCCTCCAATTTTGATTGATTCATGACGCTTACAATTAGGAACACTTCAAAACAATTGGATGAGCAAATAAATAGGATTCGATGAGCACAATTTTGCAGGATTTTCAGCGTGCCGAAAAAATCGGCGAGGGTACCTATGGGATTGTGTACAAGGCGCGCAGCAACTCAACCGGACAGGATGTGGCGCTCAAGAAGATTCGTTTGGAAGGGTGGGTCATCCCGCTTTGGAAGTGTCTTTGTGCAGCAGGTACTGCTACACCTGGCAGCTCGGATTCTGTGAGTGCTGCGCTATGACTAAAAAGACGTAGCACCACATGATTCGGCTTCTTGGTGGGAGCGCTACATCATTAACATCATCTTCATCATCAAACGATAATTACTAGGATTAAATCTCGCTTCCCTTCACAGTGAAACGGAGGGCGTACCCTCGACGGCTATCAGAGAGATATCTCTGCTTAAAAACCTCAAGCACAAGAATGTGGTACAGCTCTTCGATGTGGTAATTTCGGGCAATAATCTGTATATGATATTCGAGTACCTTAATATGGATCTCAAGAAACTGATGGACAAGAAGAAGGATGTGTTTACGCCGCAGCTAATCAAAGTGAGTGAAAAGAGGGCTGGAGAATTGGTTCGTTTATTTTTACTATTAACTTCTTTGCAGAGCTATATGCATCAGATATTTGATGCACTGGGCTTTTGTCACACCAATCGTATATTGCATCGTGATCTCAAGCCACAAAATCTGCTGGTGGATACGTCGGGAAATATTAAGGTACCTGCCACCCACCTTGGAGATATCTTTCCATCTATATTTAACTATTTATCCCTATATCCCTTACAGTTGGCTGACTTTGGTTTGGCGCGCGCTTTTAATGTGCCCATGCGTGCCTATACACACGAAGTGGTTACTCTTTGGTATCGTGCACCCGAAATTCTGCTTGGCACCAAGTTCTATTCCACTGGCGTGGATATCTGGAGTCTGGGCTGCATATTTGCTGAGATGGTTGGCATGGACCACCTTAAAAACAAAAACCCAATTTAATAGTTTTTCACCCTTACAGATCATGCGGCGTTCCCTGTTTCCGGGTGACAGTGAAATTGATCAGCTATATCGCATATTTCGCACTCTCAGCACACCGGATGAAAGTAAATGGCCCGGAGTGACACAACTACCTGATTTTAAGGCCAAATTTCCTAAATGGGAGGCCACCAATGTGCCTACAACCATAAGGGAACACGAGGCCCACGAACTGATAATGGTGAGTGATCTCTACTGTCTTTCTCAAACTTTAACTCAAATATCAATCCTTTAGTCTATGCTTTGTTATGATCCCCAATTGCGCATATCAGCCAAGGATGCCTTACAGCATGCTTACTTTCATGATGTCCAGCATGTGGAACAGGTGGCCTTACCGGTGGATCCCAATGCCGGCAGTGCGGCTCGACTTACACAGCTCGTCTGATCTTGTAAGTCTTGGTGGTTACAATTCATTCTCATCTGTTAAATACACGTTTCATGTCCATAGTTTATTAAAAATTGCTTTAATTTTTTGGGTTCACCCCGAGTGCAGCCAAAAGTAGCCAGGTCGCTGACGTGGAGTGGCCAAGACTGCGCTGGCTACTGAAACGTGCCGAGCCGACTGACGTTGACGCTGGCGACTGTAGTGATCGTCGCGCATGTAGGTGCCCAAAGCATTGCGCATGCTCTCGGAGAGCGTTGAGGCGCTGGCCTCATCACTGGCATCGTTGTCGTCGTCGTCGTCGGTGCTGGTAGTAGGTTCGGGCGCTGCATTCTCTGCATCAAAGTTGTCAAGCACTTCATCCTCATTGGCTAAGTCATTTAGCGGGGGCAGGGGTCTTAGCAAAGTCACCTTTTTGGTGTTCAGTTTTCCCAGTAAAGGCTGCTGCTGCTCCGTTTCCTCAGTTTCATAGGGATCATAGTAGTTGGCCTGCTGCTGATTATGAAAATCCTGCGCACTAAAACGCTGCACTCCATAGTAGCTGCCCGAGTTGGTATCAAAAAAGAACATTGGCTGGGCTGGTGGCCTATAGTAATCATATGAATCATCTTGCTCATAGATGGGTCTACGTTTTTGCTGCTTGCGACGTTTGCGTTTACGTTTGTCGGAACTCTGCGGTCTAGTAAGCACCAGTTCCTCAAGCAGCTGCTCCTCATCGCCATCCGGCTGCAGGAGTACGGGCGAAGTCTCTATGATATTGGCACTACCCTCATTGAAAAAGTTAGCCAAAGGATTGGTCAGATTGCGTATGCTAAAGGCAGGCTGTACGCTGCGAACAAAACTATTCCACACCCGTATCAATGGACGCTCGGTGGTAGTTGTGGAGGCTGCCTTGCCTAGGCTATTCAAGCGACGTCTTTGGTATACACCAGGAGCAGCTGACAAATGATGGCCATAGCTGGGATAACTGTTGGAACAAGAATATCTTTGTTAATCCCCTAACACTAGTTTACAAAAATAAAAAAAAGACCCATTGAAGCTGTTATTTTTTTCTTATGTACTTTAGAATGCAGAACTCAAAAATTAAATTCAACATTTTTTGTATGGATACGTTTTTGAGTTCGAATTTGTAACGCATAGAAATATTCATTTTCGACCCCATAAACTATATATATTCTTGATATATCTGTCCGTCTGTCTGTTTCTACGCGATCTAGTCCCACAGTTTTAAAGCTATCGAGCTGAAATTGTGCACAGAATATTCTTTTTACTGCACGCAACTAATATATCGGAACCGGCCGGATCGGATGACTATATCATATAGTTGCCATAGAAACGATCGGTCAAAAAAATAGTTCTTGTTAGAAAAAATTTTGTGTTTTCCATCATAGCGTCACTAATCTTGGATTATGTCAGTTTTATATGCTTCCACAAAATTCTGGAAAAATGTATCAAAATCGGATGACTATATTATACAGCTCCCATATAAACGGTCGGTCAAAAAACTACTTCTAGTGAGAAAAACTTTTTTGTTTTCTATCGTAGCGTCCCCAATCTTGGTATATATTAGTTTTATATGCTTTCACATGGTTTTGAAAAAAATGATCAAAATCGGATGACTATAGCATATAGCTGCCATAGGACCGATCGGTCGGAAAATGTTTTTACTAAGAAAAGTTTTTTATGGTATCAAATTTTTATTATCAATGATTTAAAATTTTTAAATATCTGATGTCAATATCCTATATATATTTTACTGGTTAAATCAGTTGGAGTAAAGTTTTTCAAGTATATTAAAACTTCGGCACAGTTGAATTTAGATTTGCCTTCTCGTTTCTTACGTACTTTGGAATGCTGAACTCAAAAATTAAATTCTAAAATTTTTGTATGCAATTTTTTTTAGTTTTTTCGGTAGACACACATTTTATGACATATCTCGAGTTAGAATCTAGTTAAAGATTATTTTCCATTCGGTTTAGTAGTTTGAATGCTACAATAAAAAATATATCTAAAAAACCGATATTTTTATCAAAAACATTCTACTATTTTTTTTTCTAAAATCTGTAAAAGCTTGAAACTGTAAAAATAAATTGTTTTCTACTTTTGTTCTTACGAATAACATTTCTAAGAATAATAGAAGGTATTGATAAAGAATATCTATGGATTAATAAAGGAGTTGTGAGCATCAAGAATTTACGTATATAAGAAAATCATTTTTTTTCTCTTCGTCTTTGGCCTTGCTCTTAATATTTTTCTGTGATTTGGCTTCTATAGGAACTCGTACTTCGAGCAATAGTCAAATTTGACTCTTAGTTCGTTTAAACAATTTCTCAGAACTTCGCTATTTATTCACAGATTTTCGTCAGCAACACCTTATTTTCTTCGTAGTAGTGCAATTTGAAAGAGTAAAAGAAAAAACAATTTTTGATTTTAATTTTCCACCATTTACAGATTTTAGAAAATCGAATTTATTACGATTTTGAGAAAAAAAAACATTTTTTTCGAAATATTTTTGCTTTTAGCACTCAAACTACTAAGCGGATTGGAAAATGATCTTTAACAAGATTATTAAAAATTTCATACCCTGTTCATTAATAACTTGCTTCATTCCATCTAAAGTTTCTTACTCGAGATATGGCTTAAAATGAAAGGGTACACTCAGAAAAATATTCCATTCTAAATTTAAGTATGTCCGTGATTGAATTAAGACCGTTTTGTTCTTAAAAAATGAAGATAATTATGCTCTTATTTCTTGAAATATCCAAAAATCCTTAAAACATAAGAAAAAGAATAATAATAACGTAACAGAATGCATTTTATTTCAAGTTAAAGCGACTTTATACTCAAAAAACGAACTAGAAATAAGAATTTTGTTCTCTGATTTGGAAATTCCGAACTTATTCAGCTTTAGAGGTCGTTTGTGTATAAATTTCCTCTGTTCAAGTACGGAATTCTTGTTATACACTTGAAAAGTGTATATTAATTTTGCCCAGAAGTTTGTAACGCATAGAAATATTCATTTCCGACCCCATAAACTATATATATTCTTGATCAGGACGACGAGCTGAGTTCATTTCCGCTTGTCCGTCCGTCCGTCTGTCCGTCTGTCTGTCTGTCTGTCTGTCTGTCTGTCCGTCTGTCTGTCTGTTTCTACGCAAACTAGTCCCTCAGTTTTAAAGCTATCGAGCTGAAATTTTGCACAGAGTCTTCTTTTTACTGCACGCAACTAATATGTCGGAACCGGCCGGATCGGAGGACTATATCTTATAGCTGCCATAGGAACGATCGGTCGAAAAATAAGTCTCAGTGAGAAAAACTTTTGTATTTTCCATCGTAGCGTCACCAATCGTAGTATATATTAGTTTTATATGTTTCCACACAATTCGGAAAAAAATTTATCAAAATCGGATGACTATAGCATATAGCTGCCATATAAACGGTCGATCAAAAAACTACTTCTAGTGAGAAAAACTTTTTTGTTTTCCATCGTAGCGTCTCCAATCTTGGTATATATTAGTTTTATGTGCTTTCACATAATTTTGAAAAAATTGATCAAAATCGGGAGACTATAGCATATAGCTGCCATATAAACGGTCGGTAAAAAAACTACTTCTAGTGAGAAAAACTTTTTGTTTTCCATCGTAGCGTCTCCAATGATTTATTTTATTTTTAATAATTTTGAAAAAATTTAAAAATCTGACTGCTGCCACGCGAAAACTACTTCTAGTGAGAAAAACTTTTTGTTTTCTATCGTAGCGTCTCCAATCTTGGTATATATCAGTTTTATATTTTTTTACATAAGTTCGAAAAAATTTATTAAAATCGGATGACTATAGCATATAGCTGCCATAGAACCGATCGGTCGGAAAATGTGTTTTACTAAGAAAAGTTTTTTTTATGGTATCAAATTTTTTATTATTAAATATTAAAAAAGTTTAAAATATTTGATATCTATATTCTATATATTTTTTACCGGTTAAATCAGTTGGAGTAAACTTTTTCAAGTGTATTTAAACTTCGGCACAGTCGAAGTTAGCTTTGCCTTCTCGTTTTTTTTTTCTGAGTGTACCTTCCGAAAAACTAAACAAAAAATCTAACTCAAAAACGTATCCATACAAAAATTTTTGAAATTCATTTTTGAGTTCAGCATTCCAAAATACTTCATCAAAAAATAATGGCTTCAATGGGTCTTTTTCGCTGTAAACTTACCCCAGGTTTATCGGTTCCAATCCTAATTCTGTGGTTCTGGCTGCTTGTACTTGAATGTGAAAGCTCCCAACTGCCATTAACATTAAGGCTGTGCACAATTTCCACAACATGATGTCTAACCTTTATCGTTCCTGGTCCAAAGCACACTGACACCACTTTCAGTTGCTGCTGGAGTTGTCAACCCAATTCGTTGGCCATGTCCATTGTCTTATCTAGGCAGTTTGCTCTAAGAACCCACACCAACTCATTTGAATTTGGTATTTTGGCTCGCGAAAGTCTTATAAGCCAAATTGATTCGTCTTGGCTTTGTGCCCAAGTCAACGCGATATTAATTTATGCCCAACTTCAAAACAAACTAACCCAATTCTGAGAGTGTCGAAAGTCTTTCCCCCAGAGGTATGTTTGTATGTTGTTGTCAGCTGCCAATCTCGCCCATACAAATGCAAATTGGTTTTTATTGATTACACAATTAATATGCCATTCAAGGTGTTGGGACAGCAGTTTATGGCCAATTTGCCGATTTGTTGAGTGTGTGTGAGTGTGTCACCAACAAGAAGATTGCGATTTCTTATGTTAACTCGAAAGATCTGAACTGATTTGAGTTAATATATTGATGAAAGTAATTCCTTATCGAGACAAGTTTTATTTGGAGTAGAATGTCTATCAATATTTGTTGGTCATTCAATTAATAACAAATAGTAAAGTCTGTCAAGCGCGATTTGAATATACCCTGTACCTGTCGAAATGTAAAACACATTTCCGATAAAGTAGAGATGGGCGCGGTACAGTAAATTCGAATTCCCTCTATTCCATCCTGACCCGTGCCAATTCCGAATCCAAATTTTAAATTTATTTTTGTTCCGATTCCGACCCTAGGTTGTTCCGATCCCGAAGATTTTTTCCGATCCCTTCCCCACAAGATTTTGTACAATTGATGACAGTTTTAATACCCTTGTGAAGGGCAAGGCTGCAAACCTCCATAATTTTAGATGAGGTTCGGGGGTTCGAACCCTGGAGGAATCTTAAGGTTCGGTTCCTGTAACCCCTAAATGTTACCTTGGACAATTTTAAACGAAATTTATAAAATGATTTATAACTTCGTAACCCGCAGTAGAGTCATTTAAAGTTTTATTAAGAATTTCATTCGATGGAAAATTTCTTCGTATCGGGTTCTGGTTCGAGTGGTCAAAAATGTAAGAGGTTTGGTTCAAGGTCCGGTTCGGGCAATCCATAAAACCCGAACCGAACTGGTTCTCTTTATTATTCTCTTATTATAAAATTGTCCAGATGTTTGTATCGCATAAAAGGTACCGTCTTTGACCCCATTAAAGTATATATATTCTTGATCAGCGTGACGAGTTGATTAAGCCATGTTCTTCTGCGTTTTCTATGCTATCTACTTTCACAGTTTTAAAGCTATCTGGATGAACCATTTGTCGGAACCAGCCGCTAGATCAAAGGTCTAGATGAGATAACTTCGAAACCACTGGACTGAATGGGCAGCACTTATACAGTTTATCAGTTATAAACAAACTTTGACACCTACTGAGTATATTACAGATCGTCTTTCTCACATGGTTTTTATAGAAAATTATAAAAAACGAGAACGTAAGTTGAAGTCGGCCCTGCTCGACTTCGATATACCCGTTACTCAGGGAAAGGTTTATTTAAAATTGTATTATTAAATCACAAAATGCCCAGCGTAATTATTTGATTTGCTTAGAACTAGACGATAGTTCATCTGATCGTGAAACGGTGTATCGATAAGGAATAATGACTAAAATATTCGTCTAAACGGTTCAAACAATATATTTACAAAATTGAGGGAGATATGATTTTAATACACTTGAAAAGTGTATATTAATTTTGCCCAGAAGTTTGTAACGCATAGAAATATTCATATCCGACCACATAAACTATATTTCTTGTAGGACGACAAGCTGAGTTCAATTCCGTCTGTCCGTCCGTCCGTGTTGTTTCTACGCGAACTAGTCTCTCAGTGCTATCGATCTGCAACTAATTGTCGACCGGCCGGATCGGATGACTATATCATATGCGCCATAGGAAGGATCGGTCTAAGAACTAGTTCTAGTTAGAAAAACTTTTTTGTTTTCCATCGTAGCGTCACTAATCTTGGTATATGTTAGTTTTTATATGCTTCCACATAATTGTGAAAAAAATTTATCAAAATCGGATGACTATATCATATTGCTGCCATATAAAGGGTCGGTCAAAAAACTAGTTCTAGTGGGAAAAACTTTTTTGTTTTTCATCGTAGCGTCACCAATCGTAGTATATATTAGTTTTATATGCTTCCACACAATTTCGAAAAAATTTATCAAAATCGGATGACTATATCATATAGCTGCCATAGGAACGATCGGTCGGAAAATAAGTTTTAATGAGAAAAACTTTTTTGTTTTCCATCGTAGCGTCACTAATCTTGGTATATGATAGTTTTATATGATTTCACATAATTCTGGAAAATGTATCAAAAATCGGATCACTATAGCATATAGCTGCCATAGAAACGGTCGGTCAAAAAACAAGTTCTAGTGAGAAAAACTTTTTGTTCCATGTATCGTCACAATGGAGAATAATTATATACTTACAAATTTTTTAAAAATTTATAAAAACGATGACTACATATAGCGCCATAAGACCGATCGGTCGGAAAATGTGTTTTACTAAGAAAAGTTTTTTTATGGTATCTATTTTTATTATCAATGATTTAAAATTTTTTAATATCTGTATCTATATCCTATATATATTTTACTGGTTAAATCAGTTGGAGTAAAGTTTTTCAAGTGTATTAAAACTTCGGCACAGTCGAAGTTAGCTTTGCCTTCTCGTTTTTTCAAATTTCGGGTGTGGCAACTCTAATATCTTTCATGTTATCATGAAATAATGTACGGCGGATCAATAAGTAGAAGGTACGAACAATCTATCTTCAAAATTGTGGGAGATATGAGTTTTTTTCCATATTGCGGGGGTGGCAACTCTACTATCGTTCTTCAGATCGTGAAATGATGTATGACGGATCGATAAGTAAAAAAGAAGGTTCAAAAAATTCTATCTTCAAAATTGTGGAAGGTATAAGGTTTTTTCATAATGCGGGGGCGGGAGGGGGCATGGCAAAAATTTGAAACAAACTTGATCTGCGTTCAGACGATACAAGTCTACACTGAAAAAATGGTAGACCCTAGCTCTTTTAGTCTCTCAGATCTAGGTGTTCATACAGACAGACGGACATGTCTATTTCGACTAGGCTATTGATGCTGATCAAGAATATATATATGGGGTCGGAGATGCTTCCTTCTGCCTGATACATACATTTGCACGAACTTAGTATAACCTTTTTACTCTACGAGTAACGAGTAATTAAAGTTAAGGGAGGTCGTACTCATTATTAAAATAAATAAAAACAATTTTTTCCTAATCATTTGTTTAACGTTTGTTTGACGTTCTTAAAGTGCGGCCATAGTTGTGCAGAAAGCATAAAACGAAAATTAAATCCTAAGGGTAAATTTTGCATTGCTAGTGTTGTTGTTTTTTTCTTATACATTTTATTTTTGATTCTCTTTTTATATGCATTTACCAAATGTTGCTCTCCCCTCTCTGAGTACTCGTACACTGAAAAAATTGGGTGCGGCCATAGTTATGCACCGGAGTTTATACTAGTGTTGGTTAACGGTTGTTCATTTCACTTGTTCCTTTTTTCGAAGTAAGTCAACTCACTCCAATCACTCCGAAGATGCTTTGCTCTGTTGTTCAGTTATAGTTGTTCACTTGTTCTGTTGTTCCGGGCCGATTTGATTTGCTCCAAAAATAGGTTTAACTTTTATACCTGCCAGAAATCAAATATAACAAAAAATAAACAAATACATGATTTTTAAATCTACTTGCCATACAATCAGAGATATCTATTTATGTATATGATATACTGTGTAAATTACCTTCCCTATAACTGCTATAATATTTCTAAATTTACAAAACAGACAATCCACCAGGATTTTATAGATTTTACTTTTCCAAAGTTATTATGACATTGTTTTAGACCTAACTTCAAATGTTTCGTTGCTTTGTTTTCTCTTATCCAGCCACATCTGTAAAAGTTGCCGTAACCCAATAATTTATTGAGTCCTTCGAACCGATTACAGACACAGACAACGTGTCTCCCCCAGACCCAAAAAGAAAAAAAAAACAACTTGAGACAGGCAATGTGAACAAAGCATGACAAAACAAAATGGCACACACACACACACAACACACATAAACACTAAGGCGCAAAGAAAATTCCTAACAAGTGTTTTTCTTTGCTAGGCCAGAAAAAGAGAGAGAGAGTGGAACAACCGAGAGAGAGAGAGTGCTTTCGGCAGCTGCCAAAAAGCAGAGAGAAGCTTTAACTGTGGCCAGCTCAGGAAACTGTTTCAGTCCACTTCGAGATTCCTGGCCAGAAACTACATTAGGTTTCCCAGTGGCCGAGCCGCGCGTTGTTCAAAGCAAAGCTGGAAAAACGCCAGCAGCAACTGTAACAGTTTTTCTTTCTCCTAAACCTAGGGAAAGTAGTGAAAAGGCAACATTTAAGTGGCAGTTGCGTTTTTGGGCTAAGCAAACGGATTCGCGTGCGTTGGTATAAGTGAGGCTCCCATTATTTTATAGAGCGTGAGTGTATGTGTGTGTATCTGTGCGTTTTGTGTATCCGTGTAGTGTTTAAATTTTTTAGAGCTGCTCCAAATTTTTATATATTTAATTGAATTAACCAAAGGGGGCTCAGCCGCTTAAAAAAAAACGTTGCCTTTTTAATTTTATATAAGAGACAGAGCAAAAAAAAACAACAACACATGCGAACAAATTGCGTAAAGTTCGTTCGGCATGTGCCCCGGGAAAATGCCATTAAGTACTTAAGTAAATTATGTAAAAACATTTAGCGCCTCGCTAAGCATTTAGCATTTTCTTTTTCTTGGGGTATATGAAAAATGGAAAACGCCATGCCAATAGATGCGGCATTTGTGCACGGGAATGCGGGGTGGGGGAATTGGGCTAGATTTTTGACACAGCCCCCCACTGTCAAGGTGTGTGCGCGTTCCCTCAAGGCCTAGCAACTTAACCCAGCCCAAGCTCAAACCACACACTAAAATTAAAACATCTTGTCGGGTGTTTTGTTTCCATTTTCAAGTGCGCGGGTTTGTTGTTTTTTTTTTTTTTTTGTTCAGGTGTCTGGCTGTTACAGTTTTTGGCGTCACTTTCGGGTTTTTTATTTTTTTTTATTTTCGCATGTGCCCTCCCTCAAGTGCCTGTGCTTGACCATAACCACTAAAAATGTCACATTGCGTATACGCCGCGTGTTGTCCTCGGCCATTGTTCTTGATGTTGTTGTAAGCTCGCTAACTTTTTGGGCACCCACGATAACACAGAGAGAGAGAATACGAGCTTGCACGCTCTCTTCCCTTAGGTCTGCTCTCTTTAGTAGCTGTTTGTTTTGTTTTGAGTCGTCTTTAACAACAACAGCAACCATTTTGTACGGTCGAACACGTTTTTCTTCGCCTTTCCTTTTGCCTCGGCATGTTTTTGTTTGGCCATTTAAATTTTTATTGTGATTTTTATACTTGGCGCAAAAAAAAAAAAAAAACAATAAACAAAATACCAGACAAACAAACAAAACAACGTGCTGGCATCTTTCCCTTTTTATAGAGCAATTTGGCGCCTAAATGTATGCATTAAAATTATAGGTCTGGGCATTAGCCTGTGCAGAAAGGCGCTTCAGTGGCGGCGGCATTCACGAAATGATGGTTATTATGCTGACAAGAGAAAAGGCTTAAGACATCAAATAAATAGACATTCGGTTTGTTGTAAATTAAATTAAATTATGTTGTGCAATGCCAAACATGAAAAGTTTTGTGTGTTTTAATGGTGAATGGCCATAGGAGTGATATTTGTATAGTTATATTTATTTGTTAACAATGATTTACACCCAGAAAATTATATTTCTAAAACAGTTTGTAATTGCCCTAAAATTTAGAAAATCACCCTAAATATTTGGTCAAGGGCTGTCAGCACATGTTTTTAGAAAACTTATTTTCTAAAACTAAATAGATCCATTTTCTTACATTTAGGAACTTTTAGGTAGTAAAATGTGAAACAAAATTTCTATAATCCAGAAAGGGTAGCCATAAATAATAGACATTTTCCTTCTATATATTAAGGTGCATTATTTCTAAAAACTTTTTTTTTCTTTGACCACTTTAAGGCATGTTTTATGGGCAACGTATACGTTTGTTTTGATACCCCTTGATATTAACGGAAATATATATTGTATAGCTTTAAATTAAGCATTCTGCAATTTTTCCAAAGAATGTATATCATTTTGAATACAAGTGTTCGAACTGACCAAATATTCCCTTGCAATAGATATAGTTACATTATAATTTATTAAAATAACTGTTTCTCGCTTTGCATAATCGGGCATATCGGGCATTTAAAAAAATAACACAATTATCTGGGATAAGATCAGATATCAATTTAATCCAGGCTGTATAATATGATATTTTATCAAATATAATTAGACTAGCATATAACCCGGCGCGCTTCGCTTCGCCACCATCAGTATAACCGCCAAAATGATGAAAAAAACGTTTGGCAATGATTCCACCCCCGCCCCCATTTTCCGACCATCAGAAATGAGAAAATTATTTTCCACCTAGTTGGCCCATTAACCGTACAAACGCTGAAACCACCCCCGGCACCCATTATCCGACCTTGAGGGTGAGTAAACCTTATCCTCTTTAATTGGCCCATAGAGCTTTCAAACCAAATTTAATACATATCGGCTAAAAACCCACCCCCGCACCCATATTCCGACCTTTGCAGTGAACTTCCCGAAAAAAACACGTGTTTCCATTTATTCTGAGCGTAGAGCTCACAAAACGAATTTTATTCAGATCGGCTCACAAATAGCCATTGTCACTAAACCGAAATACGCCCACCATTATTCTTGACTGTGGGCGGAAATTCCACCAACGAGAAATCACATTTCTAATTATTTTCTATAATGTGTTCACAAACCGATTTTGAAGCCAATCAGATTAAAAATAGGTTTTACCATATAGAATTTTCCAGGCATTTCCCCACTCTTGGGACGAATTTTCCAACATTTGAAAATCTTATGTCCAATTATTTTGCATACTATCCTTACAAACCGATTTTAAAGTCAATCGGATGAAAAATTGTTTTTTCCACAAAAAATCACATTCTTAATTATTTAGCATACTATGCTTGTAAACCGAATTTGAAGTAAATCGGATGAAAAATTGATATTTCCATATACAATTTTCCCGGAATTTCCCGACTTTTCGGGCAGATTTTCCATTATTTGAAAATCTCATGTCCAATTAATTTGTATAGTATCCTTACAAACCGAGTTTAATGTCAATCGGATGAAAAAATATATCCATATAAAATTTTCCAGGCATTTCACGACTTTTCGGGCGGATTTTCCACCATCAGAAAATCTCTTGCCTAATTATTTTTCATACTATTCTTACAAACCGAGTTTAAAGTGAATCGGATGAAAAATAGTTTGTTCCATGAAGAATTTTCCGGGCATTTTCCTTGTGGGTGGAAATTCCACCATCAAACAAACAAATGCCTAATTAATTAGCATACTACCCTTACAAACCGAGAAGCCAATCGAATGAAAAATAGTTTATTCCATGAAGAATTTTCCGGGAATTTCCCGACTTTTCGGTCGGATTTTCCAACATCGGAAAATCACATGCCTAATTATTCTGCTTACCATCCTCACAAATCGAGTTTCAAGTCAATCGGATGAAAAATAGTTTTTTCCATGAAGAATTTTCCGGCCATTTTCCTTGTGGGCGGATTTTGCGAAATCTGGGAAACAGGTGTCCAATTATTTCGCTTACTTTACTTACAAACCAAATTTGAAGTCAATCGGATGAAAATTAAAATTTTTCCCATAGCAGCTTTTCCGGGAGTTTTCCACCCCTTAGGGGTGGAATTTTCCAAAACCTCGCCTTAGTGCCCACTTTCAACTCATATGGAAACTTCTGTGAAAATTGCAGCTTTATATCTCTTACCGTTCAGGCTCTACGTACATTGCCAATCAGTCAGTCAGTGAATCAGTGAGGACCAACTCTTTTATATGTAGAGAGATATACAAGCATGTTCCCAATCCCACTTCTGTCAAAAGTGGAATTTATTGACTGTACAAAGAGTAAGTTTTCCATGATTCTTTAAAGTGAAATTCGGTTTCAGATCTTTTAGGTGAGTTACAAACAATCGAAAATTTTAAAAGTATTTCGAATTTGGCTGTGCTAGCTGAAACGATTTGTTTTTATATTCTTTTATGTAAATAATTCCGCTGGGCAGCACTTACGCACTTAAAGGTTATCAGTTATATACAAGCTTTGGCAGGTACAGTGTATATTACACTCGGGCTTCACCGACTTTCTAACTTGTTTTGAGGGGAATTTAAAAAAAAACGAGAAGGCAAAGCTAACTTCGACTGTGCCGAAGTTTTAATACACTTGAAAAACTTTACTCCAGCTGATTTAACCGGTAAAATATATAGAGGATAAAGTTATCAGATATTTTAAATTTTTAAATCATTGATAACAAAAATTTTATACCATAAAACAAAACTTTTCTTAGTAAAGCACATTTTCCGACCGATCGGTCCTATGGCAGCTATATGCTATAGTCATCCGATTTTGACCAATTTTTTCAAAATTATGTGAAAGCATATAAAACTAATATATACCAAGATTGGTGACGCTACGATGAAAATAAAAAGTTTTTCCCACTAGAACTAGTTTTTGAACGACCGTTTATTGGCAGCTATATGCTAATTCTCCGATTTTAAATTTTTCCACAAATATGTAAAATCTTCTAAAAAACCAAGATTGGTGACGCTACAATAGAAAATAAAAGTTTTTCTCACTAAGCTTATTTTCCGACCGATCGTTCCATGGAGCTATAAGATATAGTCATCGATCGGCCGGTTCCGACATATTAGTTCGTCCAAAGAGAGACAAAATCGCCGATAGCTTTAAAACGGAGACTAGCGCGTAGAAACAGACAGACAGACGAGCAGACAGACAGACGGAAGGCGGAAAGAACCGGGCAGAGTGGGGTGGATATATGCGTTAAATTCGAATACACTTTTCAAGTGTATAAAAAAATTTAATTTTTCGGTACAAAAAAGGTTTCCCTCCGTTCCAGGTATAAAGTTCTTCTAGGTGCAGGGCATTGGAAAGTCCACAACATATTTATATTCGAATTATGCAAAAGCCAACCATTTTGGCAGTCTTCCAATTGTTGGCTCCTCCACTTACCAACACATCTACCCTTCGCCTTCCGGACCTTCCGTTTCCGTTCCGCTGGCAATGACAACATTTTGGCTGTCGCCTGAGTGCTTTCTTCTGTCAAAATCAACACTGCCATAGTTATAGTTTTTAGAAGAAGAAAAACTTTTGCTAAAATTTCCATTTTTGCCACATTAACCATTGAGCCGCGGCTTCTCTAGCTCGTTGACTGCTCATTAAAATGCTATAAATACAATATGAACAATTTGCATAATTAACACCCCAAGTCACGACTGGAAACCTGTTGGCTTTATTACTTGGCTTCAGGAGCGTACAATTAGGTTTTCGGCATTATTTTTAATAAAATCCAAATAAGGTCGCACATCCAGGAAGCTGGACACAATACGATTATCGATTCTGGCCCAGTCCTGCAGCAGACCCACTAGATAGAAATTCTGGGTAACATCTGACCTCACCTGTAAGCCCACCAGGGGTGCTCCGGTATAATATGATTCGTTTTGATCCTGGTAGCCGCAGACAGTATTGCTGCTAGTGACCAGCGAGCTAATCTTCTGGCACATTGGACGACTAATGGTGTTCACCCAGGACTTATGCTTGACATCTTTATTGGTACGCAAGCCGGAAACCATGAAAAATTTCCCCACTAGCGACTCACTGACCAGATCTGGCGGAGGCATGCAAATGGGCATCACTATGGGCGTCATCTTGGCCTCCCGCTGCATAGTGAGAACTGCCAAGCTATGCTTTAGCGTCAGTGGATCATACTCCGGATGGATGGCAATTTCAGCCAGCTTTATTTCTTGCGCCGGCAGCACACAAAAACCATCTTTTTCGCAGCTGACACTGTGGGCATTGGAGCTCTTATTCCACACACCCAAATGCACGGCAAACGCTTCCGCCTGGCCATTGTACTGGACAAAGCAATGGGCAGGAGCCAGTACATTCTTCTTGGAGATCAATACACCCAGGCAGCCGTCGTTGCGTATCTTGGACTCGTGTCCTGATTGATTGAGATGTGTGATTAGGGCTTGGGTGTAAGAGTTCCCACTTACCATTTGCATATGTAATACGAGCCAACCATTGTTGCTCAGTGGGTATGGCGAAGTCATCTTGTTTCAGCAACCGATCTTCTTTGAAGATGCCACACTCGGGATCCTTAGCACTGGCCAAGCCAAAAGAACCAAAAATGGCCAGAATTAAGATTATTATTCCGATACTTCGATGCATTCTGAAGTACGATTGAAAGTCAACTGAACTTGGAAACTGGAAAATGTTAAGCGACGTTTTATTAATGCCATCCGCTTGGCTAAGTCGAGGGTTGCTTGATAAGTTTTTTTTTCGGTTTCTTGCTTGCAGAACATTTGTAATTTTGAAAGCATAAAAACAAATCACAAATCGATTAATTTTCTGTATAAAGTGTTTTGATTCCGATTTCGTATAAGCCTACGTTAGCAAATCGTTGTAGTTTTACAGAAGTTATAGAGAGTATACGTTTAAAAACTCAAAAATTCTGTATGTTTTCAAGCTAGTCTTAAAAAATTCTTTAAAGATTAAATAATTGTTGTGTCCATAAATCTAATAAAAATATTGCGTCCTCAAGCTTTGTCGTATTTCGGTTCCGGATCTGGTACCTACCGAAATTTATGTTTCGATTAAAGGTTCTGTTAAGGTTCCAGTTTATTTCGGTATTCGGTACCTTGGTTTTAATATCGGTATGTGGATCAGGAAAGAGTCATAGGGTATAGTATATATAAAGTTACCTTAAAACTCAAAATTGATCAAAAAATGATGATTTATTATCTTTTTGTGGGTATCTTGTGTTCGTACATGCCAAATTCCTTTTCATTTCATTAGACAAAAGTCAAAATTTTTGAAACCGCAAAAGGTTTTCGGCTTACGTTTACCAGAACGCGAATTTTGTGGAAGTGGAATTGAGAACAAGGCTAATAAACTTGAAATTTGGTATGCATTTTGGTTATAAGAAGACAGATTATTCACTGACTTAGGACCGGTTCTGAAACTGTTCAAAAGAGGTTCACAGCCATATCTCAGGAATTTGATCTTAAAATTTTATGTGAAGGTTATTTATATGGAGCCAGATATTTTACTGGTTTATATCGTATATCATATCGTACAAAGTATTAAAGCAATGAACTTAAAAATCTTTCGCTGGTTCAAGACTGGTTTCGGTTCATATTTCAGAAATTTTGAAGCTATGAGCTTAACAATTTTATGTGTAGAAAAGTGAAATGGAGACAGATATTTCACTGGTTCCAGTCCGGTTCCGAACTCGCTAAGCCCTATCTCAGAAACATGAATTTTGGTGTGTTCACTCAGAAAAAAATGGTGTTTTAAAATGCAGCACAATTTTCTAACTTTTATACCCAATCCGTTGCTATTTTTTTCCGTTCTTGAAATAAGCCCACGTTCTCAAAAGTATACCATCCATTCTATTAAATGGTTATTGAACAATGACCGACTCTCTTTAACACTGAGCTTAGGCACAACATGTTATCTTGGTACGGTGGTGGAACTGTCTAAGACTTCTGTTATATACAAAAACGTGAAATAGGGCCCAGGTTCAAATCCCACAGAAATAAATTTAAAAAAAAAAAACTTTCAACAATAAAAAAAAAACTTGCTTACTTTTGCGGCATTTGATTTAGATTAGAGATATAAGGGGGGTTTTAAGTGAAGAAAAGGGTGGGATAGGGAGTGCGGGCGCGAGGTCATCAAAATAAGACCGGATAGTTCTTAAACGCGGAACCTCCGGTCTCAATAAAATCGTTCTTACCTTAAGCCCGCCGTTCTCAGTATAAGAAAAAACGCTCTTACCCAACTATTGAGAACGGAAAATCACGGTTTTTGGGACGCATCATTTTCTGAGTGAACATTTAGAACGCATCATTTTCTGCGTGTTGGTTATCTGTTTCAAGACCATTTTTAAATCAGATATTTTTGTGAAATTGAATATTAACTCAATTTTTAAGGATCCGAGTGATTCCGGGTATATAGTTAGTACTGAATATTTTTTGTTTAACATGCTGCCGTTCCTGCATAAATAATAATCTTTTTTTTATCATCTGCTTCCACAATTCCAACAAACTCTTTAACAAACCCCATTTAAGCAAATGATTGCAATTTATACAGCTTTATAATTAATGCTCTATGATAATGCGATAACTTGAAACTGGTTTTCTAATGCGAAAATGTGGGCAGTACCCATCACGATGTAAGCTGGAATTTTCCCCATCAACAAACAAACATGTAAACAAATAATTTATGATAATAAATTGATTATGGATATTCTTTACAATAAGCCTTAAACCTATTTTTAAACGATAATTCAAATGTGATCAATAGAGTTCACTTAGGCAAATGTAGCGAGCAGAGCTAAGAGGGCAGTTAACTCGTTTAACCACCAACATTTAAGTCCTTTTTTTTAAATTTTAAACGTTTTACCTTAATAACAGCAAAAAAACCCTCAGATCGTAAAGTATACCGCTAGGATGATTCGGTTCTTTGGGTGTTTGCGGATCCAGGAATATCTGTTCCGATTCTGAGTTTTAATCGGTTCCTTTCGATATAAGGTTCCGGTTCGGGTGGCGGTTTGATTCCCTTGCCTTAATAACACTATTTTTTTTTTATTTATATGCTTCCTCAATTTCAACAAACTCTTCAACAAACCGCATTTAAGCAAATAAATGCAATTCATACAGCATTGTAATGAATGCTCTATGATAATGCGATAGCTGAAAACTCGTTTTATAATGTAAAAATGTGAGCAGTTCCCATCACGATGTAAGGTAAAATTTCCCATCAACAAACAAACATGTTAACAAATAATTTCTGAAAGTTTTATTTAATGTGCATAAATTGATTAGGTAGAATCTCAGATAAGTAAATAATACAGTCTAAGACGACAAAGTATTCTCCATAATCCAGGTACGCCAAGGTCGTATATCTTGAAACACAAGCGTGAATGTTTCACCCGAAACCACAACTTTGGTCAATATGCCAAGCAGATATAAGCTATATGGCACATCGTTTTTCACATTTAGACCCATCATGGCTGAGGCATCATAGAACTTGGTTTGCTTAGTGGGAAATGCACAAAAATGATTTTCCGGACGTGATTGCGTCGAAGATGTTAGCAATTTGCAGTGCTGGCGTGAAACAGTCATAGCTATACCCTTGCCCCTGATGTAGCGCGAATGCGTAAAGCCAGCAAATGGCAAATTACGATTGATCAACGAGATGGGCTCCGAGTCGGGCTGCATGCAGATGGGCTGAACGTAGGGTGACCACTTGATGGGCTCTGTTAGCCGCAATATAGCCAAGTCATTGTCACCCGTATCTCTGTCCTCCTGCGGATTCACTTTGATATCGGCCACGTGATGCAGAACGGGTCCAGGCACACAAAAGCCCTTTGCATTGCACTCGTACTCATTATCGGGTGTGTTGGTCTCATTCCATACGCCTACCAACACGGCAAGGTTCTGTGGAGGATTTTTGAAGGCACGCACACACGTGGCAGTGGTCAGTACATGCAGCTTTCCCACAATTACCACATTGCAGCGTGTATTCCGATTGCCATTAGCTGATCAGAAATGAATATAATAACCAGATCTTTTATATAATGTATAAGTTTACCAGTGACTTCCATAAGTATGCCTATCCATGAGTATTCGGGAGGCTCTGTGTTTTGATCATTGTCATGCAGTAGACGTTCATCAAGCGATCCACAGTCTGATTCGGCCCTGGCAGTGACTTTAAGCGAAAGGACATGTAAATCAATCAATTGCAATATAATTAATATGTGCACTAACCGCTCAGTAAGGCCACAATTAGCAGCGCAACAAGTTTTCCGGGCATTTCCATTTGTCGCTTATCCGCTTGGATTTCTCGTCTGTCTCAACGTTCAAAGCAAACTGGCATTAGCAATTACACGAGAATTCATTTATGAATTGAGAAGAAACTCTGAGCTGCCAATGCAACGTATACTTGATGAAGCTGTAAGACAGTTGAGAAGGGGCGAAAGTCGATCAAGCCCGACTGTAATATACTCTATACCTGCTTGTAAATATATAACAAATTACTTTTAAGTGTGCAAATGGTGCCCATCACGATTGCGGCCAGTGCTGCCCAGCGTAATTATTTGGTGTGCTTATAACTCGAATATCGTTAATCTTATCGCAAAACGATGTAAAGTGGATCGATAAATAATGACGATTAAATTATACACCTAGAAGGTTCAAACAATCTATCATTAAAATTGTGGAAGATATGAGATTTTTTCATATTGTGGGAGTGGCAACTCTTCTATCGTACATCTGATCGGAAAACGAAGTATGGCGACTCGATAAGTAATAATGCGTAAAATATATGTCTAGAAGGTTTTAACAACCTAACTGCAAAAATGTGGGAGATTTAAGGTGTTTTCTAAATTGTGGGGGTGGCAACTCTACTATCGTTCGTCTGATCGGAAAACGATGTATGGGGGCTTAATAAGTAATGATCAGTAGAATATATGCCAAACAACCTTACTCCAAAATTGTGGAAGATTTGAGGTTTTTTCAAATTGCGGGGGCGGCAGGGGGCGTGGCAAAAATCAAAACTAAACTTGATCTGCTTGCAAGTATAAGAAATATATGTTCCATACACTTCAAATCTCTAGCTCTTACCATCTCTGAGATCTCAGCGTTCATACGGACAGACGAACGGACAGACGGACATTGATATATCGACTCGGCTGTTGATGCTGATCAAGAATATATATAGTTTATAGGGTCGGAGATGCTTCCTTCTGCTTCCTACTCTTATACCTTCGGTACAGAGAATAAAAAACCCCCTTTTTGAGGTATTTGGTTTACTTTCAGGTAAAATATCACGAAAACTAGGCAACGAATCGTCATGATTTTTTTTTCCTACTGTTGAGCAGGGCTGCAAACCGGTTTTGAACCGAACCGGTTTTGAACCGAACAGGTTTTGAACCCTACCGGTTCGAACCCGGAATTCCGACTTTTATTTTACTGTGAACCGAATCTCTTTTGAAAAAAAAAGCTGAACCTGTTCCGAACCAAAACATTCGGTTCGGTTCAAAAAAGTTACAAGTCTTAGTTAAGCGGGCATTTTATTAGTAAAAGACGTAGTATAGATAGAAAATTTCTCGAAGTAATAATACATATACATTTAAACCGGACCTCCGAAAAATGATTTGGGTTTGCAGCCCTGATGTTGAGGGCCTCTTCCAATCCACTTTTCATCTCTGCGGCATGTGAAGTCCCGAAAAGAGTTGGAATCCACTAGTTTTAGTTTAAAAATTATTTATCTATTAGAGATACCTTGTCTTATAAATAGGAAAAATTATTTTTGAAAAACTTAAAAAAAAAAATAATTTAACTTTTTTTTATAAATATTTTAATAGAAACATTAAAAATAAAAAAAAATTGTTAAAAATAATTTTATGTGTTATCAAAAAATTGATTTTTCTACATATTTTGACTTTGATAATTTAATAGGTAAGCCTCTAGTAAGCGTAGCATCCTGTTCAAACACTCATATTATATGTAGGTTGAACAATTATCTATCATATTCAATTTAAATTATTTGAATATCTCATTTGGTTCAAAAGTTATGATTTTTGCAACGAAAAAACTCAAATGGTGTTAGGTCCGAAAATGTTAAGTATCATACGAAATAAATCCCTTTTTAAATGGACGTAACATAAATGATGCACCACTTGTGAACCAATCAAAATAATCAATAATTCAACAACAATCGAAATGCTGCAAAAATTCTGCCCTGTGCAGATATTCCATGCAATTAAATCATTAAGGACATTCCGTATATTGCTATTAAATTGTTAAAAACAACTGTCCTCTTCTTCTATCGGTTATACATTTGCCAAGACCCACCGATCTAAATAATTAATGTTTCAATTAGAATGTAATTATCGAAGGCAAGCACCAAACTGTGAGCAGTGGGACGCAGGAAATGAAGGCGAAGGGCACAGAAGGACACTCGAGGTTGGCGTTGGGGCTCTAAAAGGCTTACAAATTGCCCAACCGGAATTGGGTGGCCCTGTTTATTGTCCATTTTGACCAGCTTCAACTTGACCTAGCCAAACGAGGCGTTCATAATTCGCATTCCCACCACAAACCTCCCACACATGTTGGACCTCCAATCGATGGTATCCTGGCCTAGGTCTTTAATGTCGGCACAGGCAGTCGGTCAGTTGGCTATTTAGCAATGAAAACTTGGCCTGACTTGCCTTGAGTTTGGCCTAGTCTTAATAGTTATCGGTTGGTTGGTGGGGTAGGCCGAGGAAGCATGCAAATTGCGTGGGCATTGGGGTGTGCCTTTTGCATGTAATGCGAAGAAAATTTGCTGCTATTGCCTGTATGCTGGCCATTTCAAAACTTATACATATTCGGCTACCTACCTGCACTTTGCGTGTGGCTCCATCTTTAATCGCACGGAAGCACGTGAGCAGCAGCATGTTTCTTAACTAATCGCAATCCATTTGGCACAGGGATGGAAAGCGAATCTTTGAATCTTAAGAAAGTATGCTTATATATATTCGTTCCGAAATTAGGATTTATGCTATATTACGGGTAATTGGATTTTTATACACTTGCAAAGTGTATATTAATTTTGCCCAGAAGTATGTAATGCATAGAAATACTAATTTCAGACAATATAAACTATATATATTCTTGATCAGGACGACAAGCTGTGTTGAAAAACTTTTTTGTTATCTATAATAACGATGTTTATTTCAGGAATTATGAATAATATATGCTTTCTACAAAATTTGGTTAAGATCGGATTACTATATTCTACAGCTGTCATAGGACCGATCAGTCGGAAAATGTGTTTTACGAAGAAAAGTTGTTTTTTATGGTAGAGTGATCAAGTTTGGATTCTCACAGAATTTAAATTTATAAATATCTGATATCTAAATCCTATATATGTATATTCTAGCGGTGAAATCAGTTGAAGTGAACTTTTGCAAGTTTATTATAACGTGACAAAAATGGAAATTAAACTTGATCTCTATGCAAGTCTAGGAATTACACTACTCTAGTTCTTACCATCCCTGAGATCTGGGCGCTCATATATATATATATATGGACTCGGATGCTGATCAAAAATATATATACCGTATAGCGGTGTTTGTAACTAATAGACCCTGGGGGTCGAACACATTTGGGTATTAACACCGACACGAGGCTTATGCCAAGGAAGCAAACAATTTTCAGTCGCTGGTTAGCGTTCGATGAAGTAGGTGAGCACTGATGTGCGTCGCATTATTTTCGAAATACACTAAGTTAAACAAGTTCTGACCGTTTGACAGTTAATGATTCACTTATTCACTGACGTTCTTAGTTGAAGGTTGCTATTGCTTTGATTTGTATGCGTTTTAATTTCATTGAATGTAGGTTTCAATAAACGTAAGAGAAACAATGTGGACCTTTTTTTCTTAAATTGAAAAGAAAAGTATCCACGATTAGTACAAAGTTCCAGACTTAAAAAAAAAGTTGCCTTTCTTTTTGCGCTGTGCAAATCACACCAATACACTCTTACTTTGTGTCCCTGCTTTTGTTGACATTCTCTGCTTTATAGTATCGGATATGCTTCCTTTTGGCTGTTACACACATTCGCACAAACTCATTATAATCTTTGTACTCCTGTTACAGAGTATAAAAAGCATGTAAGTGAAGCCATGTTTCTAGTACCAGCCCTTTCAGTACTAAACCGAACTGAAGGAATACTAAATTTCAGTCTGATTCTTCGTCTAGTTTTATTTTGGCGGACTATTCCATTACATGAGAAATTACTCAGTATTGGTTTTAAATTTGTTTTTTATTTGAACATTTTCCTCAACAAACACATCCTCAAAAAGCGTGATGGGTGCCGCTGTTGCTTACAAGCGACGACGGGCTATTACTTTCGTAGCTGTGTTTGGACCTGTTTATGCGACCCGACTTTATAATGAACTTCTTTCTTTTTGTACAATCAACTAGGCCTCCACTATGAACCCCACCAGCCAATGTCAATGATAGCATGACGCGTGACGGCGAAATTCCAGCCATCTTCAATCCGAAACGCGTTCGCACACCTTCTGTGGTTGTCACCGGTGACTCCTCAACGAATGGACCGTTCAATAACAATAATAGCGGGCCCGCGACCAGCAGCAGTGCTGCCGGAGCGGGGGCTGGCGGCTGCGGTTTCAGCAACGTGCTCAGCTCCAGCAATCCACAAATAACCCACCAAGATTCAATTACATCAAGCCAACAGGATCCCAATGAGGTTATTACCATACAGGCGGACACCCCAACGGGCACACAAAACGCACATCACTTTGGTGGAGGCGGCGACTCCACCGACACGCAGACCGGGCCAGATCAGCAGGCGAATGGTCATGGCGAAGAGCCGGAATTGCGTTTTCGAAAACTGCAGGCCTGCAAGGAGTCCTGCTGTTCCGAGCTGGCTCGGAAGGTGAGTACACCAAAATCGACGGGTGCTTTCTTTTGAGCGTTAATCAAGACTGTGCCCCATTACCCACGACAGATGTACTATGGTGTTTGCGTGACCATACTGGTAACGGGCTCATGGGTGGGGGCCACACACACCATCAAGTATATGTACAAGTATCGGGCTCCCTACGATGATGTCTTGAATGACGATCAGGACACCTCATCGAGCCGCACTGATCTGGAGGATATACTAGCCAGTAGCGACTCATCGCTGCATCATGTCGAGGACGCCACCGAAATGTTCAACATACCACCGCGCCAGCCCGTCTACTTTAGTGCACCGTTCTTTGCTGCCTGGTTCTTTACCAACTTCTCACTGCTCTTTTTTCCCATCTATGTGGTGGGTCTCATATCTGCCCGCAAGTATGACAAGCTGGGCGAAATACTGGGCGATGTATTGCGAGGATTTCGCGAGCGGGGCTTTACCGTTGGTGAGTGCATTTGGTGTACCTAATGATCTCTTCCACTAACTTTGTATCGCATTACAGGACGTTTTTTTAATCGTTGCCTCTTCTTCTGCATACTGTTTCTCGTCACCACCTACCTGTATACACTCTCCCTGCATGTGCTCTATGCCACAGATGCACTGGCTCTGTTCGCCACGAATGTGGCCTGTGTCTATTTACTGTCCTGGGTCATTCTACACGAACAGTTTGTAGGAGTGCGAGTGAGTAGAGTTTTAAAGTTTTCAAGTGTGTTTATTCTCTATCTGACACACCCTCGCAGATTGTGGCCGTTATTTTGTGCGATACAGGCATCGCTCTGCTTGCCTACATGGACGGCATTACGGAGAGTCGGACGCTTGGCGGCGTTGTGCTGGCCACACTGGCAGCCGCCGGCTATGCCGTTTTTAGGGTAAGCCAAGAGAATGAGAGAAGCTTGACTCTGGCCCAGCCAAATATTTGCTGTGTCGTGCTTTGGTTTTCTAGGTTATGTTCCGCAAGGTGATGGGTGATCCACCGGTGGGCCAAATTGCATTTACATTTACTGCTTTGGGCTTTCTCAATGCCTTGCTGCTGTGGCCCGTTGTGCTGGGACTGTACCTGACTGGCACGGAAAATCTGACATCGGAGAGCATTCCCTGGGACCTTTTGCTTGCCGCTAGCGTTTTGCTTTTGGGTAGGCCTCACCCACCGAGCGGTGGTCTTGCTGTGTTATAAACTTTTATCGTTGTAATTAATTTTGATTGCAGTTTTTCACGTTCTAATGCAGTTCAGCGCCGCTGTTACCTACAACATGTTTGTGACATTGGGTCTGATTACCGCTGTGCCCGTTTCTGGTGGTACGTACAAAAACACAAATCAACAAGCAAAAAAAAAACGCCAGACTGTAGGTTCGCTTGGTGGAGGGGGACGGGGGGCTAGGCACCTTTTCACTTGAAGGATTCCGTGACTACATATTATTTTAAATTGTAACATAAAAAGTGGGTACTTATGTAGGACATAATGTCAGAGAATGGGTTGGACACACGAGTCTTCATGTGAATGTAAATACATATATTTGTTGTAATTTAAATTCTGTGAGATAAATAATAAAAAAAACCCAGGTATGGTTACGGTTTTTTAGGTTCCTATTCTAACCGATAACAGTTGTCAGTTCTCAAAAATTATTTATTTTCCGTTTCGATACCAGTACGTGCTTTGAAACGGTTTATTTCGGTTAACAGTTCCGATTACGAAATTATTCCCTAACCAATTTTTTAATTATTTAAGGTAAGATTTTACACTTTTCATTAATTAAAAATAAGGCAACGGAAAAGCAAAAGTTGTTTGAGAGTTTTTGCTAAGAATGCAAAAGTGAGAGCGAAGGGTGGAGCACACAATTTTTGTATGTATGTGTATGTTAGGCCTGAGAGCTTGACGGGCAGGCAAGCGTGAAAACAACCTTTCGCAACAAGTGTTGCCTATAAGCTCATTATTGCCTCATGATTTGCAACCAATAACCTGACCTTAAAGAGAATTGTCAACCTGTTTTCGGAAAAGTAATAAGTAAAAATCTGCCCACGTGAAAAAGACTTAATCAATCAGACGTCTTTGACTGATTGTCACTATTAAAGGGTTGCTACTAGAGGTACGCGCGTGACGTGCATTTAAAGGTGTCACGGTTAATCTTGACGTTATCGTGGGAAAACACAGATGATAGGTGATCCGTGAGTGATTCGTGCGTGTTAAAGTTTATTAACTATAAATATAAGTCGGGTAGTATTCACGTAATTTTGTCACGAACGCAGAGAAGGAAGCATCTTCGACCACATAAAGAATATATATTCTTGATCAGCATAACGAGCTGAGTCTATATAGCCATGTCTGTCTGTCCGTCCGTCTGTTTCTATGCTATCTCCTCCCTCAGTTTGACCAAACTTTGTCTTTAAATACCCATAGGCTGCACATTTGTCGGAATTGGCCGGATCGGATGACTATATAATAGCTGCCATAGGAACGATCGGTTCAAAAACTAGTTCTCGGTAGAAAAACTTTTTTGTTTTCTATCGTAGCGTCACCAATCGTAGTATTCATTAGTTTTATATACTTTCACACAATTTTGGAAAAATTTATCAAAATCGGTTGACTTTAGCATATAGCTGCCATATAAACGGTCGTTCAAAAATCTAGTTCTAGTGTGAAAAACTTTTTTGTTTTCCATTGTAGCATCACCAATCGTAGTTTTTAATAGTTTTATATGCTTTTACACAATTCTGAAAAATTTGATCAAAATCGGATGAATATAGCATATAGCTGCCATAGAAGCGGTGGGTCAAAAAACTAGTTCCAGTGAGAAAAACTTATTTTTTTTCCATCGTAGCGTCACCAATCTTGGTATATATTAGTTTTATATGCTTTCACATAATTCTGGTAGAATTGATCAAAATCGGATGACTATAGCATATAGCTGCCATAGAAACGATCGGTCTAAAAACTGGTTCTTGTGAGAAAAACTTTTTTGTTATCAATGGAAGCGTCTTTCAAAACTGCAGTAAATAAAAACATGTTAGCCTTCTACGTTCAAAATATGTAGTTACGGTTTTGAATTTCAAAACATAATTACGATTGAAATGTTCTAAAGATTTCGTTGTGAACATTTTATTCAGGTGTACGAGTCGTATGAGTAATTTTTTCAAAACTTTACAAAATTGATGGGATAATTTATATACATATTTTTTGGTTTTCACAATTATTAATTATACAACAAAAATTAACTTTTTCCATTTTGGCAATTCGAGTTTCGCTCAATTGTGTCAAAATCCAGTGTGAATTGTATGCCTTTACCTATTTTCTAACTACATCTGTTATTCTCATGTGACCAATAATCCTTAGCACTTGACGTCATACTGTATAGCGCAAATTTTGCGGGCATGAAACTGGCCGGCGTTATTCTAATCGGCATTGGGTTTTTCCTCGTTATGTTTCCCGAAAATTGGCCCGACTATATAACCCGACTGCTGCGGTAAGTTAACTTTCTATATCTCTTTCATACATATTGCTAACTTGTTATGCCGTTAAAATGCTAATTTTCTTTGTGCGTACAATAACCCGTGCGTATTTTCCTTTTGAGTTGGGTTTTTAAAATTGTTTTGGTTTCCTTTTATGTTTTTGGTTTTTTTGATTTCTGTGCAACTAAAGTTAATTATTTTGTTGTAACATCAATGACTTAAATTGAACTTTAAAACAAAATAAATGCCACCTCAAACCTGTAACACATCTATTTAACATTATATATCTATATATTTAATTTTATATAAACAAACATCTTGCAGAAAGAGCGTTCGTGCCATACTCCGTTACCAATGTTGTTGTGAATTAGCTGAAATTCGCTATGCTCATTCGGTAGGCTAAAAACACAAACCCAAAAAATAAAAACAAAAAACCTAGTATCAAGTAATTAAGACTGTAGGCCTTCCCAATGAACTTTTGTACGAAAATGTATCAGAAACTTGGCGGATTTTTTACTGAATATGAAAACTTCCATATAAACAATATCTATATGCTATAAATAAACCCATACTATATAACCACACATATATGTGAAAAATACGACACCCTGGCTTCCAACTTTGCGCTCACCCTATTGAAAGATATATAAAATATATATATAATATATATATATATATATGTAAATCTGTTAACTTACCCATATATACACACAGAATCAAGTATATGCTGACATATATAAGCCTTGTTACACACTATACCTACAAATATATATACCGATTAATAAGCCGTTTAATTAACACTACTTCGGCTGTTCGTGCAGTTCGTTCGAAAACCCTTTTCGTTGTTGTTGTTGTTATTAACATTAATTGTTGTTGATACTTTTAAAAATAATTTCGTTAAGTTTCGGCAAATCAGCAACTCCATAATCCCCCACCAGCCACACACACACAGTGGCTCAATCTTAATTTTTTTTTTGTATTTTGTAAAATATATCTTTATACATGGATGTTGATTGCAAATGTTGCTGATGCTGAGGTTCCATAAATGTAGTTCCTAAAACCACCAATACACCCACCCAAACACATAACCACACACCACCCACTCTCTCTCTATATATATATATCTCTCTCTACGTATATATGTATATGTAGCTTGCCTTTCGCTGGTGTTGCGAAATATGTATAATTCTTGTTGTAAAGTTCCTCTCAGAACTTTCCACGAGTTGGATGCTAATGGTTAATGCAAAACCGTATTCTATAATTTTGTGTTCTAATGGCTGATTGTTGTGCGATCTCTACTCAAACGCCGCCGCTTTTTGTAATTGAGTTGAATTCCATGTGCCAAAAAGTTGTAAATACTTTAAATTTTAGTTTCCTTTAATTTTGTTCTTGAAATTGTGTGCACCCAGAGAGGAGATAGCAAGTTGTGCAAAATATAATAATAAAAGCAGCATGATCGAATGTGAGGTCCCCCCAACCCAATTGAACTTCTGGTTTTCAATTGTTTGATTTGAGTACACAAACCCGTTTTCTATTCTTTTCAAATGCCACGGGAGTCCCAGATGACAAAAATAGATAAAAGCAAAATTCTGAAAATTTAATTTTATTGGATTATTTATTTTTATTAAATGTTAAAATTTTTCATCCTTACAGGGATAATGGTTTAGGTAATTTTAAAAAAACCGGAATCTTTGAAAGTAAAGTAGTAGGTTTGTGAATTTGAAAATCTATAGATATAGAACTATAGTTAGTAGGATTACCTTATTTCTGAAACTGGGCATCTTCTCATTTCCTGTTTTTCATTGGGAGCTGATTTTGTGATAAGGCTGCAAACCTTTTTGAAAGAAATTTGAATGAGGTTCAAAAAGCTGAGAAATCCTGGTCCGTGTTTACACGAGAAGTTTGCCCCATGAAGCCCTTGGTTTTGGTTTGAACACTTGAACTTCTTTAGCAAAAATGAATAAGTTTGTTTTTCATTTTATTTGATTTTTATTTATTTATTCCGGTTCTAGACTGGTTTCAACCAGGGCTGCAAACCGGTTTTGAAATTCCGAATTTTCTTTTACTGTGAACCGAAACTCTTTTGAAAGAAATAGCTGATTTTGAACCTGTTCCGAACCAAAACTTTCAGTTTGGTTCAAAAAAAGTTGGAAGTCTTAGTTAAGCGGGCATTTTATTGATAAGAGAAGTAGTATAGACCAAAAATTGTTCGAAGAAATAATAAAACTATAAAATTTAATTGATATTAATTAAACTCGTTTCTCGAACCAAAAAATCAGAAAAATCTGTAATTTATTTTATATTATTAACAATTTAATTACACTTCTTTATAAATTTGGAAAAACTTCGGTTCGAACCAAAACTCTTTCACAAAAACCTTGAACTTAAATTTCTGAACCTTAACCATTGGTAAATTTTGGTTCGAACACGCGAACCGGACCTCCGGAAAAATGATTTGGGTTTGCAGCCCTGATTTCAAAAGAATTAAATTAAAACACGTTTATAAAAGTATTAGTTTAAATAGTTTTCACGGTTTAATTAATTGAACTATCATATCTTTTAGCTAAAATGTCATTTTTAAGATCTGCTTAGTTAAAGTCGCATATAAGAAATTACTCAATACAGACCTTAAGTCTCTCGCTGAAAGAGATATCAGAGCAGTTCCAACAACACCTACACCAGACCTCCTGGACATCGAGGACAACTGCGAAGTAAAAATACTTGCGAGGTAAAGCACTACCAGCAATCTCCTTCCCGTTAGGGAGAAAGTAGGTGTGCTTATGGCAACGTGCAGGCTTTTTTTGCAAAATATCTTAGAGCTTAAAGTAAACTAGAACTGCAACAATTGGTGAGTGCAGATAAAAAGAGAATCAAAAATAAGATAAGCATTAAACAAAACAACAACACTAGCAATGCAAAATTGACCGTTAAGATTAAATTTTCGTTTTATGCACTAAAAAAAAAATTGGGTACTGAAAATTCCGGTATAACACATGTTAATCTTCATCTATATTTTGCCAAAACTTAACTAAAATGTCTTCTGGGACTTCAAATGCATGAGAAAAGTGCCTTTTTAGCTAGATCAAAAATTATATACATATACTTTAATACCCAATGAAATGTCGTCAGTTATAATATATCTCAGGGCACAATAAACAAATACAATAATTAATATAATTTAATAAATATATAATTAACCATTATAAAATGTTACCGATTGGCATGTCATCTTTTTGTTTGTGATTACTTTACATATATACATATATGTCTGTACAGCAAGACAAATTGGCCACACTTAATTTATGAAATTTTGACTTATCCTTCAGTTTATCTCTTTTCCATTTATCTGTTGTGTGCTCTGTCTCTAATCCTAAATTCTTCGATCTAACGTAACTGTCTACTCTATGCTATACTCTACCTACTTTTTCAATATAAAAATCGTGTCGACATTTCTCAATTGTATTTGCAGAAGCATCATAATGCTGGGTCACAATGCGAGGTGAGTTTCGTGAGTTTGCAGGCTGCCTAGCAGAATTGAAATGGTTTTATGTTTTGTTTTTTTTTTTTTTAAGCATAAACAACTTGTACACGGTGCAAAAAATCTATAGGAAATACCAAAACCCGAAACTCGAAATTATTCCGAGATAAAATATTCAACAACATTTACTAATTATACAATATTAATTCAATTGTAAGCGACGTTTGCTTTGAATTTGAACTCGATTTCAGTTTCTTTCAAATATTTGCCTAGTTTTGATATGATGCGGGCTATGAGGGTTTGCCATTGATTCTACTTTTCACTATTTTTTATTTTTTTTGGTCTTGCATCGGAAGTAAAAACCTAGAATTTTGATACATTTTATTTTACAAAAATTTAAAAGTATTTAGAAATCATTTTTTTTACTTAGGCATTTTGTAGTTTAATTTCATGATTTTTAGCGAGCTAAAGGTAAGTCCTTGCGAGGGTTTTTATTAAAGAAAGTTCAATCACCTCACCAATTATGTACAATATATGTCATTCAGATGCCACCGCACTCATTCGGTTCCACCGAAACGAAGCCAGATCTGCATAATTTCAACACAATCTTCGAACCTCTTCGTAGCAGCTCTCTAGTAGTAAATCATAATGATTTGTATATAGTAAACACCGCTAATCTGTACTATTGCTTCTTTTTCTTCTTGTTTTTCTATTTCACCTCTGCCACGACCTGACTTTCTCCTCTCTTGAAACTCTCTGTCTCTCTCTCTCTCTCTCTTTCTCTGTATATTTCCTCACCTTAACACCTAAACACCAAATTGGCTAAATCTATGATCAAATTCTCATAAAAAAAAAATACACTGCAAAAAAAACACACACACACACATAAACCATGTAGCGGTAGGCCAGCGCTTTGTAAACGAGATGCTATAGTCACTGGACCCTCCACGAGATATGCTCAACGGCACATCACGCGAACTCACCACATAAGCTAAAACTTGGACAAATCACTGAATTGTACAGAAAAAAAACAAAAAACAAAAACAAACACGAACTGCAAAAAAAAAAACATAAATATATATAAATCTATATATATTTTGTAAGCGATTTTCCAAGACAAATCCAAAGAATTCCACTGACGAGCCCGAGCCAGGGTAAGTACCTGAACTGATTTTGCTTTTGTCTAGGTGTATGTCTTAACCAGGTAGAGATAAATGTTTTCAAATTAAACGTTAAAGAGGTCTCAACGTATAAATAAATGTTGTTGAATGTTATTTTATTATGCCCACATATTCTATCTCTCCTTTCTCTCTCTCTTTTATTTTTTATTGTTTTTTTTTACGTTTTTTTTTTACTTTCCATTCACAGATCGCAGCATATTTATGCGTCCCATTATAAACATAAACGAAAATATTATGCGGTCAATACGAACTCATATGTTGTTTAAACCTCCCCCCCAGAGAGAGCATGACAAATAAACCAAAACTTAAACAACAAAATGAGGCTAATTTTTGACCCGCCTCCCACCCCCCACTCTGTTGTAATTTGTTGAGAGCATTTTTTTATACCGACGTACTTACTTACGTTGTAGAAGTAATGAAAACGAACGAACGGTGAGCGCTTTAGACATACATACAACAAAAAATTTCTAGAAATTCACTAGAAACCCTCGCCGTCAGTCTTTGTATAAATCACAACATTGCTTATGCTCGTTTTTTTTATAGCTTTAGTAAATGTTTGCACTTTGCTTGACTTGATATAGAAGTGCACCGCTTACTTTGATACATGCCACCCGTAACTCGGAACTACCCCGCTTAACCCTTCACTATCCACCACACAACACATGTACAACACACAGACACACACACACACACAACAGATTTGTAAATATCGAAAAAAAAAACATCAGTAAAAAATCAGTAAAAATTCTAGCATACTACAAATATTGAACGTGAACTAAATTTTAGTGCTTAGACTTTATGTATAGAGTACATATATAGGGACTGAAGAACAAGAGCTTCATGTGCCCTGTGGTTGGTTGATACTAGTGCGAAACTAGCGATTTCTCTCATCACCGGTGGGTGGGGGGGATTGTTTTCTTTAGATTGTCATAAGATGGGGTTCAATTGGTACGGTGCATATTGGGCACTAAAAAAACGACTTTTTGGCTATATTAGGTATGCGTTAAGGGTAATACTTAAAAATGATTTGCTTTGTTTTTCAGAAAATCGCGTTCTAAAAAAATTTTCCATTTAAAATATGCCTTATTTTTATATATTGGTCCGCCTAAAAGTGTGCTATCTTTTTATTTTAAATATGTTTTACAATCAGTTATAATTAATTAGAATGGGGGTATTCACTAGTCCTCGTGAATGGTAAATGGTTAAATGACCAAACACGAGCTACTGAATGACTCTTTGTGATTCATGGTAGTAATTGTTGTAGTTAACTAACTATATTGACAGGCTGTCAAACTTTACTTCAAAATGGACACAGAGAACTGAGCACAGATATACAAACACTTACTTAAACATCAAAAGCAGGCATGCCCATAGCCCGCTTACGACAGAGCGGACCCACCACATATGAGCAAAAACATTTGTCGTCTGTGTGGCTGCAAGCATTGCAACAACAATTGAGCTGTTAGATCATAGGCTTTGGGTACCCCTGATCAAGTTCGGTATTAAACTCCGCTCCGCCATTTAATAATGTACAAAAAAGTGGACTCCGCAGAAGGTCAGAAATATTTTGGGAGTAAAATCCATAGGCGTGTTTACTACTGATTTTTCGTACGCTTATCTCTATTTGAAAAAAACTCCATATTTTGTGGGAAACCTGTTTTGTTTTATCGAACCTTCCGTAATATTTTTGGATAGTTATATTTCTTAGCTTTAAAATAAATGTTTCCAAATAATTAAACCATTATATATACGATATAATCGTTACAAGTGTTCGAATTGACAAAATATTCTAATGCTCATCAGTATGCAATCGGTGTGCATTACTATTCAATACAAATGACCAGTCTTATGTACTGCATTTAAAATGCTATGCTATACACCAAAATAGAATACGAATTTTTGTAAATTCTAAGGACCGTTTTGTTCTTCAAAACCAGGTGCTTTTTGGAAATTGGAATTGGAATTTTTGGAATTGTGTTGCCTATTTTTAGGCCGCTTTCAAATGTCTACTACGACCCGATGTTATTTTACTAGAGGCCTAAAAGTAGGCAGCACATAGTTTTCAAAAACATGAAGATTAGAAAACGGCCCTTACACTAGATTTCAATATGGTATATCTTAGTTAAAAAAAACTGGAGTATTTTTTTTAAAGCTAAGCAATAGTACTATACAATGATTTTATGTAAATTCCAAACAAAAGTGTAGGTTGCCCACAAATCATGCCTACAATGTTAAAAATATTAATTTTTATAAAACTTTAAGATCAAATTGATCTCTTTACTTCTACTAACCCATTTTGTACCTTTATTGGTTCTTAAAATCGGTATTTAAATAAAATTTTAAAAAATCCTGTTAAATCATATATCCAAAAAGATTCGTGCTTAGCACACGAAAATCATCTAGAATCACGACCAATCCTATCATTAACTGGAAATTTGAAATTTCGCAGCTTTTTGTTATTAAGGAACATCTTGACCGAACTTAAGCTTTCCAACTAAACTGTTATACAAATAGCAGCGAAGACTAGTTATTTTGCTAGCGAAATGGGTCTAGCCACCTCGCTAGCGAATAGGTACTGGGTCAAATGGGTTAGAGAGAGCAAATGCCTGGCAATATATAATATTTTCCATGGCTAACGAAAGTGCTCCCCACTGGTGGTTAAGAAAATCACTAGAACGCAGTGGTCAATTGCCCTCGACCGAACCACAGGGTGTCTGTTCTTCAGTGCTTATGCAAAGCTATTTAATAAATGTATATAATGCATTAGAGTCGTAAACTAATACGCTTCTGAGATATGCATAAATATATATATATATGCTATATATCAAGTGATCTTACTAATATGCAAAACTCATATTTACATAGATGGGGTCGCGGCCCTCGGAGCGGTACTTCAACAGGTCAGCATCCCACCATTATCGATTATCGGACGGGATACATAAGGTCCCATCTTCGTTCACCCTCTGGCCGTGTGAGATGACTGATCTATCGCCAACTACAACTGGGTTTCTGCATGGCCATCATGGCAACACCAACGCACAGCAGCATCAGCAACTTTTACAACAGCAACAACAGCAACAGCACCGCCTCCAACATCATTCACAACAACAGCATTTACAGCGCCAGCACTCGCACACCTCGCTCACCATGATCCATCGCCAGAGCAGCAGTCACAGTGTTCATAGCGGACGTGGAGCACCAACCGGCACTGGTCGATTGTTTTCATATTTTGGCAGCGAACAGGAGCACGAGCATGACCGTAAAAAATCTGAAACATCGTTTTTCAATCTGGGCTTCCGACGCAAGTCGACGGTGGTGTATTATGCGCCCACTGAATGAGATGTTGCTCATATCATATCAATTGGAAATAACATAACGTACAATCATTATCTGTATTTAAGGTTGACACTTTTAGATGTTATTCGATATCATTATACCACATGATTAACGTTGTTGTTGTAAAAGTTTAATCAAACCAAACACACATGCAGTTCCGAATTTGCTCAAATATTACAGATACAGATTAGAGAGCCCCCAACCATGCGAAACCCAAATGCACTGACCCCCTCCCAAAAAAAAAAGAAAACAAAACAAAATAAAACGAGCCATTTGGTACCAGCTCCAAAGTGCCCCAAAAGTTAACTATATACGGTTATAATTGAACAACTCATTAAGAAATCGAAGCCAATTGTTTTTAGCAATTATATACATTAAATCAATTGAATAGTAAAATATTTTAAAGTAAACCCACTCAAAGGCACACCCTAACATTGAATAAGAATTATACTTATATATGGGGAATTAGTTTATAGGCATCACCAAAACGGATTCAAGTTTAAAGTTGTAAGCCCATTAGTCTAGTTACTGGAAATCAGAAGGAACAATCCGCAAAATGTTTTCTATTTTACTGTGGGTTTTGTTAAAATATTTACTATTATTTGGAATAGGAACTGAACATTCCAAAAATAAAAAACAAAAGTTAAAGTATTTGTATTTGCATTTTTTAAATGTTTGTGTGTTAATTGTCAAGTTTGAAAGTTTTTGTATTACACTTACTTATTGTTGTACGATGCAAGAGGTGTGTCCCATGGAAAAATTCAACTTTTTCAACAATTAAAACAAAACGTATTACTTTCAATAATATCATACAAGATTTTGGAATTTCTTTTTAAAAGCAGTGAAGTTTGAAGAATAAGTAAGAGCTGTTACTTAAACAAAAATTATTTTTCGAACGAATTTCGGTTCTACATAGTACTTGTTTCGGTTAATGGTTCTATCTCTATTTTCGGTTCAATTAAGCTACCCGTATTGTTATTTCGTTTTACCGGTTCGTACCCTTACAGATAAATGTTTGTTAAGGTTGGAAATATTAAGAAGTACTTAAAAAAACTTATACTTTATTTTTCAAGGATGCACAACGCTCGAGAATTATAAATTCAACGGATCAGTTTTTGGGGCAAACCAATACTCGGTTTTGGTTCAGTTCGATACTTTCTAATAAGAAATTGTAGACTTTTAGCTATTGTTTTCGTAATAAAAGTATGTTATATTATATAAAGTCGTCTATTAAAGGACCAAGGTCGAGAAATGCAGTAGATATTGTAATGGCCTTGAAAGCGGCGCTTATCTATTCCATTTTTAGCCACCAGGGCTTACGCAGAAGCAAAATTTCGTATTGCCTAGCAAAGTAGGTGCCTGGCAATTCCTTAAAACTAAATAGTGAGCTAGAAAATATGTTCAGCCCTGGCTTAAATAAAAGAAGTAAGAAAGTCGGTCAAGCCCGACTGTAATATACTTTGTACCTGTCAAAGATTGTACACAAACTGTGTAAGTGTTGCCCAAAACGATATCGGCCAGTGCTGCCCATCGTAATTATTTGTTTTGCTTATAACTCGACTATCGTTCATCTGATCTGGAAATGGGGTATGGTGGATCAATATGAAATGACGATTAAAATGTATGCCTAAATGGTTTGAGCAATCTATCTTTAAAATTACAGGAGATATGACGTTTTAAATTGTGGAGGTTGTAACTCTGCTATTGTTTATCTGATCGGAAAACGATGTATGAGAGTTTAATGAGTTTTGATGAATAGAATATATGTCTAGAGGGTTCGAACGATCTATCTCCAAAAATTTGTTTAATTTTTTTAGAAAATAAACTAAACCAAACCGTTTTCACTTACGGTTTTTTGGTTCCGTTTAGCACGAGAACGAAAGGTTCGGTACGGTTTGGTTCGGTTTAAAACCAGTTTGCATACCTGCAATTTTTGTATTAAATTAAAAATGGAAAATGTGATATTTAAATTTTATTGCTTAAAATAGCGTTGTTTATTCACAATGCTGATCTCTCGTTTTTTCAATATCTTGACTAAAAATTTCGCCTGACTCGCGAGCCAATGTCGATTCAATCACTTCATGGAGAAATGAATATAGATAGAACATATACGACAAAGATAACATAGACATATTTGGAATGCCGTTTTTTTTTTTTTTGAGTGATGTCATGTAGATTCTCAGAAAGCGAAAATGATAGCGAACAGCAGATTAAATCAGGGATGCAAACCCCTCGGAAATTAAGACTGGTTCGGTTCAGTGGTTTATGTAGCCTTTAAACCACCATAAACGAACTAACCTAGACTGCTCAGTCCCTCTTCTCTGCCAGCAAAGGCAGCATTTTGAACGATTTGAGTTCGACATGAACGGTTCGCGTATGATGTGTCCTACTGATTTGTACTGAAAATTAAGGCAACAGCTGATCGCAACCTCAGTTTGACGGAATTTTTTCTGTCAAACCATCGAACGTGAGCGTTTTTCTCTCTTAAACGTTCAGTGGAGATATCTTTAGTCTGTGAAACCACCTGTTCGGTTTATAACATGATTTTTAGAGCAAACCAAACCGAGTTTTCGATAGAGTGGTTCACTCTGAGGTTTCAAGCATTCTACTTTATAATAAGAACTTTTTCATCTTTTGGTATTAATTTCGAAATTTAAGTCGTAAAATATTATTATATGTTGGTCGTTCAAGATTCAGGTTTATCGAGAAGAGCTGGAATGAAATAAATATCTTTTTAGATTCTTAAATATGGGATATCCTAGCCAAGTAGGATATTGACCAGATTCCATATTCCAGAGGGTGTGGAAACACTGGAAGCAGACTACAATCGCATTAAGAGGTAGTTAGAAAAACTCATCCCTACAATGATGCAATGCTTTTCAGATAGTTGATTTTCCTAATTTTTCAAATCATTTTTGACTTAGTTAGGCACCTTCCGTCATTCAACCGAACCGAATCATTTTTATTTTCGATTTCCGGTTCGGTTCAGAAATTTCAAACAGACACGGGTGCCGTTCGCGGTGAAGTTTCCGAGCACGAAGTAGCGGTTCGGTTCGGTTCGGTTCAGAACCGGTTTGCATCCCTAAAATAAATTGCCTATCTATGTTAATTTCTCCATAGATTAATGAATTTCCTCAAATTTTTACAGACTGTCAGTAAAAGCAGCACCTGTCGACTGATAAAGTTAAACCTACCAGATTGCAGTTTTTTTTTTTGTAAAAAAGTTTTATTTTCCATGGGTTCACCTTGAATTACTGTATCGCATCATATTACACAGTTTATAAGGCATCTTTATGCACACGTATGTACAATAGTGGGTACAAGCAGTTATACAAGATATATATATGTTTATTTTTTTGTAAAAAAGCTAAAAAAATTGAAAAAATTAATAAAATTATATGCTAAGTAAGCTTTAAATAAAGCATAAATTGGTCCTAAAGAAAATATCAATATACATTTTAAAAAGCAAGTTTTCTCTTTGGATCTTTTCAGTCTTATTTATTTAGGAACAAATCGGGATTTTTTTTTTAGAAAATTCACTATAGTTTTCCGAATTCCCTCATTATCTGTAGGAAATTACTTGAAATTGAGTTAATTTCGTAATTAGAAATTAATTTCGTGACGTCCCGAGAATTTTAAAAATGTTTTTCGGTTTGCCTTAGGAAGTATTTCCATGCGTGCTCCCGCACCCATCATACAGAATATTTTGTACTTATGTTATGGGTAAAGAAATTTGTTTTAAGACTAAGTGAGTTTAAGACTATTCCGACCCTCAAGTAGTTTTAAACTATTCAAAAATAGTCGAAATGAACTTAATAACGTTCTATTGCCACCGTTTGCATTTAATTTTCTTGCTGATTGTTTAAAGATTAAGTACTTCGTAAACTAGTTCTCGAAAATTCTAAAAAAAATTACTCTGAAAGTTCGATCTTTAGAAGAGTGCAGAGGGAGATGAGACCTTTAAGAATAAAGGGACATAAATATTCTCAAACTTAAAACAAACAAATATTATAAAAAACATCTTCAGAGTCTAAGCAAGACACTAGATCTTAAAATCACTACGTATTGACGGATAATTTTGAAGTCAGATACATTTTTTGACTCAAAAAAGTTGATCGCGTTGGGTCAATTTTTGTAGTGTTGCTTAGAGTAATTAATCCCTTATCTTTTCCCCATTTTGTAGCTGGATAGTTATTATTTAATTGAATATGAAGTGTAAAAGAAAATAGTGTTTGTTATTTAACTTTTATTTTCTAAATAAAACAAATGATTGTGACATTATTATCTTATTGTTAGCTCACTATAAGCCGATTTCTTTCTCTGTTACTCTATGTGTCATAAACTATAAAAAGAAAGCAATAACTAGAAGATCAGAAATCAGCCCTTAGTTTTTATTCTTTCAATAAAGTTTTCAGCTTGGTTTCTAAACTTAAACACATAATGTGTGAAAATCACCTTTGCCCAGTATTGTACGTGTGTAGTACTATAAGTTATGTAGCCACATCCAATAATTAATTTGTGATAGTTTTTACAAATGTTTGATAGCCAAGTACATACAAAGGTATAACTTGAAAATGTATCTAGAACACATACACACAAAGACACTAAAATAAATAGTCAAGAAAACGCAAAACGTTGTTTTATTTAAAAAAACACACTTTGATTCAAATGTCATCTAAATGTACAAATGTCATGCGGGTGTGAAAATGGAAATTTATTCAGTACAAAAACATCTCCCATTCAAATTAAATCAACCTCTTCTAAAAATTTGTTAAAATTCTAAAAGGATCAAAAATAAATCAAAGTCCAAAATTAGAAACTATTCTTATATATTTCGTGGATAACATACGCCGATTGTAATCAGTTCGAGAGTGCGCGACTTATCAGATTTGTAAATCGAGCGAACGCGAATATATTGAAAGATAAGAAATCCAAGGAGAACTTGCATCGTTTGTCAATCGACCAACTGACGGCGACAATTTATTTTGGTGTTCCAAGATCTTTTGTATTTTGTTTACCATTTGTTCCAAAAATAATCCAAATATTGTGATATCTTTTTGCACTTTTTTAAATCCCAAACAAAAATTCAAGTTTCATTTGATTTCTGCACTTGATCTGCCTAAGCGTAAAAATTTCGAAGCGTAACGATTAATTCGTCATTCCTGAAAGTAAAAGAAACGGAAATCTTACACAAACGTTGGGGACACACGAAGGCAACATGAATAAGTTTGGTAAGTTGATACAAGCTTAAGTACTGTCAATAATAATATTAGCAATTAAGTTCGAAGTTTTGCTTCATAAAGCTTTCTTCGACAACACGAGTTGTCGATAAGCCTATAACAGACATATCAATCCTGCATCAGATAAATCGGAACCAAGCAGATCAGAATTATCGAAAAACTACATGCCACGCAAGGAGCCTCCTGCCTCACCTCTTTACTAAAAACAAAAACTTCATTAAGAATTTCACGAAGAAAACTTTGTCGTATAAATGCGGATTAAGTTTTTTTTTATCGTTTTGGAACTCGATGACAATGTTTTTCGTTAATTTATCGTACTGACTTTTAAGAGAACTTAGCTCATATGTTTTTCAGAATTGAATATCGACATAGAAAGTAGGAAAGTCGGAAATAATATTGATAAATCGAAAATCAAAATTTTGTTGAAAACACGAAACATCATTATTGGGATATTTAATAACGCAATATATCGCAAATCAAATATTTTACTGGGGTGTTTCTAAGTTCTGGACAACTTGATATTGGCATAACGTAATACACTAGGAAGCTCGATGCCATCGGAGCGCTTGACTTTGGCTATAAGAAGTGTGGTCAAATGACCTATGAGCGCATAACCCAACGCGTCTTCCTAAAATCTCTAACGAATTTTATCTTTTTTATGTGTCGCATGCAATTTTAGTTTGGGAGCAGTCTAACAACAGAAAAAACAACCCTTATAAGCGACGCTCGAGTTCTGCAGACGTCTCGATAGCAAAGACAGCCCGAATTTAGTTTTTGCTCCCGTCTGTTTGATTCAGGGATTAATCCCGAAATGAATATCGGTTACGGTACGTACCGAAATGAGAATTTCGGTTAATGGTTCTCTTTCGGATCTCATACGCTGTTTAGACCGGCCGCATCATTGAATTTTTCCGTTAATCGGAAGGTGCGGAATTGTTTCCCATAAGAAACCTGGGTGATAAGAAGAGCCGCTGTTTAATGATGCGGCAATGATGACAAGAGTGACCGTATATTAAGAGTATCGAGTATTGTTTCACGGCATCGATTCCGTCCAGCTGATTTGACATCGAATTTCGATAAGCAACAACAACATAATTGGACCGCGTAATTTAAAAAAAATGATCGCAAAAAGATTTCTTTGTGAACGGAGTGCCGTTGCCAAATAAACCACGTGCACATTAACATATTATCGCTCATAATGTATTTCAATAAATACATTTGTTCTCTTCTTATAATGGTTTGTTTACGTTTCATGCGAACAGCTGTTCAATGATGCGGCTGCGGTAAACGCCTGCATCATTTTTCGCATCTTTGACAATGATGCGCCCGTGTAACTCCGGTATAAACGCCTGCTAATTTCTAATTGTTCTCCGGTATCAGTTAAATTTGGTTATCGGTTCCGATACGGTACACAGATTTTTACTTCGGTATACCGGCACGTACCAGTACAAGAATAATTGTTTGTAATATTCAAAAATTAAAATTGTTTCACGATATCCAAAAAAATTAATGGATGTAATAGAAATATAAAAAATAGAATATGTCACATGAAACAACGTTTCTTAAAATATAACGATTTCTATCCAATTTTATTTTTGAACAATGTTGCTAAACTCTTCTGTTCGCGCTCCCAGTGGTATTCTAACACTCAGAAAAAAACTACCCAGAATAAAGAAATTCTTTTATCTTTTGTTGCCACAACAAGCTTGCCTTGGGACCGATTTCTCATCTTCCACATAGAACTATCTGTCACTTAATCTTAAAAATAACAGGGTAAATTGTAAGTTTATCCTTCATAGGGCCGATTTCTTTTTTCTTCAAGAAAGCCAATATGTTTCAGATAAACTTTAACTTCCGATGTTTATTGGTTTCTGTGACAGACTCTGATTTCTAGGAGATGAGAAATTGGAAGTAATCTTAAATCAAATCTTTCTAAAAAGCTGAAAAATATTTCTTAATTATATTTTGAAATAATCGGTCCTTAAATCAGCTGCATTCCTGCCATAAATAAAGATAATATGCCATTTGGATAGATTTGAACCCATTATATAAGACTAGGGTTCAATAAAGCCCATAATTCGCTCAAAAAACGCTCCAAAACAGTCGGAAACCTAAAATCTGACTAAGCTTTTCCTTTCATTACATTTTTCTAAATTTTAAAAAGAAACTTTCTTAAAATAGGAAATAATATTTCTAAATTTGTGAGCGAAATTTGACTTAAATTAAAAAAAACGTAATTTCTAAAATTTATATTACCATTTTTCAAACATTTCAATATTTAAGGGAGGATTTTTCTAAGACTTATAAATCCTTTACATTTAAGAAAAGGGATTATATTCACGAAAGAAAAGTTTTTCGGACATTTTAGACATTTTTTTCTACATATTATTTATCTTAAAAAAAATAAAGTTGATCCTCCTTTTTCTTTGAGGCCGAATTAAAAAATGTAAGAAACTGTACAGGTATTATTAGCGTTTTAACTTTTTCTGTTCCTATTAAAACGGTTAACGGTTTTCGGTTCTCAAAAAAATTTGTAATATCGGTTCCAGTAAGTGGCTTGAAACGGTTTATTTCGGTTAACGGTTCCGGTTACGGTATTATTCCCTGGCTTGATTCGATCTGGCGCATCCATTATTGTGTGATGCGACGCAATTGCAAAACAAAATCGCGGAGCTATGAGAGGCAAGGACTTGCCCACCGCTGATCTAAATAACTAAAGAGCCTGAGTGCAATACGAAGGGTATTTTGGTATTTTTGTATTAAAAGGAGTTATTTAAGCCATTTTTTGCTATTGCAAGCTTAACGTTATATATTATATATAGCCTGTATACTTTATATTCAAACAGCGTTCTATTTATATATCGAAATAATTAACTTTTTGACTTAGTTAAGAACCTAAAAATGTTCTTGGTGAAGAAATTTAGCATATTGTGGTTCCTTGACCCACAACTCTATTTGTAAAGAAGTTTTCCCAAGTGACGTTAATTCCAGCATTCCATGGGCTATTTAATGGAACATTCCGGCTTGAATATGGTTCCTAGGTACTTAAATTCCACCTTTAAATATATAGTTTATCCCCAATAAAAAGTAAAATATCGGATTTCCATATACCACTTACTACAGTAACATTCCAGGCTGTAAATGATGTCATGGGCATAGTTCCTAAGTCCTCCAAGTAGAATGCGAATAATACAAAATTTTACAAGAAATCATATATGTATATATATATATATTTATTTGAACGACATTTTGTGTAAAGATTCGTAAAAGTTGTTAGATTATTGTAGTTTTTCTTAAACTTCTATTTATTAGGCTATAAAAGAATGATATTTCGTTTTAAATACAAAAACATACTGTACGTAAATGGACGGACATACGTTGAAGTCTTCTATGGTATTACAAATATTCGAGCATGATATTCATTTTGATTTTATGATATTAAGGCACACAATACACTTTTGAATTGTTCGTTTTTTTTGTACTGATCTACAAACTAAAACCAATAGCGGACACAGCCAGTCGCCACTTGAGCGTGTTCCCGCAGAGCGGTCGGAAATTGGAAATGGAGGAGTTGCCCAAAACGCAGCGGCCGTCACTGCCCACTGACTGCCCTGATATGACTATGAAAAATGTGTGAAAATTTTTTTGTGTTATGTCCAAAGTCCAGCAGCAGCAGCAGCAGATTTTAATGAAGAAAAAAAGCTAGCCGATTTTTTTTTCTCTTATGGCTGCCCTGGCAGGAGACCAAGTGGCTGATAAACTGGTTCCTGCGGCGCATAGAAAAAGTTCTCAGGGTACAGATAATAAAAATTCAAGCGTATATGATAATCAAGGAGCAAAAAAAATTAATTCAGGCAAAAAAAGTAGCCAACGGACAACGGAATGACCAGCGGACGCAGCGTCGACGATTTAATATAAGAAAAACAGAACGGCAGCAAAAAAAGCAAAAAAAAAAAAGGAGAGAAACAACCCTCAGCTTGGATGGGTGTAGGTACAACAAGGACGAGGACTCCTAACTGGGTTTTGATGTTAACAGGTTTGCGATCCTCTCGCACTCGCACACGTACACAGCTGTGCGTTCTTCACGGACATTAGCGAGAGGACCTCGAAGCTTCCGTAATCTGAGCGCAGTAGGCGCGGCTGTTTGCGCTTTTCTGCTTGCCCCTACTCCTGCTGCTGCCGCCGCCTTTGATAGAAATGACAAATAACCAGATTCATTGTAATAGATTATGTCTACAACTTAATCGCCTTGCAGATAAATGATGACGACAATGTTGAAAAAGGCGCAGAGCAGAGAGCTGGCAGTGCGTTTTGTTTTTGGGTGTCAATTTTGTTTGTGTCTTTTTGTAGTTATATCTTTTGTCGCGCGAGAGAGATTTCATGTGAGTGCGTTTCGTTTGGACGGAAGTTTTTTTTTAGTTTTTTTGTCTTTTTTTTTTTTGCATGCTGCAACCCCTCCTAACTAAATCTATAAAGCAGCGTGAGCGTGAGTCCAATCAATGAGATGATCAGTCCCAAAGCCGATTGTAAGCCTGAAGCGCCAGCCAATCGACACTTGAACATATCATAACGTGTCTCCACATCGGCTACAATATTTTGATATTCTGCCTCAACCAGCTGGCCATCATAGTAGGTGATGAGATCCTCAAAGGGATACTCATAGCCTTGCAGGCATTCACATTTGTAGCCGCCAGTTTCATATCCACGTCCCATGATAGGTACACACTGCAAGAAAAGAGAGAAAGAAGAGAACATTTTTAATAAATTAATAATAATAAATGATTTGGCCTTGAGTCCTAATATCACTTATTTTTTTGTCAAAAGCTACATACATCGATCGAAAAACTAACTAAACCTTTTCCGACTGTTTTGTTATCTGGCAAAATATTCTTCTTGCATTCAATTGAAACCAATTTTCAAAGTATGGATACAACTCCGAAATATGCATTTAGAATGCCACAACTGCTTATTCTGGCATCAAAATCGTTGACCACTTGGTTTGTTCTTGGTTTTAGGGAACAAAAATAAGTCATTGGGTACTATACGGCGGCTGGCTCATCAATTTGATGTTTTGGTGGGACAAAAATCTATTTTTCAGTGCCAAAATATTAGAGCTCGTATTGCCTTGGTGAAGAATGATTTGACTCTTTTTGTTAATTTTGCGAATTTCATCGAACTCTTGGGGCAAGTAAATGGTTGTATACCAATCTGTTTTACGTTGCTCCCAGGACTTAACTCCTCCTCAAAGTATCGAAATCCGAAACGGCAATAACTGAAGAACATTGATAAGATATCTGGGGCAATCCTTGCATTACCGAAGACGCATAATAAATGGGGACTTCTAAAAACCAGTAATTAAAAAGAAATCAAATTTCCTTTGAAAAGAAACCCAATGAGCTTCAAGCATGTTTTCACGGCCCTTCATTTCACAATAATAACGTTATCCTAAAATTTTAAAAATCATTTTCCGATTTTCGCGATTTTTCAAAATTTGAAAATACCGTTGGTAATATTTTGTTGTGTAGAGCTCAAAAGCTAAACTTTACATTGAAGCTAGGCTAATGAAAATAAAGAGTTTCATTCATAAGTTTTCCGCCTATTTTCCGACTTTAGGGGTAGATTTGAAAATGATTTTGAATTCGATCAAATTGAAAAAAAATGTTGCAATCTTTTTCCTTCAGTTTTCCGGACTTTCTGAATTTTGAAAATCCCGATGGTACGATTTTGTTATTTAAAGCTTAAAAAAAAAAATTGGAGCTGATCGGATAAAAAAATACATCAGTTTTTGGCCATTTTATGACCTTCGTGGAATATTTTAAAAAAATTTATAGTAATTTATTTCATATTTTTGTATGTGCAGCTTGGAATATGAATGGCTGGATTTTCCAACAAAAGTGAATGCAATTTTATTGAAATTTTCAGGTAGAGCTTTCAGAAAGATTTTGGGTCTGATCGAATAGCAGACAAAATTCCTAAAATTCCTAAAAAAAAAAAATCTATTTGATTGAAAATTCAAAAAAAAAAATATTTTTGCTTGCAAAAAATCTTTTAAAAATTTAGTTAGGGAATTCCACTTTTCTAATTTATTTTTAGCAGCTTTAGTATGTATGTGTGCAAATGTTTCAGTCTTTCTTTACTTCATATCTTTTTTCACACCGTTTTTTTCGGGAACGTAAAACAGAATAAGGTGTATATTTCATATTTTATCCTGAGTGTATATAATTGCCCAGAAGTTTGTAACCATAGAAATATTCATTCCGACCCCATAATATATTCTGATCAGGACGGCTGGTTTTTCGCTGTCCGTCCGTCGCTCGCCGTCGTCCGTTAATAGTCTCCAGTTTTAAAGCTATCGGGGGATGGATGACTATATCATATACCCTAGAACGACGGTCTAAGAACTAGTTCAGTTAGAAAATTTTTATTTTCATCGTAGCATCACTAATCTTGGTATATGTTAGTTTTATATGCTTCAAATAATAGTATAGGAGATCGGTCGAAAAAACTTTGGGAAAAACTTTTTTGATATTTGGAAACGATACATACATCGGTTAAAAAAAATGTACACGTCAACTTTAAATTAAAAAAATTAAAAATGGATGATATATTAGCAATTGTTTTTATAGAAATTTTATTACAAATTATACGATTTAAATTTTAAATAATGATAATATCAATATCAGTTAAATCGGGAGTAAAGTTCAAATATAAACTAATTAGCTTTTTATTATGTGCTGCTTGGAATATGGGTGGGTGGATTTTCCAACAATAGTGAATACAATTTTATTGAGATTTCCAGATAGAGTTTTTAAAAAAATTCCGGGTTCGATCGAATTTAAGACATTTTTTCAAGAATTTTTCGCCAATTTTCCGGATTTTCCAAAATGTGAAAATAAGTTTGGAAAAGCAAAAGATTTTCATACAACGGTTTTCCGACCATTTCCCTATTTTCGGGGATGATTTTCCAAAATTTGAATCTCACTTCCATGTTCTACAAATCGCTTTTGATCCCAAAAACGACCTTATTCCCATATGATTTGGGTTGTTTTTTTAGGATGAAAAGCGATAGATAGAACACTACGGAATTTTCTCCATAATTGGGTATGATTAGCTTTAAAAAAGGAGTTTAAAACTAATTGCTAAACCCATTTTCCAGCCATGCGGTTGCAGTGGGTTCATTTTCCGGAAAACTGGTAAGCAGCTATTATTGAATTTTTATTTCAAATTTTTTTAAATAAGTTTGGAGCTGATCGGATGATAAACAAAAAAGTTTCATACAACAGTTTTCTGTTAATTTTTCCACAGTTTCCGACGGAATTTTTCAAAACCCCTAATTAGTACTCATTTTCAGAATAAGATGAAGCTACTGTGAAAAAATCCGCTCGCAATCTCTAACTGTGTAGGGGACACCAATCAGTCAGTCAGGTTGGACTCTTTTTATATAAATATATACTGTACGTATATACTAAAGGGCTCTTTCCAAATGACATAAAAATGTATTTCGGCACAATACTTCATATGAATAGAAACACTTTTAAATTCTTAGATTTGGCTAGATGTTATACACATCATTTATAGCTTTTTTTTACACCAATCGACACGAGCCTCTTCTTGTCCGATTTTTTTCATTGTGTAAATTCATTTAATTGTTTTTTAACACGAGGTGATTATGGAAAATTTTATTGATGCCTATCATACTAATGCTCAATTTCAATTCAATTCTCAATTTCACAATAATATGATGTTTGACCATCTTTTGAGCAGCTGCAGAATTCCACTCTCGATGAACTTCTTGTTCTTATCGTCAAAAAACTGGACCAATTGTTTTTTACAGTCTCGTTAGAAACGAATAATTTACCATTTAAAATTTTTTAAGATATCGAATCAAATGATATTCCAAAGGTGCAAGGTCGGGGTTATATGGTGGATGTGCCATCACTACCCAATTAAGCTCCAAAAAGTTTTGACAAGTGAAAGTTGTCATAAAAAAAGTTGTGGGACAAGGACATCCTTGCAATTGGCTAATCCGGGATGCTTGTCTTTTTTTGTCCAATTCGGGTAGCAATTTGTCCAACGAGCCAGCAGCTCAAAGTGGATGACATCCTGACAGTTCCACCAAACAGACAGCAAACCATTTATCTGGAGAATATCGGGGTTCGATGTGGTTCTACATAATCGCTTTCGCTTTGATGAATCTCTTTCGTAATGAATCGTTTCAAAATCGTATCGTATGCTTTATGATTTAGCAATAAATCGCAGATATTGATACATTTAGTAAGGTAAAATTCCTTCAAAACATGTGGTACCTCAATATCGAGCTTGTTTATGTATCCAAGTGGTTTTAGGTGGATTTCCACTGCTGTTTGTGATACATTTAGCTTCTCGGTTGTCTCTCAAGATGAGATAACGGCGGTTTTCATTAATTATTGCCTTGATTTGTAATTTAACGACCAATTTATATAGCTCATTATCTCTAAGATGAGAAATCAACCCCTAATAATATCTCATAAATTGACTTCACAATTAAACGATTCTCTAGCATCTACTTACATAGGAGGTCTTCTCGTCACACTTGTGCGTATTCTTATACGCATTGGCCTCATAGTACCAGTCCGGGCACTGATTAATATCCAGCTGCAACATATCCATGGATACGGCTACCACACCCCTGCGTTGTTGAGAGGAAAAACAAATTAGTCAGTTTAATTGCCATCATTTGCATGACAATTGGACCGAAGTCATAAAGTCATGTCAACACTCAAAAACTACAACAAAGCATTTGCATGTGAATGGGATTGGCCCGCGACAGACCGGCCCAACAACTAACAACCCCTCCTCCCAGTTCCGGGTACTACTCACTTGAATTCCAGTTTCACTTTGAGGCTATCCCAGCCAAAGAAGGGCGCCGCATAGGTAATCAGCCACTTCTTCACATAACCATCACAATCGAACTGCGGCTGTGTCCAGTAGCCATGCTTTATATTGGCCGCCCTGTACGAGTTGGGGTAGTGCTCGTACTTTTGCTGGTATTCACCTGTCTCATTGTGTCGTATCTTCATCTTCATGTAGAACCTTTCGAGATCATCAAAGTTTGTATTCCAGCGCTGCTTGAGGAACTTGAAGTACTTCTTCTCCGTGTAGAGCTCGTGCGTTTTGTTGAGGCGAGCCAGATCCTCCACCTTGAACTTGCGCGTGTTCAGTTCCGTCTTGTAGGCATAGGGTGCGAAATAGGTACGATTGGTGAACTTATTGCGCTCCCAGAGCATTGTGGCCGCCCAGACCTTGCTGTCGCCCAGCACAATGGCCAGAGTCTCGCCGATCATTTGATCCTCGGTCAGCGGCTTGTCCGCCACACGTTTGCCCGAATAAACCTCATTGGGGTCGGATATCTGGAAGAAGTGAAAGAGTGAGGGTGTGAGTTAAGGATTGGGGAGCTGCATTTGAATGCTAACGTTTTAAAAAAAGAGACAGAGAGAGAGAGAGAGCGAGGAGGGTGGGTAGCAGACAGCTTCCTCCTCTTTTTAATAAAGACGACGCCTTGTGGCGAACCCGTTTTTCGTGTCCTTCTGCGCTCAAACTAATGAATTTAGCATTTTGGTAATGGTTTGACACTGAATATTTAATTCATGCCGCACGGCTGCAAACTTCCAACTGCCAACTGAAACTGGCATTGCAGGAAATTCGAGGAAGTTGAATTACGCGTGGAAAATTATAATTTACACTTGAGAAGTTTTCAAGAGCCGTCGTCGAAGGCTCTTAATAGGTGTCGGGTTATCAATTATTGCTCTTCATTTAGCGTGAAGGCGAGCAATCTCTCTCTGTGTGTGCGTGTGTGTTTGATGGGAATTATGTGTGCTTACCTGCAGGAAGGCGCTTATAAAATTGGCCAGGCGTACGGCCATTTTGGCTTCATTCTCAAACTGCTCCTTGGCGCCAAAGCTGACATCACCGCGCAAAATCAAATCCTGTGGATGGAAGCTGAAGAAAGGAAATCAGTTTTAAGACACTTCAAAAGATTTGCAGCTTTAAGCACTTACTTCTTGCAAGTGCGAAAGTTGACTCCATGAATGTACTTCAAAGCCTGATCGATATTCAGCCGTTCAGCATGCAAGGACCTTGAGCCAGTTGTATAATTGCGATACTCCTGGTGCATATCCAAATACTTTTGGCGAACATGATAAGGAGCCTTCTCCCACACAATAGGCAGCTTTTGTATCCCTGCAAGAAAGTAAGGATAGCATAAAGCGTATTATGAGTTTTTTTTAATGACTCACATCCAATCTTTTTGCAATCGTAATCATTGTAATATTGCTCTGCCGAGGCACGTTCCACAATCTCGCCCAGATAAGGTCGCCTCACTGTATTGGGCAGTCGATAGCTTGGCTTACAGCGACATTGATAGCCACCCCTTCTAAAGCCCCAGCCATGTAAGGGTTCACATTCGGTGGTCTCTTTTTTACAACGCGCCGTGTCCGCAAAGTGATTTGGTCCCTTGTTGCCCTCACCCAGGGGGCACTGATTGATGTCTATGCGCTCAAAGTCCATTTCCAAAACCGAAACTGCGGTATATCTGAAAGAGATTAAGCATTAAAGTACAAGGAACTTACACTCAAACGGTGGACTTACTTGGGATATTCGATATGCCGAAACTGGGTGTGTCTGGGATAAATGTCGGCAATGGGCACCACAGCTGCCACCAGCCACTTGTTGGAGCGACCGCAATCAAAGTAGGGTCGGGTGAACTTTATGGGACCCGGATTCTCTTCAGAGCCAGGTGGACCGTGGAAGGTATATGTTTCATTGGTATTGTTTGCATAGCGAATTTCCACTTGGTACGTTATTTTGGTGTCATGTCGTCCCGCCACATTGTCCGGCAGCCAGGCGCGATACCATTCATTAATCTTGTACAGATCATGTGTGTAATCCTTTGAAATGGAGTCGGGATGATGTGCACCCAAGTCCTGCACATCGAAGGTATTCCAAGTGGAAATCTTTTGCAAATGAATGGGATCGTTAAAGTCGTCCAAACGGAAGGTGCGTGGACCAAAGCGTGGGAAGGTCTTATTGAAGAAGCCACGATACGAAGACGAGTACGAACTGTTGGGCGAAAAGTAGACCGCCGACGCGTTGATGGAAGGATTCGCCGAGACATCGGCCACCGTGGACAGGAAGTAGTACATCATGCCCGGATCATAGGTGTCATTAATGGCCGGACGTATGAAACGGGATTGGAGTATATAACTCCAAAAAAAGCTTCTGCTTAATGCCATGTTTTGCAGATGCAGCAGGGCGGTTCGATTTGGAAACACGGGATTCACATTCACCTCCTTGATGTCCGGTTTGTGAGAGACCGCATCCATGGGTATGAACAGGTCTCCATGATGCTGAATGGGGCAATTGTCAGAGTTCACCTTGTCAAACTGTATCTTAATCTCGTCAAATGCATCGCGCGCCTGCCACTCGTGCTGGGCCAACACACCCACGACGAGTACCAGCATAAAAAGCAGGTAACTACGCCCCAAAATCGTTGAGGGAAACATTCTGAGCACGCTTGCCACCAACTGGTCAAATAAAACGGAACTTTTAACTTATAAGAACAAAGAATTAAATAAAACAAATACAGCTTCCACTCAAGCCAGCAACTCAACTCCAGATTAGTAATAGAAATTAATTCTAGCTTTGCTTTGCACTTGTTGGAACTACGCCCTCAACAATGTGACCGCACGCGGCCAGCGACAAATACCAAACAGTGTTGCAAAGTGTCGCCAAGTGTGAGCGTTATCGATTGCAATTAAGTTATCGACTGAGGCGGGAAAACCGTTACAAATTCAAAATATAACATTGGGAATAATTTATAACAAAGTTGGTTAATTTGTTACGTTGCCCACTGAATAGGCTCAATGGTTCATGAATTTAATGTTCGACAAAAATGTTGTTAATTGCTAAGAAAAGAAAAAAAAGTCAATTTCAAATTTCGTTCCCCATTTATATTATATACAGCTGGGAAAAAATAATAGGACCACTATGACACCTTGTCCAATTGATCAAAAAACAAACAATTAGTGTTCCAATTTTTTCAAGTCTTGTTATTTTTAATATGGCTTAGTATTCCCCTAATAAGAAAAAAGTAGAACTGCCCTTGAAATGGTTCTCAATATTTTGTTTTTTATTTTTTTATGGATAAAGGAACAAAATAATAGCACAACCTTAGCAGTCTTTCTCAAAAGTATACCATCCGTTTTAAATCGACAAACGAACTAAGAAACTTCGATCTTAAAATGGTTCTTGAAAAATTACCGACACTTTTTACCCTTGCAGATGGTTATTAAAATTGTCACGATGTTTGTAGCGCATAGAATATATATCAGAATGACGAGCTGAGTCTATATAGCCATGTCCGTTTGTCCGTCGGTCCGTCTATTTCTATGTCCGTCTGAATAACGACTTTAAGGGTGTGGTTACAAAATAAATAAAACAGAATCAATATTTTTCCTCACGGGTTCCTCAAACAACGAGTAGTTATCGAAATACGAAAAGGTCAGGGCTGAATTATTTAAACAAGGTGCCAACATAATATGATTTTAAAGTCGATTTAAAAATAAAAATAAAACTCTCAGTTTTAAAGCTATCTTGACCAAACTATGCATAAAGTCTTTAAATACACAAAGGCTGCACATTTGTCGTAATCGGCCGGATCGGATGACTATATCATATAGCTGCAATAGGAACGATCGGTCCAAAAACTAGTTCTAATGAGAAAAACTTTTTTGTTTTCCATAGTAGCGTTACCAATCGTGGTATATATTTTTTTTATATTCTTCCACATAATTCCTGAAAAATTTATTAAAATCGGATGACTATACGTAGGTTGCTGTAGATATTTCTGGCCTAATAATGAAAACGCGAATGTTTATGATCAAAAATGGTTTTATTGTTTTTCAAAGTATTCTCCAGCAAGATTTATACACATTTGCATGCGCTCAAACCAATTGTCGAAGCACTTTTTCCAATCCGATTGAGACACCTCCAAAACATGGTTTTTGAACTCTTCAGCATTTTCTGGTGACAAAAATCGTTGACCACGCATTTTTCCCTTGATGTGCGGGAATAAAAAGAAGTCATTGGGTGCCAAGTCAGGGCTGTACGGCGTTTGGGCCGGTCAAAAAGGTGCTGTTGTGAGCTGATGTGTGAGAGCTCGCATTGTCATGGTGCACAATGATCTGTCTTCTCTTGTTCGTTTTTCGAATTTATCCAAAGACTTCAGGCAAACAAATTGTGGTGTACCACTCAGAATGGACCGTCCTACGTTGCTCAAGCGGAACAGTCGCCACATGACCAGTTTTACCGAAAAAACAACCGACTATTTGCTTCGAAGTGCTTCTTCCACAAACGACTTTCGTTGGATTTGGCTCGTCTTCCAAGACCCACACGGTCGATTGCTGTTTTGTTTAGGGCTCATAAGCATAGATCCATGATTCGTCACCTGTGACAATCTTATAAACGTCTTTTGAAACTCCGCGATTATATTTTTTCAAAATTTCTTTGCACCAATCCACACGAGCCTTTTTTTGAGCGATTGTCAAATTGTGCGGGATCCAACGAGAACAAACCTTTTTTACGCCCATGTGTTCATGCAATGTCGAATGTATGCTGGTGGAAGAAATGCCCAAAGATGCCTCTATCTCACGGTATGTCACATGACGATCTTGCATTATCAGTTCACGCGCGGCATCAATGTTTTCTGGCACAATGACTGTTTTTGGGCGACCTTCGTCTTCGAGCGAGCTTCGCCCGCGATTGAATTCATTAAACCAGTTTTTCACAAGGCTATAGAATGGTGGTTCATCGCCCTTCAAAGATTTAAGTTCATCATTGCACTCTTGTCGTGATAATCCACGTCGAAAGTTGTGCAAAATGATTGCACGAAAATTTTCACGAGTTAATTCCATTAATCGTTAATCGATATCAAACGTGGTCACACATGAAAAATTTGTATGGAGCTTTTATCGATAAAAGTACAAACTTTTTTTTGGGAAAAGGCCAATTGGTCCTAAAATGGCTAGAAGTGACCTAGGCCAGAAAATTAAATAGCAACCCACGTATGATATAGTATGATTTTTTTAAAGCATAATATTTAACATTGTCCTCCTAACATGTCCTCGAAACGGACTGTCCGCCCAAGGGAGCTATAAATTTATCTCTAAGTTGTACGATAAACCAAAGAAAGCCTTGGCAATTAAATATAATTTCACTAATAAATTTAAAGATTTCCGCACTGCGGGTTCCCTGGTTAGTAACAAGAAATTTGAATTTCCATCTATTTGAAATTGGAATCGCATTAATTAAAGCCAATGCACACATGTGCCAGGAAGAGGTACATACATACATACGTACACATATATTATGTACATCCATTCCATATACATATCTATGCAACTGCAACATGAATTTGGATCTTTGCCAAAGCCAGGCGGCGCCTACTCTGCCCTAGGGACACCGGTAGTATCAGTTGACCCCTCTACATTATTGAGGTGTCCATTTGCAGGTCGTCCCTCCCATAGGCTATGGCTGACCATTAAGACCCAAACCAGGTCAGCAGCGCCAGCACAGATATTTTTTCGGCAACTTGCGGCTGCTGCTGCTGCTCGAGTACAGCCTGCCACCAAAGGAACCATTTCCTGGCGCTATCGCTGTGTCAATCTGTTGTGGTTGCTCCTCTTCCTCTGTCACCACCTGCACTAAATGACACGAATTAGGGTCTTCCCCCTCTCACCTCTGTCTTTCTCTCTCTCACTCTGTCGTTGTGCTGTTGAGCTACTTTTCATTACATTTACAGCCACACTGAGAGAAAATAGCCCTACTAAAAATTTGTAAAAAATCTTTTTGATAAAAACTGGTTCTGAACCAATCCGAACAACTAATTAAAAAAATGTTTCAGTATATACTTAGGGGTGAACGACATAATTTCACCAGAAAAAACGACATAATTTCAGAAAGACAGGTAGTGTGTCTTTCAAAACGACATCATTTCGAGAGAAAAAACGACCTAATTTCTTACAGATAATAACACTGTGATAGTTTTTTTCCAAAAAATAAAAAGACAAGACCAACTTGAACGTGTTTCCCCTATTTCGGGCCTTAGGAATCGAACTGCATTATTCCTTTTTTGAGTTATCACGATGGTTTCATACAAAATTTTTTTTAAGTTTTTACTAAGTAATATTTTTTTGTAAATTCCAAAAATATTATTTTTCATTCTCGTAAAATCTAAATAAATAGATTTAAATGTTCTCTAATTTAATACATTCACAGTTTTCCGATATCATTGGGTAAAGGTAGTTTAGATATCCAGGGACCGAAATAGGGGAAAAACGTTATAGTTAAAGTCTTTTATTTTTTTCGACTTGCAGCTGTAGTGTTTTATGAAATCTACATCAATAGTCTTTACAATCGCGCATTTCAATGTTGATTGCCGTTTTTTAAATTTCCTAAACTACCTTTATACAATTTATCATTAGTAGGTATGCCAACAGCAGCGCACACATCAACAGTTCAACGTAATTAAAAGCCCAATGCATAAATATATAGAATATTGTAATAATTCAATTTCTCAAAATTTCATTGAGCTCTATCAATATTAGATCTAGGGGCCATAGAATTAATAGATCTACATTTATTTTTTGAATGCAAAATTTCTTCATATATTGTCAACCATTTTTTTCCAGCTTAAAGAGAGAGAACAGAGAAAAGTAAGTAAGTTTAAAGCAGTTTTCAAATTATCGAGTATATGTTGTGTCTTAAATTAAATTATGATAGTGCTAGTAGATAACTTTATTATTTTAATATCTATTAGTGTTGGGTACTTTATGAGTGAGTGAACAAAAATTAGCTAACCAACTGTTTTTTTTTTTTTGTTCAGTTGCTCGTTTACTTTTGTTCTCTGACAACTTCTTTTTATAAAGTTTATGGTTGGTTTCTTAAAATTAATAAGTTGGCCATATTAAGCGCCCAAACCATTTTATTGAAATGAAAAAAAATACAATATCGAGCCCCATTTTAGATTAATTTATTTTAAGGCTAGTTTGGTTTAAGGAACTCATACGGAGATGTGTAGCAAAGTTGCCAAATGTTTTCGAATACTACACTCAGATAAAAATGAGCAACAATCAAACACATACGATCTTAAAGTTAGACTAAGTTCGACATTTTCGATTTTGAAAACAAAATTCTCGATTCAGTATTATAAACAAGGCTGCAAACCTGTAAAATTTTAGAAGAGATTCGGTTCGGGGGTTCAAATCGTTATGGTTTGGTTTGCGGACCGGTTCTAATAAACCCCTGAACCCCAGGATTTGGTTTGCACGTCGGTTCACTTAGACAAATATAAAAGTTTGTTTTCTAATTCATTTTTAAGTTCGGCTAAGAAATTTAATTCGGTGTCAAAGAAATGACACTATGCTCTTTCGAATAACGATTCTACCTTTTTATACACTTGAAAAGTGTATATTAATTTTGCCCAGAAGTTTGTAACGCATAGAAATATTCATTTCCGACCCCATAAACTATATATATTCTTGATCATCGACGAGCTGAGTTCATTTCCGCTTGTCCGTCCGTCCGTCTGTCTGTCCGTCTGTCTGTTTCTACGCGAACTAGTCTCTCAGTTTTAAAGCTATCGAGCTGAAATTTTGCACAGAGTCTTCTTTTTACTGCACGCAACTAATATGTCGTTAGAAAACCTTTTTTGTTTTCCATCGTATCGTCACTAATCTTGGTATATGTCAGTTTTATATGGTCTTACATAATTCTGGAAAAATTTATCAAAATCGGATCACTATAGCATATAGCTGCCATAGGAACGATCGGTCGAAAAATAATTTTGAGAAAAATTTTATTTATGAGCGTCTAACAGTATATTTTTTTTATATATCACACAATCGAAAAAATGTTATAAAAATCGATATAGCATAAGCTGATATAGGTCGTCAAAACTACTATTTCACGTAGCGGCCCAACTGTTAAAATTATCAAAACGATGTATAAGCTTAGGACGAGGGAAAATGAGTTTTACTAAGCAAAGTTTTTTTATGGTATCAAATTTTTATTATCAATGATTTAAAATTTTTAAATATCTGATATCTATACCCTTTATATATTTTTCCAGTTAAATCAGTTGGAGTAAAGTTTTTCAAGTGTATTAAAACTTCGGCACAGTCGAAGTTAGCTTTGCCTTCTCGTTTTTTAAGATTTTGCAATACATTCATTCATCACATTCAAAACCAGAGTTCGCAAAAAAAAATGCTAAAATCAATCCCGTGTTTTTAAAATAATCCTATTTCGAGCTCTTTCAAGACAAGAACTCCGGGATTTGAAAATCTATTTGTAGTTGGTTTGGGAAAATGTGGAATCGACCTATTTCTGCATCAGTTTGGATATCTCGGATTTTTTCGGTTTAGACAATTGTTTCTTCCTGAACCTGTTTATCTCATTAAACTTCTTTGATTAGAAAGAACAAACTTTAGTGTGCAAAATGCTTAACAATATATGAAAACATTGGTCGATTTTGGAAAAAATCTTAACATCATTAATATATTTTTTATTTGATCTATGTTAGTTGCTTTCTACTGCATTCAAAAACTTCATTCCTAATACTTTTATAAAAAGTTTCAATCGTTTAAAATATTTCCTAATATATTTAATATTTTAATAAGTGCTCCAGTGGGTTCAGGTTTGGGGGATCAAAAATGTAAAAGGTTTGGTTCTTGGTCCGGTTTGGGCACATCGAACCACAGACCGGTTGGCAGCCTTGATTATAAAATCCCGTAATCTTGATATAAGATATTTTTGAATTAATTTTTATGATTATTATTATTTTATTAAATTTAAGATTGATTCATTCGAAAAAAAAGATCAAAATGACCTTAACATTTTGAAGAAAGAATTAATTCAATCAATTTAGGCTGGCATTTTTAATCTGAGTGTAGATTTAAGTATAACGTTCTATTAAATTCGTTTTTGAAATAACTGTAGCGTACTTGATTTCAGTTATATCAAAATCAGATGTCCATACAGATCGGAATTGCTTATTTTTTTCTCTCTGTGCACATCCGTGCTGGCCACTTCGTTGGGGTTATTTATTACACCTGTCGTTTTTCCTTTTCTGTTTTTTTTTTCCAAGTGGATTCGTTGGCCAATCCTCTGCCGGCTAGTGGAACTAAAATTTGGCACAAACATAATTTTCAGTTTGTCGACTGACATTTCCGTGTGGGTGTTATCCTGGGGGCCAGCAGCCGTAATGCAAATAAATCTACGCGCCTCTCGCATTGTTTTATTTTACACGTGGGATCCCCAAAAAACAGAAACTGAACCTTCAACTGCAACTGGCAACATTTTGCAGTTATTTCGGTTTATTTTGGTTGTGTTATTTTAGTTTCGCATTTGCTTTTTGTTTTTGTTGTTTGTGCTCCTGTAATTGATTGTTGTATAAACTTTTGGGTTTGTTGTTGTTGTTGTTGCTGTTGCCGTATCCGTGTCCTAAATTGCCATGGCAATTGCTTTGTGCCAGGCAGAGTTTTTATATTGCGGATTATTGGGATGTGTTTGGTTAGAGCAGCGGGGGGGAATATTGTATTTTTTTTTTTTGGCAAACATTGAAGCAGAGATAACGGGTTTTATTTGAAAATGTGCCAGGGCTTAAAAAAGTTTGGTAATTGCAACATATTTCGAAAGTTACCGTAAAAGTAGTTTTTGCTACGTAATTTAACCAACTTGGTACATATGAAGAGATCATTACTTCAAATTGTAAGTGGGCATCTTTCATTTTATTTGTGAATTATTTGTAAGCAGCAAAGCACTAAGATAAAGGATGAGTGGAAGCTCTTTACCGTATGCTCGACTGGGGAACGACTCAAAAATGGTGTGCGAATCGTGCGTGAAATAACGTTCATTTCGTTAAGCGTGCGTGACGTGACTGAGAATTAGCTCACCTCTAATATCTAAAGCACTTATGAAAGACGCCTACACATCCGACTTTATATAATAAGAACTTATATATTAAAGTTTTAACGTGATTTAAATATTTTTAGAATTTTGGAGTTTTGATAAAAGATAGTTAATCAGACCTGTTCTCGTTTCCGAATCCGATCGATCAGAATTGGTAAGAGAGCTGATTTCCAAGAAAAGATTTAATAATTCAGTTCAAACAAATTGCCATCAAGACTGTTGAAATTTGCAAACTGGAAGTTAAAAGCGGAATCAGTATATGGAATAGGGAACATTTACCAATTCCGAGTACGCAAAATTTGATCGAATTTAAAAATGGGATCAGGCCAGAATGTTTCAAAACTTAGTCTGATCATATATTAAGTGTAAACCACAGAACCAAACCAAAAGTGTGATTTCCAACAATAATACCCTTTTTATACCCTTGCAAAGGGTATATTAAAATTGTCACGATGTTTGTAACGCATAGAAGGAAGCATTTCCGACCACATAAAGTATATATATTCTTGATCAGCATGACGAGCTGAGTTCATTTCCGTCTGTCCGTTTGTCCGTCCGTCCGTCCGTCCGTCTATCCGTCTGTTTCTGTGCTATCTCCTCCCTCAGTTTTAAAGCTATCTTGACCAAACTTTGCAAAATGTCTTTAAATACAAATACGCTGCACATTTGTCGGATCGGTCCAAAAACTAGTTCTAGTGAGAAAAACTTTTTATTTTCCATCGTAGCGTCACCAATCGTGGTATATATTAGTTTTATATGCTTTCACACAATTCTGAAAAAAATGTATTAAAATTGGATGACTATAGCATATAGCTGCCATAGGAACGATCGGACTAAAAACTAGTTCTAGTGAGAAAAACTTTTTTGTTTTCCATCGTAGCATCATTAATCTTGGTATATGTTAGTTTTATATGCTTTTACATAACACAAGAAAAATTTATCAAAATCGGATCACTATAGAATATAGCTGCCATAGAAAGGGTCGGTCCAAAAACTAGTTCTAGTGAGAAAAACTTTTTTGTTTTTCATCGTAGCGTCACTAATCTTGGTATATGTTAGTTTTATATGCTTCCACATAATTCTGGAAAAAATTATAAAAATCGGACTACTATATTATATAGCTCGCATAGAAACGATCGGTCAGAAATTTACTTCTAGTGAGAAAAACTTTTTTCCCCAATCTTGGTATATGTTAGTTTTATATGCTTTCACATCATTTTGAAAAAATTTATCAAAATCGGATGACTATAGCATATAACTGCCATAGGACCGATCGGTCGGAAAATGTGTTTTACTAAGAAACGTTTTTTTATGGTATCAAATTTTTATTATCAATGATTTAAAAAATTTTAAATATCTGCTATCTATATCCTATATATATTTTACCGGTTAAATCAGTTGGAGTAAAGTTTTCAAGTGTATTAAAACTTCGGCACAGTCGAAGTTAGCTTTGCCTTCTCGTTTGGTATTCACGGCGTCAAATTAAAGAAATAACGGTTTGGGCAGGCTAAGCCCAAAGGGCTATGGGCTGCTGAACCGGTTTAAACTGATTTGAAACCGGCATTAAGTTAATAAAATATATAGCTCCATATTTTCAACCAGCACACCAAATTTTAGGTTCATATCCTAAATTACTTCAAAGTAGGGATGTCGGATATTTGAAAAACATTCTCATCGATATTTTTTTTGTAATTGAAAAGTATCATTTTGATATTGAAAACAAAATTTCGGATATCCTAGTAAAGTTGGTGACTTGGAATTTTTTAACCGACCAGAACAAGTTAAGTAGTGCTGTAGTACATATATCCCTTGCTTAAGTGAGATTAAGTTAGAGTAACACTACCAACTGAAGATTATTCAAAAAGAAAAAAAATTCAAAAAGATGACAATTACAGGAGATGGACAAAATCAGTTTATGCGGACACCCGATTGCAACCCGACAACTTGCAGTCTTTTAAAAGGTAGTTAGAAAATCTCTACAATGCTAGAATTATCTAAGAATTTCCCTAATAAAATGTTCTAAATTTACAATAATTTGTTTCTTACGATATCAAACTCGTCCATAAAATAAACCGAATCGAACCGTTTCCATTTGAGATTTTGGATTTTGATCTAATAATACGTCGGTTCGGTTGACGAGCTCGAATTAGCGATTCGGTACGGTTTGGTTCGGTTCGGTTCAGAACGGGTTTGCATCACAGGCACTTTTATTAACAACACTGTTGAACGAAGACATTTTCCAAAAATATAATGAGTTAAGAACCAAGGTTCCAACCAAATCGGGGGTTCTTTGCTTTTAAAAAACGGTATACAAACCAAATCGCAATAATTTTAACAAGTGTATGCGTTAGTGTGATAAATATAACAAATATAAATTTGCTTCGAATCTCCATACCAAAACTTGAAGGATGTAAAGATTTTTTTAGCCTTTTTGCCCTTATTTAATGGGTACAAATATTTAACTACTGCAAAAAAGAGAGCTCTTATTCTGAATTATTGGCAACTCAACAATCAAAGTCAAACACAGTGAATATATAGCTAAAACGGAAGTGTAGCCACTCGGCCGTTTCTCAGGTAAAGTCAAAACCCCTAAGGGGGGGGACACCAGACAAACGGCTTTGTCGTCACCATGAATATGAATGGGGTACAATTTGTTGGATTTGCTGGTCTAACTGAGGAGGTTTTGCTGCTCGTCGCTTGTCGGCCATTCCTTTTCCGGTTGTGCTCGGCAACTTTTTGCTATTGTCGTAGGTCCTCTTGAAGGCAGGCGACAGCCACTTGCCTTTGAGCAATGGGAAACCTGCGAGGACACACACCGGCAACGAAAAACGAACAACAACAACAGCAACGGCATATGGCATATAGGACAACAATTGAATTACAAAATTATTTTCTGCTGTCGTCTGTCTGACTTGAAGAACTAGTTGTAGCCCAGACGCTGCCGGTGTCATGGCAGGACAGACGGACGCTTGATGGGTCTGCTCTTAAGTGCGGAGCAGAGCAGAAAGGGAAGGACTTGTTTTTCAAAGCGGAAATTAGGTGACAGGACGAGGTTTTGTCCTCGTCGTCGTCTTCTTGGGTCAACTTTAATTGCTTTTTGTGGAAGTTGTTGGGCTGTCAAAAAAAAACATCATCATCATCCCGATGCCGTATCCTGGCTGGACAAATGAAGATTAATTCGATTACCACTTACGTTCCACAGACGTAAATGCAGAGGGTGGTCAATGCAATTAACGCCTTTTTTCCGGAGAGCCCAACCGCAAATTGCATTTGTATCTGTGAGTGGGCCGCACACATTTTGTATCTCTCAGACTGTCTGGCTGGCGAGAGTCGCGTGTGCAATGCTGCAAAAATATATTCTTTTTTTCTACATGTGTATATATATATACATATATATTTGCAGTTGTTTTTGGTTTGGGTTATCGTCTGGCAAACGGCAATCATAACAGCCCGAGGAGACGAAGCCAGACCGAACCAAACACACACAAAATTGATGCAGCAAGTGAGGAGCGGCAGTGGCTGAGGATGACGAAAAAAAAAAAATACAGCGAAACCAGCCAAACGCACAAAGATTCCGCCAAAGTTGTGGCTGTTGCAGGAGAAGAAAGCGGAGGATGAGGTGAAGCAGTTGGATGGCGACGACGACGTTGTGGATTTTGATTCTGGGTCATTCACCCTTGACAAAAAAAAACGAAAAAAAATTTAGCACTGTGTTAGGCCGCTTTTGTATGTATGTTGGTGCTTTGCTTTGTTGCTGTACCTCCCCCCCCACCCCGCTCCCCATCTCCCGTTTTGGGTGTGATTGTCGCTGCAGTACGTACAGGCATCAGCATTTGGGCTTCGTCTGCTGATTGTTTTTATTTTTATTTTTTGTTTGTTTTTTTTTTTGGGTGTCTTGCCAAAATACAATCCAATGATCAGAGTGTGCTTTGCATACACATACGCAAGTGTGCATGTCCAGGGTCCTGCGGCTGTCCGAGCTTGTCTTTAGCTTTTGTTGTCTACGCACACGCTGCTGCTTCGCTGCTTTTGTTTTATTTATTTGCACAACAATTTCTGTTTAATTTGATTTTTAATTGTGGCCTCTTCACTCTGGTCTGGTGTTTTTTTTTTATTTTCTTTTGCGCATTTGTTGTTGTTATTTGACTTGGTTTTTTGAACTTTTGCACGAAATTAAATTCATTTTTGCTTCTTTGGTTTGATAAAAATGTTCATAATTTAAGCGGAATGTTCTTTTTTGTGCAGTTTTAATGTTATAAAAAGAAATTGCTAGTTCTGTTTTATATTCTTGTCAAAGCCAAGGCTGCAAACTGGTCCAGAATCGAACCCTTTTGAGGCAGTAAGGTTTAGGTTCTTGGTTCCAGGAACCGAACGCCGTTTGAAAGTATCATCCGAATCCGAACTTAACACTTGTATTGACGAGTACCAAAAAGAACATTTCTAAAACAGAAAGAAAAATATTTTTAAAAAATTTATCCATATAATTGCCTTTAAAACCGTATTTCAAGGTATTCTTTTGTTCGAATAGAGATGCAATAATAATTTAAAACGAGAAGGCAAAGCTAACTTCGACTGTGCCGAAGTTTTAATACACTTAAAAACTTTACTCCAACTGATTTAACCGGTAAAACATATATAGAATATAGATATCAGATATTTAAAATTTTTAAATCATTGATAATAAAAATTTGGTACCATAAAAAACTTTTCTTAGTAAAACACATTTTTCGACCGATCGGTCCTTTGGAAGCTATATGCTATAGTCATCCGATTTTGATAAATATTTCCAAAATTATGTAAAAGCATTTAAAACTAATATATACCAAGATTGGGGACGCTACGATAAAAAACAAAAAAGTTTTTCTCACTAGAAATTGTTTTTTGACCGACCGTTTCTATGGGAGCTATATAATACAGTCCTCCGATTTTAATAAATTTTTCCTGTATTATGTGAAAGCATATAAAATGAACATATACCAAGTTTAGTGACGCTACGATGGAAAACAAAAAAGTTTTTCTAACTAGAACTAGTTCTTAGACCGATCGTTCCTATTGCAGCTATATGCTATAGTGATCCGATTTTGATACATTTTTCCACAATTATGTAGAAGCATATAAAACTAACATATACCAAGATTAGTGACGCTACGATGGAAAACAAAAAAGTTTTTCTAACTAGAACTAGTTCTTAGACCGATCGTTCCTATGGCAGCTATATGATATAGTCGTCCGATCCAGCCGGTTCCGACATATTAGTTGCGTGCAGTAAAAAGAAGACTCTGTGCAAAATTTCAGCTCGATAGCTTTAAAATTGAGGGACTAGTTCGCGTAGAAACAGACAGACAGACGGACAGACTGACAGGCGGAAATGATCAAGCATATATATAGTTAATGGGGTCGGAAATGAATATTTTTATGCGTACACTTTTCAAGTGTATAAAAATTCATGAAGATCGGGTAAGTGATTGCAGAGATATTTCTCTGAACCGCTATTGAACCGCCTTTAACCGTTTGTGAACCGTTTCACAGACTTGACACATAGTCTATGACTCTTTCCTGAGCAACAGGAACACACTGTAAAAGTTTCATGAAGTAAAAATATTAAAGTGACCAAATACACGAGCAGTACTCCAGTGACCTTGCGGTACACCCGATCTAACACATACACACATCTCGACTAAGACCGCATTTACACGATGAAGCAAACTTCATGATGGTTTTGAAAAAGCTCTTGCATGTAGGAAAGAGGCGTAGGGGGGCAAGCCACCCCACCACACCTCTTTTCCACAATCAAAAGGTTTTTGAGAAACATCATGAAGTTTGCTTCATCGTGTAAAGGCGGTCTTACTCTACATAAACTTATGGGATCTCCAAAGTAATTCAATGAACATTCTGCAAAAATTGAAACCTTTGAACTGTGCTGCAGTTATCGATATTAATGCAATTATAACTCCTTTTTTTTGTGCCGCTTTTTCCATGGCAATGCCAACTTTCGTATCCTTTCGGCTTGCGCTTCATTTATGAATCTGCCCATGTAATTTATGCGTATTAATTTCATCTGTGGCCTATCCTGCTTCCTGTGTCCGCCGCTAAGGGATTGCACAATGGACATAGCTGCCATTCCTTTTTCCCCAATTCGTTATGCGTTGTCCTCCGTTGGCCGTTGCATCCCAATCCCAGGAATCAAAGGCAGTAAACATGTTGTTGAAAAAGGGACTCTCAGACACAATAAGAATTGCATTTGCTGGAACTTGATCAATCCTTAAGCCATTATTCATGTTTTTTTTTATATATTATAATGCCATTTTGATAAGTAAATAAACAACAAAAGTGGAAGCCGAGGACGAGGCAAAGGCTCTGCAAGCATTCTCGCATTCTAATTGCTGCCAAGGACCTGCCTGCCTGCCTTGGCTTGGCATCCTGCTAGGCTGGACATGCAATTGCATTGCAGTTGGCATTGTTTTCCGTTCCAGCTTCAACTTAAGTTTTTTAGGGGTTGAGTTTCAAGTTTTTGCGCTCGCCGGGGTTATCGAACGATTACAAAAGATTTCCTACTCTGGTCAACAAAAACAAAACATGCAGCGGAAGTTGAGCGTACAATTCATCAGCTGCAAGAAGGACTGCATCTGAAGAGCCCCTGGCCGAGGTACATTAAGTTTTATCTATGAGATACCTATGGACAGCAGCTGCTATACCATACCAACTGTAGCTGTTTTCTATGCGAAATCGAAGTCATATATCAGCCATATCCTGCCATTTCCTGTTGCCAGTCACGATGCGTGCATTTGACCTTCTCCGCTGTCATTGACCCCGTCGCACTACTACACTAACGAGGGCAACTGCATTTCGTCGGGAGGTAAAGCGGGTAGCTCATTATACATAATGTACAGGAGAGAGACAGAGTCCTGTGGCCCAGCTTTTATTTTTAGCTTACATTTTATGTTGCCACTTGCCCACTTGGAACTTGGAGAATGCACTCGCAGTTTTGCATACATTCCCATACATTACGCACTCGCAAATATTCACTCGGCCGTACTGACCTATTCCTCTGAAAATGTTAGTTGGCCTGTCTGGAAACACGCGCATACACCTAACGTCTCTTAGGATTAAGCCAAGCGTAAACTTTCCACTTGGTTGTAATTGATGAAAACGAAGTTCTATGTTGCTTGAGAGCTTTTACAAAAAAAAACTGCAGTTTCTTTGAGGTGAAGGAAAATATGATCTCTTGTTGGAGATTAGTTACACTTGACTGGTCAGTCTTCAGTCCTCACAAATTTACTTTTACAAAACGTTTTAACACCTCGTTAAGCTTACAGACAAAAAAATTTTGGGGTCAATTTAAACCAATTTGTCGATTCGATATGTGCCAACCCATAAAATTGATCTAACAAGAACTGTAAAGTATATTCTAACGTTATAAGAACTATATTTAAAGAAGACAGTTAAATGCTAGACGGTAATCTTACCAGAAAAGAAACAATAAAATGCATTTTTTATTAAAGTGGTTCAGATGGTGTCCAAAGATTACCCATCCCTAGCCATTTGAGTGACCACTGGTCGTTAATCAAATCACGGGGAACATAATGAAAGAGTTTTGGGAATGCACTGGCGATAGCACTAACTACTGTTCGTTAGGGTATTCGCTAGGTATATAGAAGTGTCAGTCCACAAAAATACACAAAAAGGAACTATTTTTTTTAATTAGCATGCATATACCCGATTTCGTTCAGGCTCTAAATATTGTGTTATACTCTTATAACGTAACGCACGATTCACGAAATAAAAATCTCTTGACGCACGATTCGCGTACATAATTTTTTGAGCGTTTTGCGTTACGTACGATTCATGCACGATTAAATAAGGGATTACGAATGATCACGCACGATTTGCGTGGAGTGACCTCAATTCTATCATGGGTTTCATGGCCACACTGCGCTCTTTGTATGGAGCAGCTACGAGCAGCGTATTCACGAAATCAAAAGCAACTCAGTTTTAGGAATAATTTTATTGATCAAATATAATAAAAACTAAGTCGGGATTTACACCATGAAGCAAACTTCATGAAGTTTTCTTAGTAGGCGTGGAATTTAAAGGAAATCTTTCAGACCTTTTAAACGTTATAGTAAGAAAACATAGAGTTTGCTGTGGTTTAAATCTTACTTCGTTTAAACGTTAAGATTCACGTCACGCGACTGTCTCTGTACCAAAGGTACAAAGATACGTAGGAGCATTTCTAAACATTTACAAAGTAAAATATAATCTTGATCAGCATCAAAAGCCGAGTCGATATAGGCGATATATACATGGCAGGTACAGAGAATATTGCAACCGGGGCTTGACCAGCTTTACATCTTTTTTTTAAGAAGTAAAGATACCGTTATGCAAGGGTTTATGGTAAAGTTTTAACCGGTTAAGAATCGCTTTCCACAAACTGGTTCGGTTAACCAACCTACAGGGAAATTCATTGATGTCTCTAAACCATTATTGCACTGGTTGAAATCGGTCCGGAATCTCTTGAAACGGAAAAATATCTAACACGTACACTTTAAATTTCATAATCCAAGCCAATTTTGAACCGGTTTTAAACAGGTTCGGAGCCAGATTTGAATTGGGAAAAATGTCTTACTCCATAATACCAACCTATCTAATAAGACACGGATCTGAAGCACTAGCTAACGTTTTATTACCAACACCGAATTTTAAAATCATAACTCAAAGAATATGGCTCTGAACTACTTTTAAACCGGTTCAATCGGGTCTTGAACCAGTAAAATGTCGAACTTCGTATTACCGACCAACACTAATTTCAAATTTTGATCTTTAATAACACTGGTCGACGAATTTTAATGAAGCGTCGGCCCATTTTGATTTGATAGCTTTTTCTGAAGTATTTGAAGTGCTGAATTCAAAAATGCACACTAAAATTTTTTCCAGCGAGTCGTTCTCCAGATATCGGCGAATATATATATATATTTATTTTTTTGTATTTTTAAAAAGATAGGTTCACATAAGTTGTCATAACATCTGAACTAATAATCCGTATTATGTTTTCTATTCTTCAAATTCCCCAAACATTCTTCATACTTTTGTCATAATTTCGTATGTACAGTAAAAATACCGTAAAATGAGTTTAATTTGTGCTTATTACAAGAAGAAAATTAATGTCAAAATATAACCAAACACATCAAAACACTTGGAAAATATGATATCTACAAAGTCAAAGAGATTTTTTCGTGTGTACAATGGATTGATGATGAGTTTGAAAAACGATATTTGTGAAGAAGGTTAACCCAAAAAAAATAAGAAAAAAAAAGGAAGGCAACTGCCTGCCAACACCTTGCCAGACTCTAGAGAGTATTAAATGTAATTAAAAGGAGTAGGATTACACGTGTTGGCTGCCAGTCAGCAGGACCCAGCACAAAAGGAGCTGCACAAAACAAGAACAAGGATTGGATATGACAACAGAGCGCTTCTTTTCACTTAACACACAAGTGAAGTGAAGCAGCTCCGACTCCGTCATGCCAATGGGCTCTCCAAAATGCACTTTAAATGGCAGTTTCCGGTCACACATACACGCGCACGCACACACACACACACTAAGCATAAAAAATGGAAATGCCAGGAGCTGCAGTGCACCGCTTGGTACATACTGTACTGCTCAACACACACACACACACACACACATGGCATATTGCTGTCAGTCTTCACATCTCTCTACATTGCGCTTTACTTTGGCTTGCTTTGCTTTCATTTCGTGCTTAATGCAGTCTAAGCTTTTCATAGGCCTACCCTCGCATTTGCATCTGGATTTGCATTCGCCAATTGTGTGCGAAGAGGGAGAGAGTAAGCAAATATGTGTGAGATGGAGCGAGACTCAGCATGTAGTCCCTAAGCCAGGCATTATTAATTATTGCACACAATAACACAAATTATTAATCATAATTTTGATTAGAATTTGTTCCTGCCAAGTGTCCCTTATGATCGACATTTGCCGTAAGGCAATGTACAGAATCCAGGTTTATTCAGATTTCTAAAAGGTGTTCAAAATGTTTCAGATCTTTCTGTGGTGAAAATTATTTTTGAAGAAATTTTAACTTACCTACACACCAAATTTCAAGTTCATAGCTTCAATCATTTCTGAGATAGAGCTTTATAACATTTTCAAACCGATTTAAACAGCGTAAGAACCGGTTCACGATATAGCCTATGACTCTTTCTTAATCGACTTGAATATAAAGTGAAAATTTCATAACGATTGGGTTTACTAATTTCAGAGATATTGCTCTAAACCACTTGTTAACTGGCTCAAACCATTTTGAACCGGTTCACAGTCTTGGTACATACTCTATGACTTTTTCTTCATCGATATGAACACAGTGTACAAATTTCATGAAGATCGGTTAAGAGGGTTCAGAGATATGGCTCTGAACCACGTTTGAACCAGCTCTAACCGTTTTGAACCGCTTTTTTAACCAGTTCACAAACTTGCGATATGGCCTAGGATTTTTTCCTGATCGACATGAACATACGGTGAATATTTAAAGAAGATCGGTTCAGTAGTTTGGACGTCTAGCATGTGAAATACGGTGAATATTTAAAGAAGATCGGTTCAGTGGTTTGGACGTCTAGCATGTGAAAGATAATATTCTCAAAAATCACCTTAATGAGTCTTCTTGACGATTGAAAAGAGATTTATTTCATGTGCGAATTATAGAAGACTCGAAAATGGCACATCCCTCTGCTCAAAATGTGATTTAAATAACAAAATCTAGAGCGATTGTTTTTTTTTTTGACGATGCACAACTCCTTATTTTCTTTTTTATCATTCGAAATATGGCTCCAAAAAGACTCGCAAACGATTAGAAACACAACTGAAATATGTCTCGAAAAAGACTTGAAAATGATTGGAAGTACGACTCGAAAATAAGCAATATTTGATCAAAAAACAGCATATTTGAACAGTCGCAGCTAGGGTACCATTTTCTCCCGCTAACTAGCAAATGATTAGAAATCTGATTAGAATATGGCTCAAAAAAGACTCGCAAACGATTAGGATTACGACTGAAATGTGACTCAAAAAAGATTTGAAAATGATTGGAAATACGACTCGAAAATGAGTCGAAATTGATCATCAAGAACAGTCGTGGCTAGAGTACCATTTTCTCCCGACAAAAGTATCTTTTATGATCAGAAAATGAGCGCATTTATGACTATTTTAATCGGATTAAGATTTAAAAAAACTTCTTAATGAATCATTATTTACTTAAAGATTATTGTTTTTGAGATATTCAGCTCAAAACTTCGAAAAAAAGGGAATATTTTGGAATTTTTTTTTACAAAATTTTGAGTAAAACCCACGAAAATTCGAAAAAAATAAAAGTGGAATTTTCTTTGTCTTTGTAATAATATATCAATTAGGCGTCAAACAAGCTATCATGTGTTAAAATCTATGATAAAACGGTCAAGTCTTAGACTTTCAAGCGAGATGCGCAAAATCGCATATTTAAAATTTGTTCTTCTAAAACCTTCGATCGGCCGCAGATTCTGTAATATAGCCTTTTTTAACAGCGAACTATTGCAGAGTTTTGTACCTAGGTATTGAACCCTTCCCGAAGACAGGCTTGCTCAAATGGGTATTACTCGGTCATTCATACACAAATGTTAAAACACGATAACTTGTTGACGCTTAATTGATGAATTACTACGATCAACGAAGACAATTAACTACATTTAATTTTTTCGAATTTTAGTGAGTTTTTTAAAGTTAAAATTTTGTGCAAAAATATTTCAAAAAAATTCCTTTTTCGAAGTTTTTTGAGCTAAACATCTCGAAAACAATTAACTTTAAGTGGAAAGTGTTTTTGACTTATTTGAAGGCCTATTTATTGGCAGTGAGTTCGAATATTGCATTTTCAAATCAGTGTTGGATAACGGAAGTGAACAAAAATGGCCTAAATAAAAAACCAAAAATTGGAAAATTCGTCAAAAATAATTTTGACCTCAAAAAAAATCGGAACAAAATTATTTTTCTATTATCAGTCAAAAATGTCATTAATTTTGCCTAGTGTTATCAGCGTCGTCAGCTGACCAAGTATTGTACCAGGAATTTTTTTGGTCGACAACTTATTTATTTATTCGCCAATTGAATAATTTCTTAACTGGCTGCACTAATTTTAACTTAAATTATAATTTTACAATATGTATCCAGAACCGTTAATTTTTCCTTAATTAATCACAATTCTCTCTTTTTAATTGCAGTTTCTCACAACCTTGCTCGGGATTCCTATCGGGCCTACAACCCAGAAGTGTACACCTCCCTGTCCAGTCCAAGGGGCCAACGTGGCGGTAAGTGATGATAGTTTTAATTTGAACCAGCCTATTTATACACTTTAAAGCATTTGCTGATTAAACCCATCTTTTGAGGCACTTCAAGGCCCCTTTTAAAGCTGCCTGTGTTGATTGAGCAGTGTTTAGTGATGTTTTTATTGGCAGGCCATATAAGTCGTCTTCATCATCTACTTGAATTACAGCCAAAGTCTATGGTTACATGAAGCGAATGCCAGTTGCTCTTCATTATGGCAGCATGACATGCTGTTCCTGCCTCCGGCCCAAGTTCCTTGCACTCCTTTCGCTTTATAGCGCGGGCTGCGGGCCCATGTAGGCATGTTGATGTAGGTCCAGTCGGTTATGTAAACCACATGCCCACTTGCGTTTACATAATGCAAATGCAAGTACATAGCACTTAAGCATGCTCTTCGCGCCACGTTTTCGCATATTTGCCGGCTGCATAAAGGTTCGCCCCTTTTGCACCAGCAGCTCCCGCTTTAGCGTTGCGTTTTTTTTCGACTGCTTGCACTGCGGAATTAATGGGTTAAGTAAATAGCCATGTAATATGTGGCAGCAACGGCTCTGGCTGGATAGAAAGCAGAAGAAGTTAGGGGAGCGGGGGTGGTGGTGAGGGCAAGTAAAGAAAAGCCGCTCTTTGCTATGCTTCAATGGCAGCGCTTGAGTGCCGCTGTACCCCCTCAGTCGTTGAGTATACGCCTCACGAAGAAGGGGAAACATGGAGACGTTATTACACGGGTAACCACATGAAATGAGTTCTTTGAATATGACGATAAAAAGGTTTGGGTAAATAAATGACCGTACATGAATTATTAAATGAATATATAATATTGCGAGTTATTTTTTAAATTTAAACAAATTTTAATGCTCGATAAATGCTCTGTATTTAATTTTATAAGTACATTTTATATTTTACCAAAAAACCTTTAAATACCTTCAAATCGAGTTGACCTTGCAAACCAGATCAGAACCGGTACAGTTCGGGTTTTATGGGCCCCTTAAACCGGACCTCGAACCCCGGACCCTTAAGATTTATGATCATTAAAATAGAGGTTACCCTAAACCTATACTCTTTAAGTTTCTTTTTTTTTCCTGATTTTCTTACAGAAATTTCATATTCGCTTTGTGAGTGACCAACAGATGGCGCCACTTTCAGTAACCATTTGGCAACGAGCTGTGAATTAACCTTTCAGAGAATATTTCGCACTAAGTTAGGCGGTGCCTATTGTCGTCTCGGTATGGTAAATGTTGTAGGAGGCTGGAGCGTGCTGGGGTAGGTAGTAGGTTGGAAAAGAACGATTTGTTTGGTAGTTTGAGAGTTGGTGTTGTACGTCGTGAGAAAAAATGTTTTGCGGGACAACCCACGACGGTGCCGAGGGTTTTGAGGCGTGACACTGCCTTTACAAAAACATTAAGGTGGTGAGCATAGTGAATGCACTAAAAAGGGTGGATTTATTTGTCCAAATCATCAAAAACATCGTCGTGATCCAAACATTTGCCAGACGATTAAATCCGAGAGTCCAGGAAGAGTAAGTTATTTGGGAGGTGTCGCTGACACATCAGACGTTAACGATCTGTGCCATCTTTCGTAGACCGTTTGATTGTGGGTGGTAGAAGTTGTGTGGATATGTTACAACGGAGAACCAAAACGGTGGGTATTGTTTTGGGAGTTCAACGAGATATAAGAGACCAAAAAGCGTGGCTTGTCTTTTTTGGTGAGCGGAACACCAGAAACGATCACACGAGCAATCGGTTGCGGTAAGGTACGGCGTGTTGGGGTATGGTGATTGTGTTTGTTGGGCTAGAAGCGCAAGTAATCTTTGTTGGGGCCAAACACGCGATCTTGGGGACGCAAGAAGACGGAAAACGGTCGAAGTGTCTGGACTAGGGCGAACAACCCGTTGTGTGCAAGTGGAGATATCGGCATCGTATCGGACTTGAGCCGTTTTTGGAGATCTGAGCGAATAGGGCCCGTTCAATACTGTTGGCTGGTGTGGAGCACAATCTTGAAAAGCATCCGCGACAGTGTTGTCAGATCCTTTTACTGCAAGATGGTGGTTGAAAATTGGGAAATGTAACCCAAATGCCGCAGTTGCGTGGGGATGCTTTCTCGGACGTTGATTGAGGCATAAACCAATGGCTTATGGTCGGTCTTGATGACGAAAATGCGACCATCGATCAAGTGTTTAAAGTATTTTATTGATTCGAAAATAGCAAGCAGTTCTCGGTCGTATGTGCGTAATTTTTCTCAGTTGAACTTAGTTTTTAGGAAAAATCCAGTGGTTGCCAATGTCGTTTATTCGTGCTCAAAACTGATAATAGCTAGGTCGATGCACCAAACCAATTGAAGATCAGCGTTTGGTGAGGAATGACAAGTGCAATCAGCGACGCTGTGTTTGCGGCCTCGAAGGCTTTGAGAGGTCGGTGTCCATTCATTTGGTTGGTCGTTTTTCTTCACATCTCTTAACAATTCTGACAGTGGCGCCTGTATATGCGAAGAGTGTGATAAGCATCTACGATAAGTTTATAACGCCGAGAAATCGTCCTAGTTGGCTGATGGTCTCAGGTCGGGCATAGTGGAAGGCATCATCGTTCGCGGTGGCTAATGCCCTGTTCGTTGTGGTGTAGCTGAGAAAATTTACCTCTGACTTGCGAGTTGACATTTGCTCAGATTAATCAGCCGCTTACGAGTATTTGCAAAACGGAGCGAAGATGTTCTTCGTGCTCTTCGATGGAGTTGGACATGATGAGTATATCGTCTATGTAGCAATACCGTAGTCGATACCGCGAAAAATGTCATCCATGAATCTCGGAATGTTTGAGTGGCATTTTTAACCCAAAAGGCATGTACAAAAACTCTATGTCAAATGGAGTACAAACTGCTGTTTTTGATATCGCTTCGCCATGGGAATTTGATAGTAGGCTTTTACCAGGTCAAGTGTTGAAAAATTTTTCCCATTCAGTTGTTCCGTAAAATCGTGGACGTGGGCGATAGGATAACGATCCGGCGTCGGCCGAATTAGTTTCGGTAATCGCCGAGCTCGCGTTCCGTCCTTTTAGTAAAATGTAGTGGGCTTGACCAAGGGCTTTTGATGGCCGACAAATGCCTTGCAGTATCAAAAATTTTTTTTGTTGGGAGTTAATTTTTCGAGACAGCGGCGTGGTCTGTCGGAAATAGGAGATCCACTTGTTTCGGTAATGGCGGACCTCGGTTGACTGGTTGTTCTCATTGCGGCTTTGTCACGTCGACAATTCGGGAGAAGATCTTGAAACTTTGAGTACCGTGCCGGAGACTGAAACTTGTTCGCTTGGTCAGGCGGGTGTAAGGCCAGTGACCGAGTCGATGAGGCGTCTGTTTTTAGATCGATGAGAACTGAAATTTGCTTAGGAAATCTGTCATGGCCGATAACGGATGAGAAAGACCAGGTAAAATTCACGAAGATCCAAATTCAGTGAATGACGTAACTCCAAAGGTGATGATCGTCTGGTTGGCTGCGTACAATATAAAACGTTTGTTTGGTCGTATGTTTAACAACGTCGTGGTATCACGAAACCACGACGGAATCGATAAGAATTGGATGCGTGATGTGACGGTTATGGCGCAGTTCTGGCAGAGTGTGGTGATGGTGGAATCCTGGTTTGTTTGTGCTGCGAACACGGTGAAGCGTGTTAGTTTAAAGACGGTAGGTAGCGAATGCAAAACTGTGGTTAAGGATTGGGTTGCAATTGGCTGTAACGTCGGCAACGAACTCGATCAGATGAGCTCTGAGGGTGATCGATGTTTGACATCTTTTGAAGAATCTCAAACTTTTGAGAGAGCGAGCGTAAACCGTTGACAACATCTTTCAGAGAATCTGGAAGAGACACACAGTAGGTTCTAAGGGTGTCAAGCATTTACCAAGCGAAGGTTGTATTTGTGCCGACAGCTTCAAGCTTTTTCCGCAATTTTGGAAGTTGTCCAAATCGGTTTCTTCCAACAGTCAGAAGCGGACGGATTGTTTGTGGCATTACAGAAGAGCGTATATGAAGAAGGGGCAAGACTATGCAAAATTGGTTTAGAGGGTCGACGAGGCGACGCAACTCCGGGGCGGCGATTTCCAAGAGCGATTTGTCGCTGTATTTGTTTCGGTTGAGGGCGCGTGACCAAATCTTCAGCTCGTCCTCTTCAGAGGGTACAAGACAAAGGCACGTCGTTGATTCGCAACGGAATGCGTTCACGGCGAACCAAGAGATTACGTAATGCAAAGTAAGTACGTGTGTGTCGCTGAGCCTGTTGCCCGGCACCTGGTCGGAGTGCCTTTGTTCTCAGGTCCGAATGGACAAACTGGTTTGTCATATCTGGTGGACCAGTCCCGCGTCAAAAATTTAGTTTTTCCTGTTAGCGACCAGGTGAGCGTTTTGTGCCAAGCAATTTGCTGCAGTGTTGGTAAGCGTCCGTGCGTGTCGTGTATGTGTGAATAAAGTTGATAATTTTTGACCAAGAAAGAAACTTTCAGCGAAGGTTAAAAGAACTAAAGTCGGGGCCATTTTAAGGGTTTTATTGTTTATTGAATATTTATAACCTTAATTAAGGAATATTGATAGGTTAACGAGTCCCTATTAGTTCGTCGACAAGAGTACCATATATGAGACGTAAAGTTGTGTTAGGATGGCAGGCCCCGCCCTAACCATTTGCTTAGGAGCTATACGATATATTTATCCGATTTTGTTCAAACTCGTAGAAAATATTAAAGATTAACAAAATAAAAAAAAATTAATCAAAATAAAAACTTTTTCTCACTAAGATCTATTTCCAGACCTTTCGGTTGTATGGCAGCCATACGATATAGCTGACCGATTATGATCAAATTTGTCCGTGTTATTTGGATGTAAATTAAGTTACTTATTTCCAATTTTGAAGACTTTACCATAAAAAACAAAAAAAGTTTTTCTAACTAGAACTAGTTTTTGGACCTATCGTTCCTACGACAGCTATATGCTATAGTCAGCCTAACCGGCCGGTTCCGACAAATGTGCAGCCTTTTCAAGACACTTTGTAACAAAAAAACGAGAAAGCAAAGCTAACTTCGACTGTGCCGAAATTTCAATACACTTGCAAAAGTTAATTCAACTGATTTAACCTGTAGAATATATATAGGATATAGATATCAGATATTTACAAATTCCAAATCTTTGGGAATCCAAAATTGCAAAATCAAATCATAAAAACAAACTTTTCTTAATAAAACACATTTTCCGACCGATCGGTTCTATGACATCTATAGAATATAGTCTTACGATTTTAACAAATTTTTGTAGAACTGTTTAGAAGCATATTTTATTCATAATTACTAAGATAAAGAACGTTATCATGGATAACAAAAAAGTTTTTCTCACAAAGACCTCTTTTACTTCCGCTCAGCTATTAGATATAGTCATCCGATTTGGACCAAGTTTTGCAGAACTGTGTGAAAGCATTTAACATTCATAACTGCTGAGTTTAAGAACGGTATCATTGAAAACAAAAAAGGAATTCGCACTAAGACCTATTTTCAAACGATTGTTCCTATGACAGCTTAAAGATCATCCGATCCGCTCGGTTTCGACATATTAGTAAAAAGAACACTGTTCTAAATTTTAGCTCAATAGCTCTAAAACTGAGGGACTAGTTTGCGTAGAAACTGACAGACGGATGGACAGACTGAAATAAACTGAGCTCGTCGTCTTGATCAGGAATATATATAGTTTATGGGGTCGTAAATTAATATTTCTATGCGTTAAAATCTTCTGGGCAAAATTAATATACACTATATCAGGGACCCTAAATAACGATTATTTTTTATTTTTTCATCAAAAAAGTCATTCGCTTATCATCACTCTATGAGAAAGAGAAATACACCAATCTAATCCCAGATGGTTTATCTGTCCATTTGCACCATGATTTACAAATTTTCGAGTTTTTTGATAACTCTCAAAAAAAACTATTAATTTTTAACAATATTTTAAAACTTAAGAAACAACGATTATTTTTTCAGCATATAAATAAAATCTTAAATTAAAGTAATTATGTATTTATCAAAAAGATAAAAATCATATATAAGATTTATTTAAGGATTTTTTAATATAACACATGAAATAATTATTATTTGTTGAAGCATTAAAATAAATATCACAAATAAAAGTTATTTAATGATTTTTAAATTAAGATTACGAAACAACGATTATATATTAAGTAAAAAAAATTAAAATCTAATGTAAGTGTTATTTTATGATTTTTAAATAAAATTGAAAAAATTACGATTATTTCTTAAGTTTTTAAATAATGTTAAAAATGAATAGTTATTTCATGAGCAAATGGAAAAAAATCAAGAAATAACAATTATCAACGGTTATATAAAAGTCCGGCTGGGCCGACTTTAACTTATGCTTTCGTTCGTTACTGTAACGCTGACATAGTTTCTATTCGAAAATATAAATAATTGAAATGAACCTACAAAGCATTGATGAGATTCATTCTTTATCTCAAATACAAATGAAATCAGGGATTACTTGCGGAACCCGAAAAAACTGCGGGATCAGGACGGAGTCGGGACAAAATTAATTATATGAATTTTACCGATTTTTCCGATTTAGAAAAATTGCAGAAACATTCTTTTTATTCAACAACTTGTTAGGCAAGTTAATAATATGCCAATATCTTTGGCCACTAGCCAAAGCGTGTATTCTATGTCCAGTAAAATACTGGAAGAAAGACGCAATCGCCAACTAGGCGATAGCTTCGAAAAGTTTCTGTGCTTCTAAACAAAAATAACTGATGGATTTTAAAAAGTTTTTTTTTTCAGGTCTTAACGAACTTAAATATGTGTATAAATGGGCATTTCCATTGTGTCGAACGGGACCGTCAAACATATTTGAAGTGATATAAAAAAAGCCAAATAAAACTGATTTTTGTTTTGACAAAAGGCTTAACTTATAGCTCTTAATTGTCGTATAATCAGTGTTAAGGTTGATTTTAGACAATTTCTACTCTTCAAGATAATTGCAAAAAACCAAGGCATTCGAACGGGACAAAAACAGAAGTGGTTTTAGCGACCAACAATTAAAAAACCGATTTCAGCGAAACCTAAGGCAATATTTCAATTTGTTAAATTTTAAAATATTGTACATTGATTTCACTTAAAAATGGATTTGTATTTACACAAAAAAACTTCTTCCTTTTTTTTTAATTGTTTAAATTCAATTTCTTTCCCATGGAACATGTCGCACGGAACATATTTTTCCAACATGATAATTGTGTTCTTTCAGTTGCTTTTTGACAAAATTATTTATAAACAAGCTTAGTTAAATTGTTTTTAAGTCAACAGAAGATTTTAATGTTGTAATTTTCACATACTAAACAAAAATATTCAATCCTCCTTTAACTTTTTTTTCCACCGATTGCAACTCTCTTTTTACTTTTTTTTATATAATGTAGGTGAAGCATTTCTCATTCATCTGGCGGCAACTAAATATAATCTAAACTAAAACATCATCATCGCCGTCACCACCGACGCCATGTGTGCTGATTGCATTTGCAATGAGTCCCTTTTCTTCCTTCCCTCTCTCCAATCCCTCCTGAATCCTTTCCCCATGCTGTGTATGCCATGTGCAAGCTGCAGTTGCTCGTTGAAGCTAAAAGCTAACGGCTGTTACTTGGCAAGGGTTTGCCATGCAGTTTTGCCTTTGTTTTGCGCCCCATGGATGAAGATGAAAAACATCAACATCAAAAAGTAGGCCAAGTTAAAATTGATTTAATGCGTTGATTGCGTGGAAGTCGAGCATCGCCGGCGACCGTTGCAGCTGCAGTTGCTCAGATTTATGCATTAGCAGCTGTTGTTGTTGTGACGGTTGCCCCTTGTTTTACTTTCAATGGATCTTTATCTTAAGCACGATCCGGTTATGTGAGATCGGTTTGACCCAGAGAGAATGAGGGTGAGAGTCAGCCGGCCGGCCTATCGTGGCGTATGCGCAATATTTTGTGCCAAACAGCACATTGACCCAGGACCTCCTTCCGCCTGCTCCAACAAACTGTCAGAGTGTGGGGAAAGTTTGTTAAAAATAATTGCCAACCCTTTTTGGCGGCGGCTTGAGTTGACGCACAGTGGCTCGTTTGCCGAAATCTCTTGGCTAAAATCTATTTTTGAGCTGTTAAATTGGTCAACAATTTTAATTAACTCAAAACTCTTTCTGCCCTTGAAGCTGTAAAAAAATTGGTTCAAAATATATCGCCGTTTAAGATATTTTGCACATTGAATTATGAAACATACGAACGAAATCCAGGCGGATCTATCAAAACTGCGGCCCCTCGATCTGATATAAAAATATATTGGTAAACCTCAACAAAATATGAACAAAATAATCGTATGGAGACTCGCAGTCTTGTTTCGGTTTCGAAAAATTGAATTATTTAAATAAAATATATTCAATAATTTTTTTTTCAATAATAATAATAATTATAATTATAATAATAATAATTTTTCACAGCTGATATGTGCGCCGCTGTTGGCATACCAGCTATTGATAAATTCTGCACAGTTAATCTAAAGAAATGAACAAATGGCAAGAAACTTTGAAATGCGAGATTGTGAAGACTCTTCATGTAGATGTTGTGAGGCACTAGAGAACCACCTAAAGGGGTATAAACGATCCTTCATTTAAAAAACTTATATTCTGCCAAACCACAACATTCTTACCCTAGCCACAGGTACGAGACCCGTCCCTCCACCATTACTTATAAAATAATGGATTAAGTGCCGTCAAGGAAGAGGACAGGCTATTAAGTTTACCAGTGTAGCTTGTTAAGTGAACCTCGTCCACCACACAATATTGGGTCGTTTCATAGTGATAAAAAAAGAAATGGCACGCCCATATATATTTTATAGGGTCTCATATGTTTCCTTCTGTCTTGCATTGTACATACATTTTTGTTTACTTTAATGATTTAAATCTATAAGAAAATAAATCACAAATGATTTCAAAAGTATGATTTAAATCAAATCCTTAATGATTTAAATCAAATGAGTTCAATCAATATACTAACAATCATATAGCTTCAATATGAATTATAAATCAACGTAATGTAATCTTTCATGATTGAATAAGATTTAAATCTCAATCAAGATTCAAATAAATCATTAAGATTTAAAATCAAAAATGATTTAAATCTTTTACAGCTCTGACTATAGACTATAGCTTCCATAGGAACGATCGGTCCAAAAACTAGTTCTAATGAGAAAATCTTTCAAACTAGGAATTTAGAAATTTAATATGCATCCACATAATTTGATCATTATCGGACGACTATATCGCTCTGATCTTAGTGAGAAAAACTTCTTTATTTCTAATGGTAGCGTCTCTATACTTGTTAATGGTAAATATTTCTTGATTGAACCCCTTTTTTATACCCGTTACTCGTAGAGTAAAATGGGTATACTAAGTTCGTACAAATGTATGTAACAGGCAGAAGAAAGCATCTCCGACCCCATAAAGTATATATATTCTTGATCAGCATCAATAGCCGAGTCGATATAGACATGTCCGTCTGTCCGTCCGTCTGTACCTAGATCTCAGGGACTATAAGAGCTAGAGCTACCATTTTTTCAGTGTAGACTTGTATCTTCTGCACGCAGATCAAGTTTGTTTCAAATTATTGCCACGCCCCCTCCCGCCCACGCAATATGAAAAAAACCTTATATCTCCCACAATTTTGAAAATAGATTGTTCGAACCTTCTAGACATATATTTAAATCATAATTACCTATCGATCCGCCTTACTTCATTTTTCGATCAAATGAACGATTAAAGAGTTGCCACCCACGCAACTTGGAAAATACCTCATATCTCCCAGAATTTTGAAAATATATTGTTAAAACCTTCTAGACATATATTTTAATCATCATTACCTATCGATCCGCCGTACATCATTTCCTGATCAGATGAACAATAGAAGAGTTGCCACCCACGCAATTTAGAAAAATACCTCATATCTCCCACAATTATGAAAATAGATTGTTCGAACCTTCAAGACATATATTTTAATCATCATTACCTATCGATCCGCAATGTATCATTTTCCTATCAGATGAACTATAGAAGAGTTGCCACCCACGCAATTTGGAAAATATCTCATATCTCCCACAATTTTGAAGATAGATTATTCGGACCCCTTTAGACATAAATTTTAATCATCATTACATATCGATCCGCAATACATCATTTCCCGATCAGATGAGCTATAGAAGAGTTGCCACCCCCGCAATTTGGAAAAAAAAACTCATATCTTCAAAAATTTGGGCATGTTGTGATCTAATAAAATATTCTTAAATAAACCTTACCCTGGGTAACGGGTATATCGAAGTCGAGCAGGGCCGACTTCAACTTTCGCTCTCGTTTAAGTGTATACTCGTATTGTCTGCTAGCAGATCAAGTTTGTTTAAAATTTTTACCACGCCTCGCAATAGAAATGTTGAATAACTTTACAGATATCAAGCTTTCCTTTTGCATTTATATTATATGTATATGCTCCATATCTAACATCTGTGAAATTTTCAGAAAGATCGTATATTATTTGCCGGATATATAAAAATTTCCACTTTTTCCATATATTTGGTGTCACTGTCAGCCAACATGATGTTAATTTTTACATTTGATGATAATATTAACATTTTGTGATTTAATAACAGATTTTTAATTGATCCTTTTCCTGAGTAACGGGTATATCGAAGTCGAGCAGCGCCGACTTAAAATTATACTCTCGTTCTAAATTTAAATTGACTGTTATTAACATGATCGTTAAAATGTCTTATAATAAATTTTTCAAGTTTACCGGGATTGTAAAAAATCTTGTATAAGACTTTTTCAGATTTTATATAATTGATAAAACAAAATTTTTTATGCGTTTTAATGGAGTTTTGAAATTAAATTTTCAAGCACTCGACTGGGAGGTTTTTATTTTAGTTAAAAAGTAGTACTTAGAGTTTGTCGAGTAATTTCAGAAAGGTGGACGATGGGTTGGGTCTTTGAGCCTGGGTAGATCTTCGGATCGAAATTCTGGGTACTCGCGCCGGAATAGCAAAATATATTGCAAATCTCATCATAAGGCAGCTTGTGAAAAAATCATTCTGTCAGACTCTAAACTCGTATATTTGTATCTTAGTCTAAACAACATTGGGGCTTATCAACTAATCAAATCAAAAGTTTGCCCATTCCAAACCGATTACCCACTTTCTATAGTTCGTGTCCATTTCACTTTTATATTTAAAATTGTTTCAAAGTTCATCAGTTACAAATTTCGCAACAAGTTTTGAGAAATTGAGCCACAGTGCGGCGTCGTCGCGTGTGAAAAGCAACAACCACACCCACTTCCTACTGCAATCTGAAAATGCGCCGTTGGCAGCCTTTGCTCGTTCCTGGCACTAAGACTGCCGACTCATGTCAAGTGGTCGCCATTTCCTTTTGGCCTTTTTCCCTTTTTTGACAGCTAATTGGAAAACTGTTTAGTTCATCCGCATAAATGTGCCGCTGCCTGGATCAGGCATCGGACAAACCGAACAAGAGACTCTTTTATATTTTAACACCTTCATCCAATTTCCCTATTGTTAGTCCACTTCCTGAATTGATCCTTGGCCGCTGTCAGTCCACCCTGCCCTCTCCGCCTGGCCGCTGGCGTAATTTATGGGCTTTGGCCATTCGCTTGGGCATCATTTTTTCTTAAAGTGACGACAAAACATTCCACAATATGACAAAAATGAAGGAAAAAAACGAAAGAAAGAGAAATCCTTTTTGCAAAAGAATCAACATCGACAATTTAGATAAATTTTCCCACCAGCCAATGGCCATAAAAACAAAGAACACGACCCAAGATCAGCGAGGGGTGCAGTCGCTTCTTTTGGCTAGGGGTGCGCTCTGTGGTGGTGGTGTCCAGGCGAGGCTGCTGACCATTCGCATTCATCCACAATATAAATCCACAATCACGCTGCGCTCGATATCAAATGATGATGGTGCAGCCGCGTAGCAACCTTTTTTTTGTTATACCTCGCCGTGTATGCTCAACGGCTCAGCGACGCGACGGCGGCGCATCCTTCAGGTACAACTTACTCATATATCACAAAAGGATATCGCACTCGCACTCCACGGTGTGTGTGCTTTTCTGCTTAGCTTTTGTGTGCGTGTGTGTGTGTGTCTTGTCTCTGGCTATTGCTCCGCTCGAAGGTGACACCGTGGCTTATACAATGGCAGGAGATGGTCAAGCGACCGCCTCTCACAAAAAAATACAACAAAAAACTAAAGAATGACGGAATAAAAAATTAGACGATACGGAACCAGTCGCTGCTGCTGCAAAAAAGCAAAAAAAAAAAACCCCGCAAATCAAAATCAACTCATAAAAAACGCAGTTTTATATGTTGGTCTGCATTAAAAATGCAAATGTCGCATTGAGTTTCCTTTCTTTCATGCCTCATTTTTTTTCTGCATATCCTCGCCCCACGGCTGGTCATCCACTTCCTGCCATCCCTGAGTGTGTGTGTGCGTGTGTGTTTAAGATTTTGGGTAAACAACATTTTGAAACGGCTAGGAAAACCTGAAAAATATATTTCGGCTCAGCTGTGGAATGCCGACTGAATATTGAAAATAAGTACTTGGATCAAGTTTATATTTTTCCTATATACAACGCACTACGTACACATTTTATGAGCTAAATAGCGGCAGCCACACTGTCACTTGGCCTTAAGATCGTACGAAGCTTTAAGATTTTCGTTCGACCAATCAAATTCTTCGACATGCACGTGACGATTAATGTTTTACTGTACCAAAACTTAAGATGTTTCATTTCAATATAACTGGGTTCTGATTTATTTGGAATAGGAAATCAGCGTAAATATATTAAACGTTTAAACCGGTTCAAAAATTATAAAGATCCAGATCTCCGAAAATATTTGATGTTTGGAGTGATAATATGAAATTATTTATTTTCCCGGATAGTAACCGATTCCAAACCTTCTGATTTATTTGAAATAGGAAATCAGCGTAAATATCTTCAACGTTTAAACCGGTTCAAAAATTACAGAGAGCCAATAATATAAAGTTATTTATTTTCCCGGATAATAATCGGTTCCGAACCAGATCAAAAAAGTGGTTCAAAAGTGGTTTGGTGCCATAACTCAGACATTATTTAAGCTAGGAGCTTGAAATTTGGTGTGTAGGTGAGTAATATGGAGTCAAACATTATACTGTTTCAAGAACGGTTCCGATCCAGTTTGAACCGGTTTAAAAGTGGCTAAGAGCCATATCCGGAAATTATTTAAGCTAGAACCTAACACTTTGATGTTTGATTATATAAGTTAAAATTATATATTTTCCCGGAGACAAACCGGTTCTGAACCAATATTATAAAGTGGTTCAAAGGTGATTCGGAGCCATATTTCAGAAATTATTTAAGCTAGGAAATTTAAATATTGTATCTAGGTTGATAATATGGAGTAAAAAATTGTATTGGTTCAAAACCGGTTCCGAACCAGATTGAACCGGTTCAAAAGTGTGTCAGGACGATTTCTTAGAAATTATTGAGGCTATTTAATTAGAACTTGGTATCAAGAAGTTAGATATTTTTTTCTGGTATCAAAAACGGTTCTCAGAGAACCTGTCTTAAAAAATAGTTCAAAAGTGATTAAGATCCATATCTCAGAAATTGTTTATCTATTTATTTATTGTTTGTTTATAGTTCTCAAGTACAGTCAAACTTTACTGTGAATAGTTAAGATTTAAGATTTATTCCTTACATCTAACAAAAAAGAGTTTAATGATAAAATATGGTAATAGAGAGAGGTTGCGAAAGGGTTCCTGATGAGCATAGTTTGTGAGACAAGGATGTAAATATTTGTTGACACATATATTTACATATGTAAACTCGATTCGCCACAATATTTAGAGATCTTAAAATATATATATATATATAATTAATCCGAAAAGGCTCAATTCAAGTTAGATCCTACTTGAAATTCAAAAAACCCTGCATCGGGATTAAAGTACGGAATTCCAATGTGAGACAAGGATATAAATAAATCGGGACATAATTCCTCGTGATTCGTGCCGAAACCGCTAAACTTATGAGGCTAAGCAGAGCGCTTGAGACAACTTCACCTGACAGTAGCTTATGTAGGAAAACGCACACTAAGATAAATGGTAAATCGAATAAGCGTAATCTATGCTCTAGGCATCTAGGTAGATGCCGATTTTAATTCCAGTTTAAGCCACGGTAAGTTAAAATTATAAACTAATTTGGAACAGATTTGAGTTGGTCCTGATATTTTTGGTTGTGTGGGGACCAGACATATGATCCATACTCAAGAATAGACCTGACCAGAGAGATATATAGTTGTTAGGTGACATAAGGGTCATTAAATTCGTTCGGCCATCTTTTGATAAAGCCAAGAAGTGACAGATATATGATTATTGAAGCATAGCTTGGGCACAAATTGAATTCGCAGGTCGTCCACTTTATAAAGGCGTTCGAGAGATTTATCATCAATCACATAGTGCGTATTTCAATGAAAAGTTAAGTATTTACATTTATCTTTGTTAAGTGGGGGAGACTGTTTATCAAGCACCACTTATGAAGAGAGTTTAAGTCCCTTTGCAAGAGAAGAGGTGACTCTGGATCAATATAAGATAGACAAACATACATTAGAATGGGAGAAAAAGTTAACGCATTGGGAAACCCTTAGTCTTAAAGCTATTTGGATGAAACTTGACACTTGGGCTTCTTTTCTTTATAGACTACGCACATGTCGGAACCAGCCAAATCCTACCGCTGGATTAATGGTCTAGATAAGATAACTACGACCTTGGCGCTGGCTTTGCTATGTTTTGAAAAAAGCTGAAAAGACTCTCTGGTACAAGTAGAACAGATCTACATACTTGGATACCTGGGCTAATGTCAAAAATGTTAAATTTTCATGTTTTATGTTCAGAAGCTCAAAACCAAGTAGATTTAACTTTTACGGGTTTCCTTCCATTAATTTGAGTAATCGTACTATTTCTTGTCATTTCATATATGAAGTCATTCAAATTTGTTTTGAAATACTGTAGTTTATACACACCTGAAATTAACTTTTTGTTAGCTATCTATTGTCAATATTTTTATAGATATTCTATTTTGCTCTATTTTTACATTTTTATTGTTACTTTTATTATTGTATGTATATATGTATAGACCACCGGTGGGCATGAAATTTTAGTTCGCGGGCAGTCCAAAAACAACAGAAAAAATCAGCCCCTATAATCGCTTTAAAGATGACTCTCCAGTTTACATACCGGTTTGGCTTTAAAACCTTGGTTAACTTTTTACGCCATAGGTTTTCATAAATTAACGAAAAGTAGAGAAAGCTTTACAATTCCAAGTTTTTTCACGTAGTACCCACTTGCTTGTCCTGAACTGCCAGACCTGACCCGAATTTCACAAACAAACTTCTTATAGAATACTCAGGAAATTTTTCATTTATTGGGGGAAGAGACATTTGGTTAAAAATACAACGTAGAAAGAAATGACAGGTATCTTTTTGTTAAACCTGTTGGCTTTTGGCCCACACACGTACCTAATTCCGCCCCAAGCGATTTGAAACTTATGCGAGATATCAGCCAACTTCTTGTCAAACATAGCGACATTCGGCACTCAGCGATGAAAACGACAAAAAAAAACAACCAAATGCCGAAATATCAGCAGTGCTCAATAAGTTTCGGGACCCTGGATGGACATTGTCCATCCTTAAACTCGTGAGTGAGGCTGGGGTTCAGGTACATTCGAGTGTGCGTACCTACATATTCATTTGAATGCAGACAAGTCCTTGCGTCGTAGTCGTCGTCGCTGCTGTCGATCCTCCTTTGTGTGGCCAAGTGCGACGGTGTGGTTGTTGTTTTTGTTGATGTTGCTTCTCTGGTATCTCGAAGGAAATGAAAAAGTTTTTATTATGCCAGCGAGATTTTTTTTATATAAAAATATTTAGAACGGACTGCGGCTGATGGCGCAAGGGGGTTGAGGTTGAGCATAGGCATCGGCTTCGTCGGCAGCGGCATCGTCACCACCACCACCACCACCGGCACTCATATATTTATGCATGGGGGTAAGGTTAGGGCCAACCGATGGCTGGGCTTTTTATGCCTGCGCTGGCAAGAAGTGTTGGATGTCATCTTATTATTTGCTGAGGCCAAGGCAAGAGCTATCGTCTTGATGATGACCATGCGCCTGCGCTGTCGCTGCCCCTAGAGGTTTCGGGGCTACGCTCCGTCCGCCGTCAGCGACGGCGCACAGATGTAAAGCCCTCGCCAAGACTGTGGGAATAAAAACAGGATTCGGCTATCGCCACAGATACGGACATTGTGGTTGTTGTTGCTGGTTGTTGGTCTTCAGTTTTTTTGTTGTTTTTTTTTTTTTGATGATGCCTCTGATGATTTTTTTTATATATTTTGATCATGCTGATGATGGTCATCGCCATCGCCAGCATCATTTGAGACGGCGCACAGTAGTTCGTTTGCCAAAATCAGTAGTTCGTTTGGCTCAGCTTACTTTAACTCAATTGTCAAATGATGGATCCATGTTTCGTCCATGGTGGTTCTTTCTATGCAAGACTCTTAATTATAAACATCATCACGCCGTCCAATTTTCTTTAAAATTGTTATTAAAAATGCTCCAAAAGCGCTTGAAATGAGCACAGTTTGACCCCATCGAACCACAGTAAAGACAACAAGCGTTTGCGATGGTGCAGTGCGTCGAGACGCCTTTCCATTATCCAAGACTAAGCAAAGTTGGTAATAAAATATTGTATATATTTATAACTTGTTGTTAAAGGGTAACGGCCGCTGTAAGAATTCTATTTAAATTTGTTGCATTTTTTATGAAAGGAATGGGAATAGAAGCACGAAACTTGGCTATGTTTTTGAGTAAATATTTAAGTAATTGAAGTAGTTTTTCGATCGAAAAAATTCCAAAATGGCGGCACAAAATCCATTCTCCCGAGACGTGATACATAAAAACTGTTGTTAATTTAAGCCTAAAAAAGAAAGCCAAATTTTCATTTCAAGTTGGAATTTTCATGGCCAAAGTCCTTCGCCAAAGATTTATTGCTCAAGCGAGCCTCTTTTGTCGCATCGGTCAGGAAATGCTCAGCTTATCGGATGCGTTTCGCATCAGCTTCAACGCTAAACTTGTAGGTCTGAGGGTCCCAATATCAATCTCTAGAACTTCCATAATGTGTAGAATATTGGACAATCCACCGTTAAAGTTGAATACAGCGATATCGGTTGCTATATCGAATCCAAGATTTGGTCGTTTTAGCACTGAACTAACGTATCTCTTCTCGAATATGCTTTCAAATACCCGCCAAGTTACATTTATTAGAGCTTCGGAAAAGTTGGAAGTCCAAAAGGTAGGTATTTCCCCAGGATAGCCATGCGACGCAGGTAACGACCACCTGAAAAATGTTTGTTCAGTTTCCTGAACACCACAATTCAAGGTTGCAGCCTAGTTTTCACTTCCTAATGTGCCAATAACCCTTTAGAGTCTTCGGGTCAACCGAAGCTCCGTCAAGTCTCAACCAAGTGCTAAACTTTTGAAAAAGTAATGAAGGTATATCCTGAAATATCAACTTAATTTCTCATTTTGTCCTTTTTTACAATGTTAGTTTTACATGTTAATGTATATTCGAGGGGGTTGTTTTTTGTGCAGCACACTCACAGCCAAGGTGTATATATGTATGGTGTTGTCTGTCTCACTTATCCGCATTTAGCAAAAGCTCCGAGTTAACACATTTCAGTCACCGTCACACCAGGCTCAGCCTTTCCTAAAATGCGATACGAGCAAGCTTATCGATCAAAGGCTTAAAGCCTTTTCAAGCACACACACAAAGCTCACATCAAAAAACCAATCGTGTATGAGCGCATCATTGCAATTGCGAGCATGTGTGCAATAGCTCAATTGGCTTTTTGCTCGTTGAACACGAGTCACAGCGAGCTTGTTGCTATTTGTAAATTGTGCGTTACGTGAAGGAAAAATCGCTTACGAGCGAATCTCTAATGATTTGACAAAAATCGGCTCGATTTATTCTCGATAACTATTACTTCTCGAAAAAAATCACATAATATAAAATATGCATTTTTATTTTTCATTCTTACCTCAAAATATTTTAATAAAGTAAATATCTTCTAAGATATACGCTAAAAAATCATAATTTTTTTCGTAATCATAATTCAAATACGTAAAAAAAATATATAACAAAAAATGTGTTTTTTTTTTTTAAATTTCGGAGGTAGGTCCTTTTCGAAAGTTCAGCCAAAATATCTTTGACTTAGCCCTAGGTACATAAGCTTCCCAAATTAAGCTTAAATCAAATTGTAAAGAATTTGTAATGTAACCACTGTGCGAAATTTTCGTGTTATATTCATGTCCTCGTTTCATCTGCAGTCGCGTTTTTAGCGGTTTTATTTTCTTACCGTTTACCTTGTCTGGGCTTTCGTTTTCTGTAGAGGGAGGAGGTTGGCTAAGTTAGTTCTTTGTCTTGTAAAAGTTGTAAAGCTTTTTTTTAAACAAGGATTTCAGATAATGAACAAGTATCCTTGAAGATCACCCTCAAGAAATACCATTTAAGAGCAACCCACTCAGCTTATCTGCAAATCTCATTATGGATGATGTGTACTTTTAGCTTCAGAGCTCGCCCCCTCTGCCCTGGCATCCCTCTCTGAATCTCTATTTGAAACGGTCATCGCACCTGCTGTGCTCAACCAAAATTGAGTTAGCAATTCGCATAGAGAGAAAGAGATGCAAACATAGAGCAGAGAAAGATCTTATCGGCGCATCTAGATACGTTTTACTTGTCGCTCGGGCATTGTCAAGACTTGAAGTTAATTAAACTTGGACATGGACATGTCGCAGGCAATCAAGCTGAGCGAAGAGCGAGAGTGGATCAGAAGAATTGCAGTTAATTGAAATGTTCCTCAAGCATCACACACAGATACAGATGAGCCGAAAAGAGCCCCTGGCGACAGAATGCTGCATCTTTGAGGGGTCAATCCACAAAAAAAAAAAAAATACCGAGAGAGAAGCAGAGCTGGACTACAAAAGGTTTGACTACAAAATGCCATAACTATAACTGCTGGCTGGGTGGTTGCTAGCCTACAAAAAGCACGACGACGTTGACGTCGTCTCTCTCGCTCTCTGCAATACAAATGCAATTGCTGCTGCGAATGCCAAAAACAAAACAAAAAGGAAGCGCACGCTGCGCTTGTATGCGAAGCTGCTGTTTTGCCTTTTGCCGGCTGTGTGTGTGTGAGGAGACGCCTCTCTTTTGCTCTCTCGCTGTCGCTGCAAGCTTTTTTGTGTGCGTTTTTTTTTCTTTTTGTCGGTTTTGTGGCTGTAGCCCAGCGAGAAGGTCTGACTGTCTACCCAGCCGGGGTAATCTGTATCGCAACGCCACTCCACTCGCAAGTATCGCGGACGCGCCAACGACCATGCGAAAATATCGTCACAACAAATCTGGAACTTTTTACACAAACGGTTAAAAAACAAAAAAAATTTTCAAAAGTTTATATCAAAAATAGATACAGGAGTCCGCGCATACAACTTCCACTTTACACAACTTTGGATTATTCAGGAAAAACTACAATAGATCGACGAACGAAAACCAAAACAACGACCACAAATAATAAAAATTCATCAATAAAAAAAAAAAAGAAAAACCAATCAATAGCCAAAAACCAAGTTGAAACGAAACTCAAACAATAATTTGCCAGTTTTTGTTTAAGTTTGTTTTTTTTTGTCTTTATTTGCAACTATTAATAACGGTAAATCTAGTGTTAAAGTGCATCGAATACGCTTCTATTTATACCATTAAATAAATAATCTTAATCATAATAATCAACAACAACTAACTACGCAGTCTTAAATAACTACATATATTAATTCTAAGACGATAAAAACTATCTGACGGATACAGACGAGAAATCTATGGAATCCAAGCGTGGCAAACTTTAAAAGCACACACAAAAATGCAGCGCCATGTTTGGAAATGCATTAAAATTAAATATAAAATTTATAAATTGCTAACCATCAGTGAAACAAACACAACCTGAACAAAGCAAATCGATTCAAGTGTTTCTGTGTCAAACTATGATCATCAAGTGAAAGCAAAGATAATACTACAAAAAATTATATAACTGCTGCGTTTACCATTCAATACGACAACAAATCACTTTCAACTTTCGGCACGGATTGGCATTTGGGATTTGGATTGCTAAGGATCGATCAACTTCACCCCCCAAAACGCAGTCAGCAGAAATTCAAATCAAAATTCACAACTTTGTGTGCCTCTACAAACAAACAAACTCGCATTTACGTAACATATTTCAATGCATTGCATTTAAGCTGGACCTCCCCCCACACACACACACACACATACTCACACTTACATAGACATAACGAACGATCAAAGCTCTAGCGAGAAGACAACGGGTACACGCCCCAATAACTAAACTGAGAGCAACGCACTACAATTAAGTCAGAAAGAGAGAGGGAGAAACTGCATACTGCAGCCGCGAAACGAGCAATTGCCGATCTTCGCTCGTAACTTGTTCTCCAACACCGAAGCTTCGTGCACTTCCTGCAGCAGCCCCAGCCCCCAGCAACAGGGCCACAAAAAGCGTCGGCGATCAGTTGGCTGGCGAATGCAACGCTGATTGCAATTACTGCACCACTACCATTGCATTCTTTGCCGAAAAGTGAAAGAGCGACCAGATAGCGCGCGGTGCCTGATCATCATCATATACGCCGGCCACTTAGCATCATCATCATCGCCGCTGCTGCACTCTCACTCTCCAAGCGATCGCAAAACGCGCAACGTGTCGGATTCGTTGGAATTATTTGTGTGTGCAAATTTTAGAAAAAACAACTCGAAACACGTAATACATATTACATTTTTGATTTTGAAGAGTGTGCGGTCAAGTGTATCACAGTGAAGTTTATCGAAACGCTTTTGATTGTAAAATATACATTATACCCCACATATATAAACATATATATATATACATTAAGTATAGCACATTCTTGGATTAAATATCTACAACACAACTTTAGCACCAATTTGGATACACTCGACACATTTTGGATACGTAGCGACTAAGTCACAGCTACAATTCGTTTGAGTAAGTACATACACACGAAAGATTTATGAAATGAAAATAAAAGATACGGGGCACACCTTGCCCGATAGAAAGATTGCAAAATACTTTTGTTCTTTATGAATTGTTCATAGAAAATATAATCTAAATGAATCTCATTGCCTGTCGTGAAGTCTAAACATTTTGTCAAATCATTTCAATCGTTGGTCAAGGTCTTTGCGCATTGAATATGCTTGTTGTATAGATACTAAATGCTAGTGATGGGCGCGTGACGTACCTTTTTGGCACGACACGAACTCCATTCGAAGCTTCCCATAGTTGTACATACCAAACTTCCTTACATTTAGCAAATTAAAGCATTTTGAAGTATAGAAAATAAATCTTTTAAGTTTCGGGTTTGTTAAAATTCAGTGTTCCCACGAAAAAACAGTAGAAAAGTGTATATATTTACTTTGCCCAGAAGTTTGCAAATCGGTTTTAGTGAGATAAACATTTTTTTGGATTTTTCAAAGGTGCATATTTAGAGGTTAAGAATCAGATTCTTAATGATTCTGAATTTACGCTAAATTTGATATCCTTTATACCTCGGTAAGATCTGTTGTAACCAGAATTGGAACCAGAATTTCTAAGTGTTCTTCACAGACTAAGTTTGCGTAGCCTTCTCATTTTTCAATATCGCGTCAAAGTTGCTTAGCTACGCTTTAGAAGCAAAAGTACTTTACTAGAATATTCGTGCTGTTTTTCTGCCGGTTTAGCTGAGCAGGCTGCAAATAAAAATACAACCCTCTCGCGTCTTTACCATAGTTTCATTCAGATTTTTTGAGCTTATTTAGTATAGTGGGCTTCTTGGCTTCTCTAAGTATGCGAAAAGCATTTTAAGTGTGTCTTTTCAAGTTTCTTTAAAGGTTAAATATACTTCGCATCGCATTGCACAGCACAGACTGTTTCTATGGGAGCTATGTATTGTATACAGGCAATCAAAAAGGAAATTTATACCAAAAAGAAATAGTTAAAACCAGGGCTGCAAACCTGTTTTGAACCGAACCGACATTTTTTTTATTGCGAACCGAACCTCTCGTGGAATAATGTTAGAACCTGAACCTGTTCTGAACCAAAATGTTCAAATCGATTCAACAAAAGCTACAAGTTGAAAAGGCTTTTACCACACTTAAATTTATTTAGTATGATCAAAGAATCAGAATAGCCTAACAAATACTCGAATACTTTATTCTTATAATTTTTTCAAGTAAACAAAAATACAGAAATTATGAATTTTACCTCCACAAAAATTATTTGGGTTTTCCAGCCCTTGTTAAAACTCAGAACCCAAACCGGAATTTTGGAATTTTTTAAAAGCCGGTACAGTTGCTTTTTCAGTTTTATGGCTTCAATCAAGGATTTCTTTAGCTTAAATCGTATTCAAAATAAAGCAGATGGTACACTTAATTTTAGCAGTTCTTGAAAAATCGAAAACAAACGTATATATGAGTAAGTTTACTACCCACCCTTTCAAGTGTTTGACTTTAAAGAATTTTTATGTGAGCAGAGAAGTTGTTATGCAAACACTAAAAACGGATGGAGAGCTTCCAAGAACTTCTCACCCTCGCTTCCCTTTGATTGATTGATAGGTAGAATAGAATATATACACCTTGGATTATCCCAGGACTGGCCCACGCCATAGCCAAACTAGTTTTTGTTTTCAATGTTCGGTAAAAACAGAATTAACTGATATTCTTGAAATGCAAACTTCTTATTATATAAATCTTTATAAAGATTTTGTCTGATCTTTAAATAGATTCGCCCCAGTTTTGCCAACTATTGATGTCTGAAAATTCCTAAATCGACTGATAACAAAAATCATCCTACCTTTATAAGATTTAAGAACAATGTTGCATCACTAGTTTAGATCTATGTATTATTTTTTGGTACTCAAATACTCCATAATTAAATTATTAAGTCAAACTGCTCCGGAGTCGAAGTCTCCGAGTATTTTAGAAGCCCAAACAGAACCTGCTCCGAGACAAAAACGAAAACATAGCTATTTAAATTTTCGTTTCAAGGTTTTTCCTACGCTCTTAAACCAGTATTAGTGACAATTTATTGAATAATATACTTAATTAACAAGTTATAGGCAAATTATCTTATTTTGCATTACTATATTGAAAATGTATGAAATTCTGTAGTAAAAAACAAATATTTTTTCCCAATTTAAAATTTAAATTAAAAGATATCCCCGACTAATTTTCTGTAGAAGCCTTAAAAGCTTAATCTGAACCTGGATTCGAGCCTTGACCTAGGATCACCAACCTTCTGCTGTGTTAAAAATTTAGCTTGTAGACCCGAAAGTATGCTACGAATAATTTAAAGGATTTTACAGTAGCGCGGAAAACTATTTGCTTTGCACCAGTTTAAATAAAACATCACGTATTTCAGGATATTTTAGGAATAAATTTTGAAATATAGTTTAAACAACGTAAAGATTTCTGAATTCTTACGCTAAATGACATTTTACTACCACTTAATTATACATTTTCGCTTGCTTAAGAATATTAAATAAATGTTGTTAAAGTAAAGATTCTTTGAAAAGATATATATATATATATAATATATATTTAATGCAGTGCTATTTTTAAAAGCGGAGTTTTTATTTGATATATGTTCATTGCTTTCTGATACTCTCATAGACTTTTTTTTAATACTTTTGTTAAATATTTCTTTTGTTTGAAAAATTATGTACTTAATATTATAAACCGAACCTTCTTTTTTTAATAAGTGGTCCGGTCCCGAATCAGGTTTGAGAGATAAAAAAAAAGATTCGAAAAACCCGAATCTAATCGGTTTTTGGGGTTTCGAGTCCGGACCGGTTTACAGCCTTGGGTATAAACAAATTACATAATTGCTTTTTAAATGCTTTGCTTTAAAGTTAGTAAGTACGATTACTCTATGAAACTTTATAAATGGGTTTTATACAGCTTTAAATAGAAAACATTGTCCAGTTCAGAGATCCCTATATTAAATAAATACAAAAAAAGTTTTGTTGGAAAAATTTATTTAATTTTTTTGTTATTCTATGAAGCATTTTTTACACGATCCCAAATATTCGTGCAACAGATCTTGGTATAAAAATATTTGACTTGATAGACACAAGATATTAAAAGTCATCTAATCCTTGCGCCTACTCAGAAAAGTTGCACGAAAATCTTGAATCGTGTTTGGGAAGATTTAGTAACTTTAAAAACTTATTTAAAAAGTAAGAGAGAGAACCTAAGCCCTGCTAGCAGGGTCAAAATCTTCGTTATGTACCCAAATATAACCCAAATAAAACTGAAGGGCGCAGCAACAACAAAATTTATTTAATTTTGCATAACGGGCCGGGCTGTGGTCAAAATAACTCTTATTAAACTTATCATCTCGATCTCATATTTCACCCAACTTTTTCTGTATATTATTTCACATTGTTTGTGTGTGTATTTTCTTGGAATATGTGAAGAACAGTTTCGTTAGCTTCTAAGGTTACCCAACTGTTTTTACTGTTTACTGTTGTTGGTGGTACACACACTCCTTCGCAGTTATGCTGATTTAGTGGTCAATACCAAACATCTTCCCATGGTTTCTATTTCAAAAGTTGGCGTAACTTGAGAGTCTTACGGTGCACGAAAATAAATAACTTTTGCATATTTCGGCAAACACAAAGAATTAGAATCCCATTTTCGCACTTGATTTTTGGTTGGGGAGGGGGGACAAAGTCGCCGACAAGTTTGAGTTTTGTCCGGTACACTTGCAGCAGCAGGTCAGTGGAGGGGGAGGGGGGGGTAGACAAGGACTGACCAAACAGGCTGGCAGACGAGTGAAGCTCACAAGTTCATGACCAAAAAGCCGGATGACAACGATTGCCGGCCAAAAGATAGCGTGGGCGCTGCCATCCACCTACCCGAGCCCCTCGCCCAAGCCCCCAAACGTCACTTGCTGCTCTCCGTTTCTCTCACACTCTCTTTCTCTTTGCAGTTTTAGCTGCTTGTGTGTGTTTGTGCAGTTTTATTTAACGACTTCAAAGTTGTATAAAAATTTACACAGACAGCTTCTACTTTTTACACGCAGCCCTTTCGGCATTTCATTTTTAGTTATTTCGCTCATTTAACCCCTTCGAAGGAATGTTGAGTAAACTTTTTTTCGCATAGAATTGCGAGCATGTGTGCGAGTGTGTGTGTGTGGATGATATTGTGGAACGCCGACAGCGCTCATCTGTCAGATACTTTTTACTTTTCGTTTGTCTTTTCTTTAGCATATTTCTTAGCAATTTTCACTTTTGTTTGTCTTTCACTTTTTGCTTAAAGATTATAGATTGCAAAAAAAAAAAAAAAAAAACTTGAATTCCACACGCCACAAAATTTGTGTCCATCGACATTCTTATGTTGTTGTTTTTTTTTTTTTTTTTACCCACACACCAAAAACGATCTTTCAAGAGAGAGAGCGAGAGGGTGCTTGCGCTTGCTTGAATAAGTTAAATGAGAGGGAGAACAAAATGTTTTTTCGCCATGCGTTTTGTTGTGCAAATTCGGTCTCTCTCTCTCTCTCTCTTTATCTGTTAGAGAGCTTACGCTCTCAATGCTGTTTTTTTTGCACGCTTTGCAAAAACTTTTTGGCCTGCCTGGCTGTCTGTGTGTGTGCATGCGACGCTGCCGTCTCTCTTTTTTTGCATCTGTGTGTGCATTTTGTCGCCCTGCTGCTGCTGCTGCAGCTTTCGTTGCGACTGGCGACGACGACGGTTGCGACTCCCCAGAGTTGTTTGTGGGTTTTGTTGTGCGACGCAAGTGACTACGTGAAGACCAAAAACACACAGAGCCCGGCCACAGCCATAGTCAGAGCGAGCGTCAGACGTGTGCGAAGAACCGAACCGAGTACCGGTGACGTAGCCGTCCGCCATTATTACAACGCGGCCTGACCACCACACGCAACCAAAAAATTCGACAAAAATAAAAATTGGCCAAGTGCAGTGCTGCAATTAAACGAAATCAAAAATAACAAATTTTAAAATAATAATCAAATCATTTTTAAGCTTGCCAAAAAAAAATCCAACAAAAAAATAAAAGTAATTTTATTATGTAGAAAGAGAGAACGCGCGCGCGGCATGCAAAACGAAACGTAACGGAACGACGAGGGAACGGCAACAGCCAATGTGATCTCATAAAACACAAATAATAGAAATATTCTTTATGTATAAAAATGCAAAAAAAAATCTAGCTAACTAATTGTGCAAAGCAAATAATATATACAACAATAGTCAAATTGAACAACAACAATAACGACGGCAACGAATTAAAATTTTGAATTGTTTTTGTTTGTTTTTGAAAAGCCAGCAAACTGGAAAGAAAAGAAGGTAATGTATCTTTGAGATACTTTTTTTTTGCTAAATGCAGATTGCAATTAGTATGTGCGTGTGTATTGGTAGACGTTCCGAAGTGTGGGCACCATTAAAGCAAAGGCAGAGAGAGAGTGTGTGATTTTGTGCTACATTAAATGAAATTTATTCTTGAAAACAAATTTAAAAACGGGCGACTACAACGCCCACAGTTCACGTTGTTCAACACTGCAATACACGCACACAGACAGCCCCAATAACAAAAGCGCCCCCAACACACACACACACACACATAGAGAGCGCGACATGCAAGTACGCTGTATTTTTTTTTCGCGAGGCGCTTTGCTTGTATTTGACTTTGCATGGATGTATGTGTGTGTGTATTGCATTTAACATCGTCACAATCGCATTAAACGTCTCCCCTCCTTAGGTTCTACCTCCCCCACCTCTCCGTTCCTTAATCATCATCTCTCGTCTTCGGTCGTCGTCCGCAGCAGGCCGCTGGCTGCCTCCGTCCACCATTTTGATTTTTGCTTTTATTTTTTTTTTCCATCGCCCCCCCTTTGTGATCCGCCACCGCTTAAATCATTAAAAAGTGAACTTAAAATAAAGAAAAAGTCCAGACAAAGTTTGTGTACTGCTTCTGTATGGCATGTGGTATGTATGCAAGAGTATGTGTGTGTGTGAATGGCAAACCGGTTTGCTCTGTCTTGGTTTCTGTCTGTGGATCGTTCGGGTTTTTTTTTTTGTTTGTTGCTTTGTCACTGCTGTGCAAAAATTTGTTATTTACATTCTATGTACCAATGTACGTTCTTGTCCTTTTTCCTGGGCTCCAAATCAGCGGCCACGTGTCAGCCAAATGGCGTCCACACACAAACACACACACACATACATATATTGCAAAACCGGCCGGCGAGCATTGCATGTGAGGACCGGAAAGCAGAGGGGGGCGGCTTCCCCAAAAAGCTTTGGCTGCAATGCTGAAAAGCCAAAAGCTTTTGAGTGCAGTGCTCTCTCTTGGTCAATAAGAGAGCGTTACTCACTGCAGTTATTTGCAGCAGTTCTTGCCTTGCTTCCGTTTCTTGTGTCTGTCGCGTCCTCGCCAACTCCATCCCCCCCTCTACTCTACTGGGGGCATGTGCGCATAATTTGGCGCTTCGCCATGTTTTCTTCACCGTCTACGCTTTATGCTTGTTCCTTTTGTGTTTTATGTTGTCGACCCCCCTTCTACCTACCGCCCCACACAAAATAATACAACAAAAAAAAAACATTTTGAAGCTGGAGCCGATGTCGGCTCTTGGTTCCAGTTGGGTGTTGCATGATGCATGACTTGTCCGTTGGATGTGGTGGGGTTGGGGGGTTGCCGGCAAAACACGTTTAAGCCTTGGCGCTTTTTGCTGAGTTGGCCTTTTATTTTTTTTTTATTTTGGCTGCCTGTGTTAAGTAATTTTCATTTTGGCACCAAACAAAAGCAGCAAAAATTAGACTCTCAGGAATAATCAAAATAAATGGCGAAAAAGTTGTTTTTTGGAAAATTTGAAAGTTGAGTTTAATCAGCAACGAAATTGGCGAAAAGTTTCTGCATTTACATATATATATGTATATGTATGTTTGTCTGTAACCCTCTTAGTTTCTCTCAAAGAACAACCCCCCCACTATTTATTTAAAGGGTGATTCAGTCTATCGGCTTGATCTTGATTGAAAAACAGAAAAAAATTTAAAATTTCTAAAGAAGGTTTGACTTTCGGATCGGTTTTTTTAAGCATTAAGGCCTGATCTCAGATGAGCATTCTGATTTCAGAGCTCAACAAAAGTGTTTCTATTCATATGAAGCATTGTGACGAAAATAAGTTTTATGTTATCTGAGAATAGTTTTTATACTCTGTAGTCTGATTGGGTTTGTGCAGAGCATGTAACAGCCAAAGTGTTTTATATAAAGTATATATATTCTTGATCAGCATTAAGAGTCGATATAAACATAACCGTCTTTTTGTCCGTATGTAAAATCTGGTAAGAGATAGAGTTTGAGTGTATGGAACATATATTTTTATCTTCAGGAGATATTGCCACGCCTGAATTAAAAAAACGAAATACTCCCAAATAAGATGATAGTTCAAACATCTAGAATATTCTATACTATGAATCGACCGCCATACACGTTCGATCAGAGAACGAATTCGGTGTGTAAAGAAAATAAAAACACAACAACACCGTGCCATGGTAGAACAGCGAGAGAGAGGATATAGGGGCGATGTTAGGGCTGCAACAGGTGAGTTGGGGTTGACGTTTCTTACTTGACGAAACATGGGATATTCGCCTTGTGTTCTATTTCATAATAATTTATATTGTCAACGGTCAGAATAAATTATAACTGTCAACGGTCATGAACATGTAAACCTAAAACAAGTAGGAACTTAAATTTCACCATGATTTTAAAGGTATTTTGGTGGATTCGTTCCCTTACGTTCAGACTGAATTATGGCCGCAGTTTGAAGAATATTTTGAGTGCTGAAGCTCTGACAAGGAACCTTAAATACGGAGTTGCTTTCACAAATTAATTTTAGTGTTCCTTTTTTAGATTGACTCGTAACTTTATCCCCTTGATCTCTGAGTGTCGCTTGGGCCACTTGAAGGTAATTAGCATTGCACTTTAACGTCAAAACCAATCAAATTTCTTTCATATAGAAAATGAATTTTTAATAAATAAAGAGCAAAAGAGTTGGAAAGTTTTAAAGATTAAAAGCGGAACCATGAACTGAAATAAACCGTTTCAAGGCACGTACCGATATTACAAATTGTTTGAGAACCAAAACCCGTTAAAATAGGAACCGAAAAACCCGGAACTATACCGAAACGTTCATACCGGTACAGTTTCAGGTTCTCATTATTTATCTTACTGATTAATAATTATTTTAAATATATATTTCAACTGATAAGAAATCAATATATATATTTTTACACATTATTTAAGACACACTCGGAACAAAACAAACACGTACATTTTAGAAAATTGCCCTCAAAACAATAAATTCCAATAAGAAATATTTTTCATAAAAAAAAGAACGTTTTCTTAAGAAGTGGTAAAAACGTTCCTTTGTTTCAGATCGGCCTAAAAATCAAATAAGATTTCAATTTCGACTTTAAATGTTTAGAACAGCTGGTTTCTAAAAAATTGTCAAGCCATTTCAAAATAAAAATCTTCTTATAAATTGGAAATGATATCTAAATCCTTGTATATTTTTTCCTCAAATATATAAAAGTTAGAAAAATGTTTTTCTTCTTTGCACTAATATTTTGAATGTTCATGGCTTTGAGTATTTTACAATCGTATTTAAGGTTATATTGGAACGCCGTCTTATATTACGGGTTTCAATCTTTCCAAAACACGGAAGATCATTAAAAAGCGATTATCTAAATTATTATTCCAAAAATAATAAACAATCAAGAGATCAGTATTTTTCATATTCTTGTAACTTAACGTACAGTATTGATTAAAAAAAGACAATACAATTATTCTACTGCAATCAAATCGTAAGAAATATTTTTTAATTAAAGCAATTTAATTTTTAAAATATGAAAAAAATGAAATTTGTTCCGTTAGGTACCGGTATACCGAAATAAAAGTCCGGTTACCATATTGAAATAAATTTAATACCGAAATAGAACCTTTACCCGAGATACTCATTTTGGTACGTACCGGATTCGGATTTTCTAATCACAAAGCCATTACCTTATCTTCAACTAATTGTAGTGCCATTTAAACAAAATTGTATTAAATGGTTTGTCTTTATAATAAATGACAGCTATTACATCCTCATATATCAAGTTTGCTTAGCATATTTTAAATTCTGCATTTTCTCAAAAAGGTCTGGTTCGGAAAGGCACCAATTTTGAAGGTTTAGTTTATGATACGGTTCGAGATCATGTCGCATCTGGGTGTTGTAAGATCTTTAGTTAAACAATGATATTTATTTAAAATCAGGGTTGGAAACTTACGTCGGGGTTCGATCTCACGAAACATTTTAGGGTACGGGTTCATGGAGCAGGTATCGTGAAGCTAGGTTCAGGTTCGAACACTGATTCAGACAAATTATTAATATGGGTTTGATATCGAGTATAAAATGAGAAGGAATGATGGATGATATTGAGGGATAAAACAAATTGAAGAAAATAAAAATATGAGCTCGGCTGAAACAGCTTCAGTTAATACAATAAGAGAGATGATTTGAGGTTTCTTACAATGATTGTTCTTCTAAAACTTAAATATGTTTTAAATCTTGTATTCCTGTCAAAAAAGCATTTAAAGTAATAAACCACTTTACTATTTGTTATTCTCTCATTATTTTCTATAGTTAAATATATAATATTATTATTAGAAGAAGCTATTATATTGTCATAGTTTTTTTGGCAGTGATTCCCCCATTAGCAAACTAATATCGAACTGCTCGTCTTGAAGCGCTGACTGCGACAGACTTTCTTGACAAGCCGTGAGAGGGGCATGACTTTGACAAGCAATCGATCCGAATGCATGTGAGTTGCCGTGGGCTATGGCTGGGTGTAGTCTGAACACTAAAACCAGTGCAAGTATTTGACTGTGTAATCTAGTATACAATGAGGTATAAGAGGTGTTGTTTATTATCCTCGATCTTAACTCTTAATTCATTATGACATTTAATTTCCATTTAACTTTTCTTCGCCTATAAAATTACCCAGCGCTGTACACAATTTATTCAACATTCAGGACACTTTTCGTGTCGGATGTCGCCCCATAGCCTCAAAGAAATGGGGCCGCAAGCCCCCCCCCCCATGGTGTGCCGTGCCAGTCGGTGCCAACCGCCAGGATATTCAGTTTTCACAGCAGGAAGCTCCAAGTAGCAGTCTAATTTTGCAAATAAATAAAATATGCTAAACAAATATGCAAGATATGCGGGCTCGCGTTCTCTCAATGCAATTGAGCGGCGCCTGTAGCTGGCACTTTTCTAATTCGCCCTGAATGGGAGGACTTGGCGGGGCTGGAAGGCGGCGCGTGGCGCACACAAAAGCGCATTTCCGTATCCGTTTTTATTTTCCATTTTTTTTCGTTCAGCCAAATCTCAAATACGTTGTTGGCTCTCTTAGCTTTTACTGCCACTGGGCATCTTTGGCGCAAACGGCACGGCACGCCATGTTCTTCTTGCCTAGGCCCGGAGCCAATGGCAACTTTTTTTGTGTAATTTTCATTTTTGCTTTTCCTTCTCTGACATTGTAATTTTTGGCAAACGGCAGGGCACGGCCCACAAATACAACCAACACTACAGACAGTGTTTGTGCCGCATACACAACTGTGTGCCTTCCCTTGTCGCATTGCAGTAGAACACGTAACTGACCGACCTCCTCCTTCTTCTCCTTCTCCACCACTCCCAAGTGTATGCAGGCCGCCATTTTCATTTGTTGATGCGGCCGAGCATCGTTGGGCATGTCCCTGCACTTTTGTGGCCACAAAATGTGAACAGCATCAAATATTGAAAACTTTTTTACGGTTGCCCGGTGACGAGCGAGAGAGAGAAAGCCCGTGCAAAAAACCAAATAAAATCCATAGAGTAGTCGAGTCGCCTGATTGGTTTCTTGGCAACAAAATGCAGTCACTGCCACGTTGTTTACTTAACTTTTGCAACTTCACTAGGCAGGCAACTTATTGCAATGTTATCTCTGATTTTGGCACAGCAATTGGTAACAATAACAACATTGTGCTCTCAAATAGGCCATAAGTTTAGGCAAAATGAGCACAATGACTTTTGTAACTATGGGAGATTCATTAGAGATCCAAGTGGTATCACCACATTTGAATTGAATAACATTTTGGTCTATTCCAAGGTTTTTTCAAGCTGCTTATTCTTAGAACGAAGTACATCCAAAAATGAATCATACTTAATATTTTAAGTACAAAACGGTATGTATTCCATCCCGTTCGTTCTAGAACGTTTGAGTACAAAAAAAATCTTGACTTAAGTTGTTCGACGTGATTTAAGAATTTTGTTCTCATTTTAGGCACATTTGAAATGAAAGACTGATTCGTAGTAAGTTTAAGTACAACCTAGTACGAATTATACTTCAAATTTTCATTTTCTAAGGTTTTAAAAAAAATATTAAATCAGTGAGCGGCTTTAAGGACATTTGCAAATAGTCGAAATTTTAATTAAAATAGCTAAAGAACCAGTAATTTGCATAAGAAGTTGGATGATATATGTATATAAGGCTGGCCTATTCAACACAAAATAGATAACAGATAAATTAAATCAATTTTCATAAAATCTAAAAATTATTATTGAGCATTTAAAAAGATTAATTTGCTCGTTGATCAATGATATATTTCTTGGTAATTCACGTAACCTATTGTATTTAATATGATATTAACATGAAGCTTTTCCAAATGTCCATTTAATTAACCCTCCAAAAGTAGGCTAAATAATAAGACTGGATTTACACGATGAAGGAAACAGCATGAAGTTTTGGCAAAAGCTTATGTTTGTGGGCTTCGCCTCTTTCCTACAACCAAGAGCTTTTTCAAAAACATTATGAAGTTTGCTTCATCGTGTAAATCCCGACTAAGAGCAGTTTTGTTAAGCTGATCAGTGGTCAAGTGTCTCTGCTGAACGCGCCCAGTTTCTTAAATTAACACATCTATTTTATTATTTCTTTAAAATTAAACACATCTGTGACGTCCAAAGGGCTTTGCTTTTCTTTTTATAATTTTCTGATTCGAACACAAATATTTTCTGATTTGGGAAAAAAAGAACTGTTCCTAGATGGTTCACACGCTTCGTGAACCTTAACGCAAAATGTTCGAACCTTGGAGTAAAAACCCTCCCGTATTTTTTTTAACGTTTGCAACTCAAAGACTCCGTAAATTAGAGCTATTTTTGGTCAACGAAATAACAGTAGATCGTTTTTTCCTTTGCGGTCTACGCATTAACATAACCTAAAAAAAACCATGCAAGCTTGCTCTCTCTCTCTCTCTGAGCTGAACATTTTTGCTATCAGTTGACTGTTCTCAGTTGAGCTATTCTTGTTACGCTCTTTTAATAACAACTTTTACAGAGCGAATTGATTGAGCGCTCGCACGTTGAGAGACAGTAGATGAGCAATACATTGAAATGATTAGCGTTAACGGTCAATAATTTCATATTTTGCCTTGTTGACAATATACATACACATATATATAAGATGAACTATTTATTATAGTTCACTCGCATAGAATCGCAAAAGACTTTTTGATTCTTTGGTCGCAGCAAAACGGACAGATATTACACAGAGCTAAAGAGACACAACTGATTTATTCGAAAGAACATGTAAACGGCTTATCTCTGACTCTTTGCTCAAAGACTCCGTAAATAAGAGCTATTTTTGGTCAACGAAAAAAAGTCATCTGTAATTTGGGAGCTTTGGTAAACAGTTAAAAATACTGGCCTGGGCAACTCATAAAACTCAAATAATAATTATTGCAAATAAACCACGTGGAAAGATGTTCAGATTCTGCATACCTCTAGGGGTTGGGTTTGAACACTTTGGAGTTCTCAAGTGCTTATTCAGCCAACTGCAAGACATAAAGAAGGAGTCTGAAAAATAGGCATTTTAGCATTCAGCTTACACTTGATTTAATAATTACTTTATTTAGCAAATTGTTTAATTATTGTAATTAGAATTGTTGTGTATATGCCTATATTGTCTTATTCATAAAATGTTTCCTTTAATTGGCTAATGACAATTCAATTTTTGTGAAATTCACAAAGTCAGCATAAACTACAATTCATTTCCTTCTACCCTGGGTCACCCTTTCTAATTTGGTTTTGGCTAGCACTTTACCGAGAATTTGTACGTTGTCGCAATGCCATAAATTCTGCAACTTATGTGGCCCCCTCCCAACTCCCTTCCTGGCCGCTCCATTTCTTCTTGGCTATAAATTACAACAAGCATTTTGCCACACTTCCGTTTCGACCTCTCCTTCGGCCATTCAAGTGTGGCTGGCATGTCTGCAGTTTCTTAGTTATTTTTGTGCCTTAAATCGGCTTATGGCGCTCCTCACTGGCCCGAAGTTGGCGCTCATCTGGTTAAGGAAGGGTTGGAGTTCCGACGACGCATTCAAGAAAATCAATAATAACAACCTCATTCTTGCATTTTCCTACCCCCCATTGTTGTCGCTTGTTGTCCGTGGCAATAACATTTAAATAGCCATGCTGCTGCTGCCCGCCTCTTTAACTTCCCCCCCCCCTCCAGTTAGTTGCTGTTCCTGTCTGGCTTCGTCTGGGACATTGCATTGTAATTCTAGCCTCAGACTTTTCCAATGGCGTCGCTTTGTCTGAAAGTGAGGAAAAACGATTTATTTGGCTTTATCAGCTATTTTTGATTTTCTCGTTTTGTGGTTGTCATGATATTGCAAGAGGAGAGCAGCAAAGTGCTGCATTAAATTGAACGAGCCAGGCGATTTGTCATATCGCTGATTTACTAACCTTACACCAGGCATTATCTCTTGGCAAAGAGCCGGAAACCCACCCCCGGCAAATGGGGTGGACATACTCATACTCATGCTGTGGCGGTTGAGGGTGCAAAAAAAAAAAAAAAGCACACAGCAAGTGCAGGGATATGAGCCTGGGCATGGGATGTTTTAATGTTTTTGTATGTGTGTGAGTGTATGTATATGTTTGCACATATCGCCCCGGCGTCAACATAAAATTTATTGAGGTAGTTACCAAGCGGCGGCGGCGGCCTAGGCAAAAAAATAAAAACAAACGCCAAGTTCTTTAGCATGAAAATGTGTAGTAAGTAAAGTTGACTTGCATAGGGGCAGAGAGTAAACACGGCCTGCCGTTCGTGCCACAACAAACATTCATAAAAAATTATGACAGAGTCAACCACAAAAATAACAAAAATGGCAAGTGAATGCAATATTATGGGCCAGGTTGGGTCGGAGCTTAAACAAAAAACAAGACACAAAAAAAAGCCCATAGTCATTCAGTAAATGGGTGAAAAAAGGAGTTGCCAACATCAAGTATTTAAGCAAATGTCAAAGCTGAAGTTGGAAATGGCAATGCTTTCTTGAATGACGTTTTTTTGTGAAGCAACCCTAAATTTTATCGATAATTTTTAATTAAAGATAAATGGAAATGAATACCAATTGTCAAAACCAAAACTAGTGGGTTTTTTTAGACGGAATTATTGGGACGGATTTTATTCTGAATCCTGATTTATTTTTATACACTTGAAAAGTGTATATTAATTTTGCCCAGAAGTTTGTAACGCATAGAAATATTCATTTCCGACCCCATAAACTATATATATTCTTGATCAGGACGACGAGCTGAGTTCATTTCCGCTTGTCCGTCCGTCCGTCTGTCTGTTTCTACGCGAACTAGTCTCTCAGTTTTAAAGCTATCGAGCTGAAATTTTGCACAGAGTCTTCTTTTTACTGCACGCAACTAATATGTCGGAACCGGCCGGATCGGATAACTATATCATATAGCTGCCATAGGAACGATCGATCTAAGAACTAGTTCTAGTTAGAAAAACTTTTTTGTTTTCCATCGTAGCGTCACTAATCTCGGTATATGTTAGTTTTATATGCTTCCACATAATTCTGGAAAAATGTATCAAAATCGGATCACTATAGCATATAGCTGCCATAGGAACGATCGGTCAAAAAATAAATCTTTGTTAGAAAAACTTTTTTGATTTCCATCGTAGCGTCTCCAATCGTAGGATATATTAGTTTTATATGTTTCCACACAATTCTGAAAAAATTTATCAAAATCGGATGACTATAGCATATAGCTGCCATATAAAGGGTCGTTCAAAAAACTACTTCTAGTGAGAAAAACTTTTTTGTTTTCTATCGTAGCGTCTCCAATCGTAGGATATATTTGTTTTATATGTTTCCACACAATTCTGAAAAAATTTATCGAAATCGGATGACTATAGCATATAGCTGCCATAGGACCGATCGGTCGGAAAATGTGTTTTACTAAGAAAACTTTTTTTTATGGTATGAAATTTTTATTATCAACGATTTAAAATTTTTAAATATCTGATATCTATATCCTATATATATTTGACCGGTTAAATCGGTTGGAGTAAAGTTTTTCAAGTGTATTAAAACTTCGGCACAGTCGAAGTTAGCTTTGCCTTCTCGTTTTCTTTATAAATTGTTAAAAATAGTCAAAATCTACGGTGGTTTTCCAACGACAACAAAAAACATCCCATTTAGCTAAACTCAAGCTAAGCTGCTCTCTGTCTGCCCAAATCTCTGTCGCGCACACTGCTTGTATGTTGTTTTTGCTGCCGTCTGCTTGTTAGCGATGTGGAATTTTGTTTTTATTATTATTCTTTTCAAAGGGTCGCAATTGCCTGTGCGACTGAGTGGCGTCAAAAAAATGAAGTGTGGTCTGGCTGAGGCAAAAGAGCCAAGGGCTGCCCAAAAATTTAAACAAATTTTGTTACAATTTCTAGGAAAGCTCGTTCTTTAAATGAACAATTAAAATTCTTTGGAACTAGTTCCACTTGTGAGCGAAAGCTTTAAAAAAGTCTTGCTAGCAAATATGTCTGTCTTGATAGATCCATGTTTAGATCATATGGTTATAAACTAGAATGCAAACTGTGCCCAACCGTTTTGCGAGGTCGTAAAACGAATCAGTTCAAAGACATAAAATTGTTTATATAATATCATAAAAAACTCAACTCAACGAAAAATATCGTATACTTGTTATTGGCCTTTTGGAGGTAATTCAAAATAGATTTTAATAATTAACGGTACATTTTTACGTCTTTTGCTTTTTCGCAATTGAATTTAAGGCAAATGGAATATTCTCCTCTACATAAATGTTGGTAATTTAAAATTTCTCTTTTGTGTTCATCCTTTGAACTAACGCAATATCCTCCAGCAAGTTTTTTTTTGCAATTCCATTGCTGTCTGGCACCACATGATGCTCTCCCATCCTTAATAGCCCGCGGTTTCGACAGCAGTCAACACTTTGGCCCCACCACACTCACACACACAAACAGCTCGCTGTGGTGTTTTCACGCCCAGCCAATTTTGAATAGGCCCTGGGCCGTTTGTTGTTACTGGTTGACTGGTTCCAGTTGTTATGTTATGCACTTCAATGATAATGATGGCAACTCCAACTGCTGCTGCAGTTGTCATCATTTTCATTTATCGAAAAAAAAAACTTATCGGTTGCAGTAGGCTATGTCATTGTATGTCAAAATCTGACTCGGCATTATTTGGAATTTTCCTGTGTCGTCTGGTTGTGACCTATCAAATTTGTTTCTAATTCAGTTGTGAAAATTTAGCCGTCTGTCGAAACATTTCGGAATAAAAAAAATCATAAAAAAAAAAAATAAACCCTCTCTTGATCTGAAAAAGAAAATAAATTTCAAATTAACAAACACGATTTTCAAAGATCGCAGCGAAATTTCAAGTCAACGAGAAAATTTTGATTTTTTTTGTTTTTGGTTATTTTGAATTTTATTCGTGATGTTTGCCAACGCTTCTTCGCTAGCCGCTGGAGCCACAGCTGCAACCAGATACTATGAGAGTCATCCTTTGACCCGGGGCTTAAGTGAGTATCTTGGCTAGAAAAAAGTATTTCAATGTCAGCAAAACGAACAAAGAGAATCGCAATTGGAGAGAGAGACAGAGAGAGAGAGAGAGAGGGCAACAAACAAAAAGCAGCGCTAAATTATTTTAGCAATGTGCGCGACTCGCTCATAAGTTGCTGTGGTTGCGCCCCCTCTGCCCCCTCTTTCTGAATTTTGCACAAAGTTACGCAATTATCGCTTTCGGTTAGTTTGGGGCTTGACGTTTCATTCGTATGTATATATATATATATATTATTTTTTATTTGCCTGCAGCTCGTTTCGTTTGTGTTTGATGAACATTGCTCATATATGTATGTGTGTATATATACACACATGTGTTTGCATATGTATATCAAGTATAATCGACATACATATGTATGTATTTATGTACACATCAAGAAACGAAATTCATAAAAGCATTTGCTGCTGATAATACTTCAGTTGACGTTTGGCTGCTTAGATAGATTTCTATGCAAGTGTGTGTGTGTGTGTGTGTTTGTGCACTTGGCAACTGTGGAAAATTTGCATTTTCATTATGAGTGTGTCGCTTGGAGCTTAACTACAATGCGCAAGTGTTTTTATTTTATTGTTTATTTTTCCAGTAAGCTAATGTTTGATGCAAGTGCAAGCGAACTAGATGGAAAGATTCAGAAACTGTGTTCTGTACAGTAAAAAAAAAGAACTCGGATTTTCATAACCAAGGTTGACTCTCAGTGTGCGCGACGGTTGCTCGACTCGAGCTTCGCTGATCTACATCACTTTGTATCTTATATATTAGTTTCTTATATATATTAGTTAGATTAGCGAATCAAATATTCTTGTAACGTATCGGAACCAAAACCCAAAATAAACTCACAACCAAAATAGAACCTCAATTCAAGACGTACCAAAACCGAAATTCGTTATGAGATTAATTTCTGGATTCGGTGTTTTAAGCACCAATTTTTGAGTATTATTTCAGCTTAATTTTATAGTTCGAATAATAAATGGTTTGGTCTCTTGTAAATCACCAATATTAACGTCGATTTTAAGTCTCTGAACTGAGAAATAAAATTAAAAAAAATCTTCAAACCGGTTTTAGGAGCAAATTTGGTCTCTAAATCGCAAAATGTTTGCGAAAGTGAATATGGGAGCCCTGCTGATAGTTTTCCGGAAATACATAACTCTCAGATTAAGAAAACAGAAGAGTTATCTTGGGCAATAGAAATGTCGACCGTTTATCGTTTCAAAAATCTTAGAAAAGTATCAAAATTCGCATTAAACAACAGAATCACATCGAATCGGTTTTATGGTAAAGTTTTGAAGCTGTAACCCAAAACTGTGTGGACTGAACCTAACCTTCTGCAGTTTAGGTTTTCAATAGTAGTTGCCAATTGTTTGCTTTATTGCTGAGTTTACTATGCAAACCTGTTTGTTCTATTGTGAGTAAACGCAGCACCCATTTTGGCGCACATGTTTTTTATGCCGAAAAGTTTCAATAACACTTTGTTATTTTCTGCGCTATTAAAATGCGAACTTTCATGTATTTTTAAGGGCTCCAAATCACGAATATGTGTTGCTTTTCAGTTAAGTAAAGTTTTTGACAATTTGGCAAAATAAATTTAAAATTTTATCCTAAGGCCTAAGATGCTATGGCACGATTTTTAATTGTGTGTCAATATTTTCAAATATTAATAATAATAAAAAATTTTATTTTTGTTTTAAAAAATTTAATTTTTATTTAAAAAAAATTTAATTTTTTTTTTAAAAATTTTTATTCTTATTTAAAGAAATTTAATTTTTATTTAACAAAATTGTTTTTTTTTTGTGAATATAATTTTTGTTTTAAAAATTAAAAATAAAAAAATTAGAAAAAAATATTTACCTTAAAATTTCGATATAACCATTTAAAGGCATTTATTAGCAGTCGCTTGAGACATAGCTTATTACAGTCTGTAACAAAAGTTATTGAATCTTAAAAAATATCAATTCTATTACTGTTATTTGGTTGTAGTCGTCCGCGCTCTAGGATTGGTTTGATGCCTTTCAAATAAGAAAGAAAAAATTATATACAATGGAAGTTTGATCAAAGAAATAATTCAAGTTTATTGCCAATTCGTTCTCTAGATAAGAACTTGTATTTTAGAACAATAAATCACACAGGCAGCAATATCTTGATTGAACCAATGCTGCTATACATACATACCATACAGATGTACAATATCTACTTTTATTTATTTAAATAAAAATGCCAAGTGATTAATTCAAATGCATGTACACATACCTAAATTAATAACCAAACGTTGTCTTCGTCACGGTAATTGCTGCGTCATTGTTGACTCTGCCGGCCAACGGAACAACGTTGCGTATACTTAACAACAAGGCACGCACCAGAAAAGAAAAAAACTTAAAACCGCACGCACGCCTCTTCTTCAATTGTTTATGTTTGTCGTGCTAAATTTGTTGCTATGCCTTCTCCTCTCTCTCTCTTACTTTACGCATTTTGTGCGTTTTTAATTCTCACGTTTGTGCGTTTTGTTTGGAGTCGATGAACTTTTTGGCAAACGCGCTGCTCCCCACTTTGTTGTCTAGTACCCACTCTCTCTCTCTCTCTCTCTTTCCTGGGTGCGTGCGATGCGTGAACTGCGAATTTTTATTTCGCAAATACGACCTATTTTTTAATTTGAGGAATGAGTATCAAAACAAAAAGAAAAAAAAAAACAACAAATATTCTTGCGTTCATTGAACTCTTATAAATGTGCGTAGACTTGGGAGCTTGGGCAAAATTGAAATTTTGGTTCAACTTTACGCATTTTTTTTAAATTCTCAAACTTTTTCCTTTTTCTTGCAGAAATGGCGGAAGGTAATGGCGAACTATTAGATGACATTAATCAGAAAGCCGATGATCGTGGTGATGGCGAACGTACAGAGGATTATCCCAAGTTGTTGGAGTACGGTTTGGATAAAAAGGTAAGTTCAAATAGTACAAAAATAATACGATTGAGATTAAATCGGGACCAAAAACGGGATTTTTAAGCGATGTTCAAACACAATATTCAAGAATAAAAATATTAAAATATATTCAGAAATCATTTAGTTAAAGCTTAGTTGTGGGTAAGAAAGTATTCTTTGAGCGAATGTCTTGTGAATCATAGAATTACACATTCAATAGTGAATTTTCTTTGGAACCTTTGCATCCAAACGTAATTTTAGGAAGTCGGGGGAAAAAGTGACTGCAAAATGTTCCTGGGAACAAAACATATTCAGCTTTGTACTCAATTTCACTTCTGCAACACTTTTGTGATATTTAAATCAAATCTGGTTCAACGAGAAGGCAAAGCTAACTAATACACTTGCAAAACTCGCAAGGAAGTACATTTATTTTTAAACATAATAGCCCTATAGAGCAATGCACTTTATCCAATGGACCTCCAACTTGATTCAATAGCTCAGAATAGTATTTTTCTGTTAACGTTCTGCCCTTTTTAAAATTTACTGTGTGAATTTTTTCAAATGTCCTTTTTAAAATTTATCGGTGTGAATTTTGCCGAAAAAAATCCGAAAAACAGTCGACATAACTTTGACCATCTTAGTCATTTTTCCAAGAAAATTAAATTATACCAATTAAATTATACCCAAATCGCTTTCGACTCAAAATGACCAAAATTGTAAGGAATAACATGGGATACTTTTTTTCTAGGAATATTTGACTATAACCCTTACGGGAAAGTTCGAAATAAAAATATAGACTCTACAATTTTGTCATTCTGGCCTGTTTCAGTTTTTGATTGAGCACTTCAATGATTTTCGAACAAAACCACAAAGTTGGTAACTTTTCTGGAGAATACATATTGAAATAAAGAGCCATTCTATTTTTTTGTCGTTTTTCGAAGACGCTTCGTAGAGAGAATACTCTTATACGAGTACGCGAATACACTTATCCACATAACAGTATTTTTGAAGTTGGCGTAGAGCAAACGATTTGGCTAATATTTTGAGGATTTCATCTTTATAGCATTAGTTACTATATGAACTAAAAATTTGTGGAATTTTATAAAAAATGTATAATTTTTTAATTGCAAAAAAGATTGAAAAATTGGGAAAATTTTAAAAGTTTTGTTTAGAATCCTGCCAGCTGTCTATTTTTTTTTTAATTAGTTCATCGACCAATTATAAGTTTAAGAAAGCCAAATTTATTTGGTTTTTTAGTTTCGGATAAAAATTAAGGAGTCCAGGATCTACGCCGTGAATTGGTATGGTGCCTCTTCGAGCACGCGTACAACATTTAAAAAAAAAAAAAATTTTTTTCTTAAGATTGTTTTAATAAGGCTAAGAAATTTCAAACTTTTATATCAAAAAATTGTTTATCAATCTTTCTTTTTTTTTGCCGTCCTAATGGTATCTATCTCCAAATATTTCCAAACTATTTTGAAAAGCAATGGATGGTTTGAATAAATAAGAAATTGTGTAGGATAGGGTTAAAGGCGCCGCAGGTAAAAATATTTACACCTACAGCTATTGGCTTATGACTGTTTTTCGACTTTTTCTCGAAATCTATGAGCTTTTCGAGAAAAATTCACTTGGTTAAACATTATTGTTCCACTATACTATTCATTTTTATAATTTGTATATCTTCTGAAAAAAGCTGAAAAAAAATATAATTTTTTCAGTTCCCATTAAAAAAATTTTCGACTATTTTGACCTTGTTTTTCGTAATTGGCACCCCAAAATATATACTAAGGGCCGATTTCTCATCTCCTACATGGCACTATATGTCACATAAACTTACTTACTTATTTATCTGTCACATAGCAGCTATGTAGAATATGAGACCTAAATGTCGACCCTAAATGTTTAAAAGATATTGAAGTTGTGAATGAATTTTTTTTTTAAATACTTTCCAGTTCTTAAACGGCGGTATTATACGAATTAGTTCTTAAATCTATCCCCTTTTATTTACAGGTCGCCAGCAAACTGGATGAAATCTACAAAACTGGCAAACTGGCTCATGCCGAGCTGGATGAGCGCGCCCTGGATGCGCTTAAGGAGTTTCCCGTCGATGGTGCCTTAAATGTGCTGGGTCAGTTCCTTGAATCGAATCTGGAACATGTGTCAAATAAGTCTGCCTATTTGTGTGGGGTGATGAAGACCTACCGCCAAAAGAGTCGAGCCAGCCAACAGGGCGTTGCAGCGCCAGCGGCGGCTGTTCAGGTGAAGGGTCCAGATGAGGATAAGATCAAAAAGATTCTAGAACGCACCGGCTACACATTGGATGTGACGACAGGTGCGGCGTGAATGAGAAAGAAATCCTATTCCCTATCCTAACTCATCTTTCTGTTTTTCTCAGGTCAACGCAAATATGGCGGTCCGCCCCCCAATTGGGAAGGCAATGTTCCGGGTAATGGCTGCGAGGTGTTCTGCGGCAAAATACCCAAAGACATGTTTGAGGACGAGCTCATACCTCTATTCGAGAACTGCGGCACGATCTGGGACCTCCGCCTTATGATGGATCCGATGACTGGCACAAATCGTGGTTATGCATTTGTCACATTCACAAATCGCGAAGCCGCCGTCAATGCAGTGCGACAGGTATTTATGCCAACCATTGACACCATCCACCCCCCTACTTAGCCTCAGGCGCGCCCCACCCAACCCAGAATCAGTCCCATAAAAAAAAAAAGTGCTTAAATGTTTTTTACGTATTATATTAACTATTATGATATTTGATATATACACACATACATATATAATATACACATAACTTATATGCATAATTCTGTATACAAAAGTAGGAAAATTCAGCAAATGAAAACGCTTAGTTTTAAGAATTGAGCATCAACAAAATCTATACAAAGTTTCTATTCCCCGATTCGGCGCTTCAGACAAAACAAAACAAATAAATCGTTTCATTTCTTAAGTATGCTAACTTAATGCTCCTCTTAGCCTTGGCTACCACCTACTTATATATTATTTTTGTAGGCTTATTCTCTGCTAACGCTATCTGTCTCTATTTATCTATCTCATGCTGTCCTACTCTATCTGTAACTTGTTATGCATGTCCCGTCTTTTATAGATGAAAAAGCGCATTGAAATCGATCAAAAATTCGAAATTTGCAAATTTGAAAAGAGCTCTCTCTCTCTCTCTGTCTCTCTCCCTCCGAAGATTTGGCCTCCTTCCCCTAAACCAAACACACACACACACACACAATATACTTTCTATTATTTATTTAAAATATTTCTTTTAGTTCAATCAGACTGACTTTAATTGTAGTTTTAAATTATACTATGTAGTTCATCTATATGCAGCGTACGTACGCCTTCACTGTCTGGTTTTATTTAGGCGAGCATGAGAATCCTCTGCAAATGATCATCATCTCAACTAATTTACTAATGATAAACCATTTCCTTTAACATTTCCAAATACTGAACCCAAACAATTTTTAATGCGGCCCGCTCTACTACAAACGAAATTCGACATTGGTAATGCAAAATTTTTAGTACAAATTTTCACTCTGCCTGGTTTTCAACTCCACTTCCGAAAATTTAGTGGAGTTGGAAACAAGGCTGTAAAACTTTTTTTTTTTAATTTGTCCCCCCGACCCTAACCCCCCAATTAGTTCGAAAATGATTCCTTATTATTATTATTATTATTTTATTTATTGTTTATTTTTTATTTAACATTTGAATTGGTATTAAAACAAAAACCTTCCCACCCACCATTTAGCTCGATAATCATGAAATAAAACCCGGCAAGTGTCTCAAAATAAATATAAGCGTACCGAATCTGCGCCTTTTCGTAGGCAATATACCCAAATCTAAGGGCAAAGATGAAATTTTAGAGGAATTTGCAAAACTTACAGGTAAATGGAAACAAAATTAACAACTATTTTAAATTATCAACTGTGGAGCTAAAAAAGAGGTATCAACTCCAAAATCGGCCTTAAATTGTAAACAAAAATCCAATTGGCTACACACACTACTCGGGTAGTTTATAGGATTTAGCTAGGATTATCTTTTATTTTATTTACATCACCTTCACACACTACTTCCATTGCCATCCACCATCCATTAAGCCATTCCATTGTTGAAAATCATTACGATGCGCGTTCTCCCATAAACCGAAACACGAGACTCTTTTCAAATGCGCCGCCGCCCCCACAAAATGAAACTAAAGCAGATATCATATGATGCACCACACACACACACACACATACAAAGTCGCCGTAAAGAATTTTCTTTTTTTTTTGTATCATCCATGCCGCCTATCTACTTATTTATATAATCTCTCCAGTCATTAACTTTGCGTAAAAAAAAATGAAATTTATTTAAAATTTTTTACAAAATTATTATGCATACCAAAACATTTTTTTTCCTAAATATTTTTTATAAATATTCACACACACTATAGCCCCCATAAATAGAAAGGGTTTGAAATGACTAAAAAAATATATGATTTTTTTTTTGAACTGAAAATGAAATGAAATATACAAAAAATTTGATTTAAACCTAAGCTTAAGTAGTTCTTTGATTACTGAAACTAAAATTATTTTAATAAATTATTATGAATTAGTCTTATCGTAAAAATCTGTCGACTCTCGTTAATTAAAGAAAGAGATTAAGACCATTTCTAGGAAAGATTTATAGTTTCACATCGTTTTAAACTGAAGATTGCTCTATTGAGTACTAAGAAAACTATAATTGCTTCACAAATCCGATAACTTAACCTGACTCTTGAGACTGAAATGCAACAAAAATGGCGAGACTCAACTACAACAACAACTAGTTAGTTTCTCAGCTTTAAAACTATCGAGCTATATCTTATATCTGCCATGGGAATGATCGGTGAAAAATGGGTCTTAGTTGGAACAACTTTTATGTTTTCAATGATAGCGCTATTAAACTCTGTATTTCTGAATATTATATTCTTTCAAAAAGTTCTCCCTAATTTTGGTCAAAATCGGATTACTAAATCCTATATCTGCCATAGGACCGATTGGTCTGAAAATGGAACTTGATGAGAAAAACTTTTTGCTTTCCTTGATATCGTTCTGAAAATCTGCAATTCGGAAAATTATATGATTTCGAACAGCTCTGAAAAATTTTCTTAAAATCGGATGACTATATCTTATCTAATATCTGGCCTTAAAGCCCCTAAGCCAAGCTTCTCTTTATCTTTGTGAACTTCACCATTTTCGTTAAACGCCAAATCCGAACGGCAATGTTTGAAAAGCTGACGCCAATAGCTGTTGAAGGTGACCGTATGTATAACGTTTTTAATGAAAAAAACTTTTTATTCGATGTTCCGAATCGGGACTGAATCCAGAACCTCCCACACAGTAGGCACACACACTGCCATTGCTTCCATTAAAACGATCGGTCGGAAAATGGGCATTTTTGTGAAAACTTTTTTGTTTTCTCTGATGGCGTTCCGAAATTCTCCGCATTTTCGAAATAATTATAATCTTTCGAAACGATTTCCAAATTTTGGTCGGAATCGGGAGATCCTATAGCTTTCATAGAACCGATCGCAAAAAGTGTCCCAGTAAACCAACATTGTTTTATTGATGGCTTGCTCAAATTTGATGCCTATACTCAGATGGGATAAATCTTTAGTCGAAACATCGCTTAGGTGTTGTCGAGTCGATTCGTGTAAACGTAGTTTTGCCATCGAATAGGTGAAAATACCTAAGGTCGTATGGTGACGGTTCCAATTATCGGGTCGGACAACGGAATAGTAAAAGATTGTGTCACGCAACTTTATTCAACGAATGAAATACAACGTTTCAGAAATCGACTCGAAATCGGAAGGCCCATAGACTATTAAAAGAATAACTGACTTTACAGTCCTAAAGGGCCAAGCCGAGCTTCTCCCAATCTGTTCAATGAAATGGACTCGAAAACTTAAAATTAATATAAATGAAGACATCTTTTAAGCAAAAATCAAATTGAGTCTATTTCATTGATCGGTAGTGTATATATAACCATTTATGAAAGTTTTCAATTTACGTGGTTCAAGCGACAAGTATACAAGATATCCTTAAACTGTTGCTCGGGATTATCTTCCCACTTGCGGACATTCCTCCCATTTGTGAGGAAATTTGAAAAAATATTTGAGATCCTAGAAAAAGAAACTTTTTCGAGTCTAGATCCATGGAGATTCCTTGATATACCCTGAGATTCGTCTGGTTATTTGCCCGTGAGTACGAGCTTGAGGTCGACTCAGAGCAGGACTGCTATGCCACCGTTTACCACCTCTTGATGAGAGGCAACCATTTACCAATAATGTGTTGGTTTTGCGAAATTGCTTATTAGAACTTCCTTAATTGCAAGGATTTCTGCCTGGAATACATTTCAGTGGTCTGATATTGGGAAGGTCTAATATACATGCATAGATCCATGATACGTTCACCTGTTCGGATATTTTTTAAATGTGTTTTGAACCACTAACGACCGTTTTCTTATCTTCATATATTTGAAATCTAGGTGGTTATTTAAAAAATGTATGTTGACTACTTTTAGGCCCCCTTTTAATTTAAAGATCGGCCCAAAAGTAGCCAACGCACATTTTCTTCTTGTCCACCGAAAATTCAAATCCACAAAGATGAGAAAACGGCTCTTAGGCTGTATTTTAGCAATATATCTTTACCTCAACCGACATGTGGAGAATTTTTTTATTATATGTCATCCATCGGCTCTTCGAATCGAATAGGTATATTATAGGTACAATGAGTCAGAAATTAAATCTGTTTCTTGTATATTGACAGTATCATTTTCATTTCATATAAATTTACTCTGTAGTCGAAGCAATAGTTGTAGTTATTTTCTAAAAATTGACTACACAATAGCTTAGTGATGTTTTATTTATTTTTTTTTTATCAAAATTTCATGCTACTTTTTAGTCAGCAATTCAAACCCTAGAACACAGACAGTCGAATATTAAGTATACGCAATGTTGAAGCTAAAAAGTCATTCAAAATTCCAAACAAAGGTAAGACAAAGATTGACAATTCACACAGAATATGATCTCGAATTAAGTGACTTTTTAGCTTTTAATATTTGGATTGTCAATACATATACATACATACATAATGGTAGTAACCACACTTAGTTCGACCCAAAACAATTTAATAATTTTATCTCAGTAAATTCACGTTTAATTTGGCACGCAAAAAATCTATAAAAATTACATTTATGACTACTAAAACTAAGTCTAGTTTTTAAAACAATTTTTAAGTCCACAATTTCACACACACACACACACACACCCACCCAACCTTAAACACACACCCCAAACCAAAAAAATCAAATCGCAGTATCAAATGGAAAAACAAATCTTTCATAGCAAATCAAAATTTTTCTTTTGTTTTGTGTGAACTTTTAAACAATTGCAGCTAAATGATTTTGAAATTCGGAAAGGCAAAAAGATTGGTGTTACGATATCATTTAACAATCACCGGCTATTTGTCGGCAATATACCTAAGAATAGAGATCGCGACGAATTAATTGAGGAATTTTCTAAACATGCACGTAAGTGATCCAAAAAAAAAAAAAAAAAATAAAACCAAAGCAAAAGACACCCCAAAACAAAATCTATTTGCTAAATCATTAAAAAAAAAAACCCCCCCTAGTCCAGCCACAGCACCACCAACCACCATCCCCGAATTGGTTTGAATTGAATTGGCCAAAATATATAAAAAGTATGTTTTTAGGGGCGATACTTGCAGAATTGAAAACAACAGATGGAAGCGGCTATATATGAAGTATAAAATTGGATTTTTGTTTTGCAATTTTCGCTTTTAAAATGCTTTCAAATTGAAAATGGAAATTAACCAGAAACACTCCAACCCACCAGAAATAAAGGCGGCCTCAAAGGTCAAAGGTTCAACTATTAGTTGAAGCTATGCCCTAAGGCCAAATGCTTTTTAACACCACTCTCTCTTTCTCGCTCACTGTCATATACTATCTCTCTCTCTCTCCCACCCTCCTTAAAATTTGTTAGTAAATACAACAAAAAATTATGTGTCACCACCTGCCATTGAAAACCTGTAGCTAAACAATTCGCAAAACAACATTTTGAATATTTTTGAAAAAACCAAAAGCGACAAACATAGTTTTTGTTTTTAGTATATATAAAAATTATAAACAAACAAAAAAGCACACACAATCCCAACGTTTAATCGAAAACAATTCGCCTACTGAAATTGCATTGTTCTGGCCTAACACGTTGATATAAACATACATACGAAATATATATATATTTTAACTACTTTGGTAATGACTGGAGAAAACAAACAATTTTGTGTAAAACGTGTGTAAACCCATACCTATGCTCTCTATCTCTTTCTCTCTCTATCTATATATATATATATTATATATATTTTTCTTACATAAAAGCGCGCTACCTTTTCCCCTGAAATTAAAGTAATTCGAATTCGTTCAAAATAACCAAATTCTAAATCAACTTTCCCCCCACTCTCTCCTCCACCAACCACCCCACTTGTGTTTTTGTTGCCTTTTTCTCTCAGTGTACACAAACCAAGCTCAGAGTTACAAAAATTCTTTCCCTTTCTCTCTGTCTATCTTTCTAACTTTCGCTCTAACTGTATTGTCTATGTCTTTGTACGTCTTACCCTGAGTGTGTCACCCATTATTGACAACCAAGTCACTAAACAGAAATGCAGTTTTTTTTTTTTTTTTTGTAAATGTTTTCTAAATGTGTGTTTCATTTTACAATATAAACATATATATATATATATACTCTTGATGTGTTTTATTTTTTTTTTTAAATACCCGACTCATACACACCCACAAACACACACACACACACTTACACACAGACTATAATAAAATGTCGAGCTTAGCGCGCGCGGATTGAATTGTTCAAAAATATTTGAAAAGTTTTCTTCTTTCTTTTTTTTATATAACAAAAAAATCAGCAATTGTTGGCATTGGTTTTCAAAATCCAGAGAAATTGGCATTATTTTACATAACAAATGCACCGAGTTCGCTTGTCATGTAAAATTTTGTACGTTTCTCTGTAAATACTTCTTCCATTTAAGTTTAAGAAGTGCGCTTTCTAAATGCACCACCACACACAAAGCCCCTAACAAAAACCCCACCCAAAAAAAAAAAAAAAAAAAACAAATACTTTTTTGTTGTATTTCTTGTTTCTTCTATAAATAAAATGAATGCAACCATTTCAAATCACATATATAACCACTATCTTTTAAAACAATTTCTATTGATTGTTGCCTAACTCACATCAACATTCTATTTTGTATTTGTAATACAATTAAATCCTGTAGCTGGTCTTTACGAGGTCATCATATACAGTTCGCCAGATGATAAGAAAAAGAATCGCGGCTTCTGCTTTCTCGAATACGAGTCGCATAAGGCGGCCTCATTGGCCAAACGGAGACTGGGCACTGGTAGAATTAAGGTGAGTATTGGATACTTTACTTTTGATAATAATAAGATTATGACTGGACAACCACCCTTTGTTCCCAACTACATTGTGAATTCACAGCGATACAAATGCTGCTGCTGCCTTATCTAGCACAGTTATTTACCAAAGGTCGCAACAAATCGCTTAACACTTTGAGCTACACATTGTAAAAGGGGAAACAGAAAACCCTTTCCGTTCTGTTTCAAGGGAAAACATAGACGAAGCAATTCTTGTTCTTTGTCGTCGAAATCGAACACTTTTTTAGAATCGAGCTTCAGAAATGATATTTGCGCGTATCTACAGTAAGTTTAGAATGTGTTTTGACAAAGGAATGCATTCGATTGCTTTTTTCACATTTAGTAAAGTCGTGCGTGTCGCTTTTGGGATATTCTTGACCGTGCTTATTGCGTATCGTTTTAAAATTATTCTAGTTCTCTAGTTGAGAGTTATTTGCAAGCTCTGTTAATAACTGGACACAATACGACGGATCCAATATCCTATAATAATAAAAGCACGCAATTGCACGACTTTACACGAAAAGCACGATCAAAATAAAAAGAAAATAAGAACATATTTTCCTCCGCTCATGGAAACGCTTATATCAAACACTCTTAAAACGACAAAAAGAGCTCAGTTTTGTGTTCTAAATTAAAGGAACGATAAAAACAAAATCAAATAATTTTTACCAAGGCTGCAAAACAAGTCGAACCGGTTCGTCCTAGGTTTATGAGCCAAACCTTATTAATTTATAACCTACTGCTCCCCCCCGATCATAAATATTTTGTTAATCATTAAACTTTATTCCAAATCGCCATATTTCATTTTAAGACTTCGAATAGAGTTGTTAAATGGCTATATAAAGCTCCCAGAAAGGTCTTTACACTCAGAAAAAAAAGGTCTAACAAAACTCTAGTACGATCGGGATGGAATTTACACAGTTTTGTACTTAAAATTTCCAGTATATTTTTTGTTCTTGGGTGTACTTTAATTAAGTATGAAACATTCCTAAGTCCATATGAGAACAAAAATTCTTAAATCAAGAATTTTTCGAACTTACTGTTAGCCGAAAAATTCTAGAAAACGCAAAATTTCTTAGATTAAGTAAGTATTAGAAACAGCTTAAGAATTTAAAGGGCCCTAAACCAAGAACATTTTGTACTTATTTCAAGTATGCTTTGGGGAAAAATATTTTGTTATTATTTTAAGTTCGCAAATTCTTGTTTTAAGAGTTCATTGGAATTCACTTAAGACTTTTACAAGCTAAAAGTATGATCAAAGAGATCTTAATATAGTTCTATATGTACCTAATATATATCGGAACGGTCTAGAATCAAGAATTTCGGGATTGAAAAAATCGTACTAGATATAAGAAGTTGTACTTGAATCAAGTATTTTCGTACTATTGACACTGCCTGTACTTGATTCAAGTACAAAGTTCCTGGTTTTTTTTCTGAGTGAACACGTATCAATTAGAGATGGATCCGGTGAGAATTATTTTAAAATCATTGGGACACCGCAAGATGAATTTATAATTGAGACTTCCTACAATAAAAAAAATCTTTTAAGTTTTAATTCAGGATTCTCGCGCCCATTTCTAGTATTAATATACTTCATTTGTCTACATTTTTCCGAAAATCGCGGATATTAAATAAGCCAGAATAAACAAAGGTTCGAACATAAACATAGGGATCGTTGTTTTTAATGACCGGTCCGCGATCCAAACCTTGGGCTTTACAACGGGTTTAAACCTCCGTTAACCAACGTTCTTCAGAATTTCAGGTCTAGGCTTTAAAATTTTGTTATACAATACGTTTCAGCTAAAAACGTTCGTGCATGTTGGATATAAGCGATTCGTGTTTTCTTCGTGTCATGTTACTGCTATGTTACTATCTGGGTAGCGAATTAAATCTAATAAGCTGCGCGCAAATGTTATCAAAATTGATCTAGCAAGTATAGACAGGCTATCGCTACAATTGTGGAGCTAGGACATGCCTGTATATCGGTTAACGAAGTAGCTTAAACTGCAAACCCAATGATAGGCCCGGAACCCTTCTGCGGTATTAGTAAACATACGATTAGGGCAGCGGTGAGCACGCCTTTGCTCCCGTTGTTCCGTGCGCCACTCTGTCGCACAAGCAATTGCTTCGCTTCGGAGTAAAAGTAGCGCGTCTTCACTTTCGCAAGCCAGCATCTGACAGTCTGACAGAAACATGCACACAGTAACAACTTGATCTAATCAAACATTTCTGCTTTCATAGGTTTGGGGATGTGATATAATAGTCGACTGGGCCGATCCTCAGGAGGAGCCAGATGAACAAACTATGTCCAAGGTTAAAGTGCTGTATGTGCGAAATCTAACGCAGGATGTCACCGAGGATAAGCTGAAGGTAAGATTTGATTCCACTTTAATCTCAAAACATGTGAATTCATAATCCCCCCGCTTCTGTAGGAGCATTTTGAGCAATATGGCAAAGTAGAACGCGTTAAGAAGATTAAAGACTATGCCTTTATACACTTTGAGGATCGTGATAGCGCCGTCGAAGCTATGCGTGGCCTTAATGGCAAGGAGATCGGCGCCTCGAATATTGAGGTAAGTGATTACCATCGAATTAAAATGATGTGATATGTAATCTGATGTGAATTTTAGGTCTCACTCGCCAAACCGCCCTCGGATAAAAAGAAAAAGGAGGAAATTCTACGTGCACGCGAACGTCGCATGATGCAAATGATGCAGGCGCGCCCCGGACTCGTTGGGTAAGTACTTGACCGCCATATACATATGTACACCGCCACCCATCATACTTATTTACTACACCCAACAATTGGCGCAAAATTCAAAAAACGTTGTAAAATCATACATTCATTGGGCTAAACGATTTCGGCCAAATTCAAATTGAGGTTTATTTTATTTGCAATTTCAAGTCGCCATTTAACAAATTCAATTAATTTTATTTTATTTTTCTTTCCTACAACACAACAAAAACAAAACAAATCCCAACCAAACACAACAACAACAACAACATTGTCCTACCCTTTGGTTGTCTTGTAAATAGATTTGAAACATTGTCTCCATACAGAAACCTGTCGCCGACACATCCCAGTATGATGTCCTTGACGCCCATGCGCCTGCCCGGTGCGCGCATGCCGTTGCGTACGCCGATGCCCCGTGAATACGGTAAGTTTGGCAAATTCGCCAAGTAAAATCTGCTATCCAAAAATCACATCATATAGATTGTGTATTATGTATGCATATATATTATATATATATATGCCCAAGAAGAAAAAGAACGAGAACGGGACTCAACTTTTAACTATATATAAAAAATTTGTTAATTTGGTTTAGTGTAATCTTTTGTAGCAGCAGTCGAGTTTATAGCCAAGTTGTTAGGCAAACACACAAACCAACACACATACACACACACACACACACATACATATATACTCGTACCTACATTAACACATAGCTGACCTACCCCCAAATTGAGAAATGTATATTTGATAGGTTTGTGTTTAGTTTTAATTTTTAATCTAAAAAAAAAGCATCTCGAACTGCTGTTGGGAGTGTCAATACATTTTAAAGATTTTACGGCTTACTATATATAGATGATTCTAAGTATTGTCCTTAATTTTTCCGTCTTTCTAAATTCGAATGCGCTGATCAGCCAAGTCATACGTCATCAAACGAACGCAATACCAAAACAAATGAGAAAGAAATAACATCAGGTTAAAAATAATGGTTCGAAAATGTGTAAAATTATTGAAAGTATCGGAAAATAAAATACTTGGTATCGTATTTTTCACAAAAATAAGCGTTGGGGGGTTTCTAAAACTACCACAGACTGAACATTTGTGCAGTCTACACTTTTTCACTTAAAAATTAATCAGCTGTTCGCGGTCATTTTTCTCTGTCCCTTTCGCTTGTAACCACCGTGTTTTCCTAAGTGTACTAGAATATCGCTGCGTACGATAGTACATAAACTCCCGCCATCACCTACTAAAAATAAACATACAGCCATGTTCTGAATTCCACTTCCACAAAAATAGTGTGGTTTCAAACCGGTTTTTGGACCAAATTTGGTCTCTACATGGCTGATAGTTTCTCCAGACGAAAAAAAAGCGCAATGCTATTTTGGGTCGAAAGACTGATGACATGAAGCTTGGGTTCGGTTTGACAATCAAACTAACCGACTTCTAGGCCCAATTTCTCAAAGTCTGGTTAGTTTAGCCTTCTTCGAGTATTTCATACTGCGGCTAGCGAAAAACCGAGAATTAAAACTAACCGTTGCGCACATTGTTTTGCTAGTTGACTTAATTTGGGCGCAATATATTCTATTTCATGAAGGGCCAAGTTAATTTTCCAAGGGCCAAGTTAATCAAAGCTTTTTAAACACTTTGTCCTGTCATAACGTTCACCAGAACAATTTCTACGTTGAATCACAAGCTCATTTACCGTTTTACTAGGTTTAGTGACAAAAAATGGCCCTAACAAAGAGCTTATTCTAAGCGGCGGTATTAATATTTTAACGATCCGACCAAATCTTAAAACGAACATAAGGTAAATGCTTTAAAAACCGTTCCGCGAACCCTATCTTAAGCTTTTCGACGGCTTCGAACTTTCGGACCAGAGATCTGCTTGCCAAAAAACTTGCAACAGGTTTTAAAGAAGAAGTAAGGGCCGTTTTCTCATCTTCATGGTTTTCGAAAAAATTAATATAGCCTACATTGTGGTTTGCTTGTGTCTAGAACGGCACGCTTATGATTTTAAACGCTGTCTTACAGTAGGCCACATAATTTTTTTCAAAGCGCCTAGTTTTAAATATCATGAAGATGAGAAAACGGCTCTCGGAATTCCGTGTTCGAACCGGTTCATTGCTAAACTTCATATGAATAGAAACACTTTTCAAAAGCTCAGAAAGCTAAATGCTTTTGAAAAGCTGTCTTATTTATATTTTTATGGAATGAGGCCTTAAACAATGGGAGCGTTCAGCTGAGACACTTGATCACTGATCAGCTTTATAAAACTACTCTTTTTATTTAGCATACTTTTAGGGGGTCTTGCTAAATTTGAAATTTGGAAAGCTTCTTGTAACTATCATATTAAACACAAGAGGAAAAGTGGGCTACGTAAATTGCCAAGAAATATATACAGAAGCGAACGGCAAGCCAAGTAAATGATCAGAATGTAATCTTTAAAATTAATTGACACTCCACAACAGTTAGCTAGTTAACTTAAGCTCTCGCAATTTCTCCAAACTCTCACTAATCGGTCTGCAGCAGCTTATCATCAAAACGCTAGGTGTTTGGTTTGTTTAATTTTCTTCATCATTCTCATCTCTGTTAATTGTTGATTTGTCGTCTCTTGTTTTAGTTAGTTAAGTTAAGGTTAGACAAGCGCTCTCTTACCACACACACACACACACACCCACACACTAACACCACAACCCACGCTTAGCACTTGCCCCTCGCCCCCTCTGTCCAACAGTCTATCCAGCTAGATTGAGTCTAACAAACCCCCCCACTTATCATAAGCAAAATGAGAAACATTGGTAACACCGCATAACCCACCTCTTGTTTTTGCAAGTTTTTTTTCTCTTTCACTCCTGTAACTCTCTCTCTCTTTCTCTCTCTGTCTGTCACTTTTGTTTGCATGCTAATTTTTTCAACGTTTTTTTGTAAATCTTCGACTCTCCTTCGTTCCCCCAACACTCAAAAAAAAAAAAAAAAAAAAAAAAAAAACAAAACTCTCTGTGTCGCCAAATGAGCAAGCAGCGGCTGCTCCTTTAGTTAGTTACTCTTACACCTTTAAGCGTTGTTTCTAGTTGTTTATCGATAATTAAATGTTGCAATTGTGTTCTCTGTGTAGCGAATGTTAAGCACCCTGTATACTGTTTGATGTTATATCACCGGTAAGTAACCCAAAGTCATCCTAAACCTAAGTGCATCATCACAACCAACCAACCAATTCGGGTAACATTGGCTATGTAAACGAAAACAATTGGCTAACCCAAGAAGAGGCACACACATTTTAACTAGTATCCACCCCACCCTGAACTAACTATAACCCAAATACTAATCCACATCCTTACCATCCCCATCCATTTCCTGTGCAAAAACCACATTTCTAGAATACGATTACGATTATTTCGGCTTCTCGGATTATCGCCCAACTGCTGGCTATGGCAATGAGTCGTACTATGATGATGTTTATCGTTCCTATGAAGGTGATTACAGTTACTATGAGTATGCCAATGCCTCGGGTGCTGGCGGTAATGGCAACAGCGTTGGTGTTGCCAATCCAGCTGTGGTCAATCTGTCCGGATCGGGCGCCAACAATTCGCCTTTGTCGAACTCGCAACGTTCAACCAGACCGCAAGCAAATGGTCCAGCCAGTTCGCCGGGCGTTATGGTGCGTCCAATGTAAAACAGTTAACAGATATACACACGCACACAGAAACACAACAGAATTGTAGCTTTGTTTTATATAAAATATATATATATATATATATATTTTTGTTGTAGTAGCGGCTTGCAATGTTTTGGCTTAATTTTACATACATTTTTTTTTCATTTTATTTTTTCAAAATTTGCACGTTGCCACAACCACACCCACACACAGCGCACTACAACCCGCCACGCCTACACATATACAACATACGCTTGCACGCCCCAAAGGATATATATTTTTTTATAACGCTTTTCATGCTTTTTTTTTTGGGGGAAGAAAACTCGCCATCAACTTCGCCCACATTTCTTTGTTGCTGCAATTTTTTTAATTTAATTAAATGTTTGTGCTTTATTTTATGCTTTTACCAATTAATTGTTAAATTTAAGTTTTAATACGCTTAACCAAACCCCCACCAACAGCGTGCTTTTTATTATTATAATTATTATTTTAGTTGATAAGTTTATAAGGCTTCGCTTTTAACACACACACACACGCATACTCTTATTTTTGCTGCTTATATAATTTGTATAATTTTGTAATTTTTTTTTATATTTGTGTTTTCAATCATATTGTGTCAATCGCAAACAAAGGATATATAAAAACCTGAAAACAAAAGCTAGTTTAAATCGAACGTTTTTTGAGCTGTATTTTAATTTACACGAACAACAACAAACCACATCAAAACAGACAAAACAGTATCAATATATATATATATATATATATATTAGCCATATCAGACGTAATTTTTCTATATAAAATGCATATATCTCCATATATATACCGTTTTTTTACACCAAAGAATCTAACGCGTTTATTTCGATTTTTTCTTTTCTTTCTTTTCTTTTTATGTGTTCTTGTTATATATATATATATACAATATATAACTTATCTTTCTATCTATATGACAAAATTGAAAAAAAAAAAAATTATATATATGTTCGTCAAAAAAAAAAACCACAAAAAAATACCCACAAATTACATCTCACTGCCTTCAACCACCGACCACTTTTCGATTCAAAAAAATATCGCAAATTGAAATCTCTCTCTCTCTCCCCCCCTCCCCTCTTTCGAAATTCATACGTACACTCGATTCGACCTCAAAATTAAACAAAAAAAAATTTTGATAATTATCTTGGCGATCCATATATATACACACAATTTATAATTATTTATAATCAAAAATTGTTAAAAAAAAAAAATGCAAATTCGGAAAACCAAACTGAAAAAAAAACACCAAAAAACACATAAATCTCAAATCAACAACCTCTAAATATCAACGTTGGAAAATGAACGCCAAATTGGAAACACACACCACCCCCCACACACACACACACACACACACACACATACACATGCACACTCCCACACTCAATATATGCATGCCATATGATGATGATGCTGATGCTATTGATGATGTCGATGACGATGACCCGTTGATGACATTGATAACACACTTAGGGGGTTGGTCGTGGGCATGGAATCACAGTGCCACGTGGCCGAGTCGTTGGCCAACGTGGCAGCACCAGTCGTCTGGGGGTCCAAACAGTTCCACAGGCGGTGGCAACGGCGGCGGGACAGGCGGCGGCGGTAGCTCAGCGGGGGGCCACCGTTCAGGGGGCGCAGGCAGTAACCGGGGGGGTCCGTGGGGTGGTACCAATGCGTCCCAGCGTTCGTGGCACCCAGCACGTCAAGCCGCTACAAAATTTACCAGGTGAGCTCATGAAAATCCACAAAAAAAAAAAAAAAACCAACACCAAATCAACAAACAATCCCCATAATAAAAATCAAAAAACCAACGTCAAAATCAAACAAAAAAAACCAACAACAACAGCCACCAAAATGTTTAAACAAAATGCCTAAAATATGTAAAATGAATAAGTAAAAGCCAAGTAAAATGTAAACTCACGCTCATCCATACACAAACACACACCCACATACACACATGTAATACGCGCAACAGATTGACGAACCCAGAGAGATTCTTCTTCAGTGTTGTCGTCGTGTGTCTCGCATTTGTAACTGTGTTTAAATGTTGTAACGTTTTGTGTTTAGTTTACACCATTTCCCCCTTCTTTTTTTTTTAAATTATAAAATATATATTCGTTTAAATGGTAGTAGTTCTGCTCTTGCTGCTTACGAAGATTGTTTTAATGTTTTATTTCCATGAATTTTATGTTGCGCTCAAATGTATGCTACATTTTTATGCATGCACTTGATTCTCTCTCTCTCTTACTGTAAGCAGCAAAATTAGCAGCTCACACACACACACACATGTATATGGAAAGCCACTATAACAAATTATAAGACAACTTTTAAATGTTTGTCTGCGCTCTGTGTAAACGTTTATGAATCGATTAGTATTTATATCACACTCACACACACACACACACTCACGCAATTGTCACTTACCCAACCTACACCCATAACTACCTATTGCCCACCCTATATATAAAATATATATATATATGTGTACATACCTACTTAGCACCTAACTACTTGTAAACAGCGCGCCATAGAGAGTCGAAGAGTTATTGGAGAGTTGAAGAAAGTGTTTATTTCTGCCCTTCTTCAAAATGAAAAAGAAAAAAATACAAAATAACTACCCCTAAATTCTATCCAAAATTTTTTGACGTACGTGTATATAATTTTTTTTTGTTTTGTTTTTAAGATTCTCTATATACTTTGCTTTGGCTCGCGTTTTAATAAATTGATATTGCGATTGCACAAGGAAAAAATCTACATATATATATAATTAATACTTTTGTGCATTTCTGTATATCAATTGAAAATTTTGTTTTATTGTATTAATTATTAATTAATTATTCATCATGCTTTTGGCTAACACAAAAAACAAACAAAATATTTGTATAGCTAATGTGAAGCAATTTTCCTAATAGTTTGTATGAGTTATTTATATTTATATACATATATAATATATATATCACCCATATCTAATACAAAATTCATTTATAATTTATACACAGGGTAACGCAACACAAATTGTTTGATTTATTATTTTAATATATATATATATACAAATACTAATCGATTCGTGTATTATGTTTACTACACACACAAACACACACACATACATACATACATACATTCATACATACAGCCTGTTTTTACATACATTATATGCCTTATAATTTGTTATCAACGGTATCAACTTATACATATTTATATATATATACATACGTTCTAAGGTACGTTTTACAATCAACAGACAATTTTCAAATATCACTTCCAAGTTTGTAACAAAATTGTTGACATTATTCGGCATGGCCGCATTTCAAATCGTTGCATTTCAAACTTAAATTTTATTTCGAAATACACTACAAAAATCGACTTGATTTGATTTATAATTTCCTACGGAAATACACATATTTCAAATTATCAACGAAACGGAATTTCAGATAAGCTGAATGCCTATACTAGGGCTGATTGTTGCAGGGGCGCTCAAGAGAGTGAAAATCATAAACTCCCTCACTCCTTTGCGATGATTTCGTTTAAAACAAAAAGATATTTTATATGTATAAGTGTCCGATCTTTCATGTGCTTTTAGTGGGCACCCCTAAGACAAATCCATTTAAAAATCACGATTCACCATAATGGGATTGATTTTCGGAAAAGGTTCAAACTCTTGGCTCGTGTGCCTTTTAATTTTCGCCGAATCCGAACGGCAAAGCTTTTTGAGAAGCTTTTTCATGTCTACATACTTCACAGCTTGAGCCAATAGCTAGTGAAGGGGTGACCTAAAAACTTTTAATTAGATATTTCAAGGCGAAATCAAAACCACAACCTCCCGCACTGTTGAGCCACACAAGGGCACTTAAAAATATTTATTCTCTTACTTAATTTATCTGGTGTTTTTCCTTTTGGTTATGTATCTTAAGCATTATATAATATGTTTATATTTGGAATTATTTCAAATGTTTTCTAGGAACTAAATTTGTAAAATAATTTTGAAAAGACGAAATTTTTAGTGAAAAAAAAACGTGAACCAACCCGGTTAACCCCAAGCACCATGGTTTTAACACTATTTTTAAGCCAGTCTTCAATTTCAAGCGGGCCTTGCATTTCCAATTTATAAAGTTCTTACACCAGTAGTTACCATTGGTTTGGCTTTCGTGGCAAAAACTACAGTTACCCGCAATACTAAATTATAGAATAAACAAAAATCCTTTACCTTAACTCATACTTTTCTCAGCTATTAATTTGACGTAAATTGTTATAGTCGAGCTCCCAGAAAGTACCACCTGTTCGTCGAAGTTCAATCGCATTCTTACATTTCCTCGTCAAGTACGACTATTTTTTAAAGCATATTTTATGCTGAAAGTAAGGGATCATCGATTGATAACTCAACGTTATCTCTGCAAAAGAATAACAAAATATATGGTCTTACTGAATACTAAGAAATCGAAAATAAATTAATTAGAATTGATCATTTAAATCTTTAAGCCCTATACGGACCTGCCAAGTAAGTAATTTAGCTTACTTCAGCATATATTACGTCAAGGTGGAACGTAAGTCTAGTGGGACCAGATTTATTAAGAAATAACACCAAATATTTTAATTTTTCAATTACCATAGTTGCTATGAAAACTGTTTTGATATGCTGCAAACCAAGCAAATGCAATGTCGACCATTCAGTTTGCATAATCAACCTTTGCTACGATTATTTAAATTGTTTAGCGCATTTAAATCATTGTATGATTTAGTCAACTTTTTGGATTTTCGCAATTTTTTAGTTAGTTATTCAAACCCTTCTTAAAACGAGCATTTACAACCGTATTAAATGTAATTTCAGCTGCTTGCTGATGGCGTCAATTCAGAAGTAGGGTTAAGTAACATTGTTTACACCAATGTTTCTTCAGCTGTTCGAAGTAACTTGATTTCCTCAGGCTATTAACATAGGATCCATTAATGTGCTGTTAAGCGCAACAGTACTTCTCAGCTTCGTATGAGCTCAAAGTAAAAGATGAAGGAATCATTATTTCTGCTTCTTTTTTTCTCACAAATTTTGCATCGCGAAGGACCGTATAGGACTTTAGTGATAAGTGTCTTATCCAAAATTAATTTTAATGTTTCCTTTTTTTAATTGATTGTGTAACGACCATTTTTTTTAATGTCGGAGTAATTTTTAGCGTGAACCCACAATTTTACATGTGTGTGCTGTCTATCTAAGGAAAATTTTTACGTGTCCCAGTCTGACTTTGTATAATGTGTTTCCCAAAAGAATGCAAAAAAGTCACAAACAAATTTTACATGTGCTTGAAAAGTCACTATAACATAAGACCGTCTCTTCTTCAAAGAAATCCAATTAATAACCCAAAAATTTCCGAAGGCTTTTTTTTTTCATTTGTTTGAAAGTCTTAAAGTTGCTATAAGATGAAACCATTCCTTCTCTAGGTATGAAAGATGGGCATTTTGTATATTTCCAAGTTCGACTGTACGATATTTCCAAGTTCATTTATTCAAGTATGTTAAAAATATTTCTGACATTCAGTTATATGGCCGCTACTTATTTTGTTAGTCTAACAAATCGAAATCTAATGGGAATAATAAAAGAAAATTTTCGTATGATTGTAAAACGCACCTTATTATGTATAGAAAGAAATGCTGGTGGCACACGCTTTCGCTGAGGCAACATTTATATTTTAATTTTGTTAAGCAAAAGCGTGAGACTCCATCCCAAAACCCTCCCAACGCACCTGCTTAAACACACATCTACACTTGCTTTTTTTGTCTCTCTCTCTCTCTCTTTCTATTTTCATCACATTTTTGTAGAATTTCAGGTGATGTTGTGTAACATCACCAAATTTTGTAATTGATTTTAATTTGTTTTTCTTAAGAACGCTTCAATCACAAACACTTGTGCAAAAAAAAAAAAAAAAAAAAAAAAAAAAATTTGAGAAATCACTAAAATCTGTTTCTAGCTGGATCTGCACTCAAGACTTTCATGGAGGGCAACTAAGCGTAGCGCATCGGTCAGCTCCTCGGTTAGTGACAAATGTCGCTCGCCAAACAAAAAGCGTAAACTGCATAGGTCCTCCTCCTCAAGTAATAAAACCAAGTCACATAAATCCAAGAAGCATTCACGCAAGCCCAAATCATCGCGTTCTGAAAAGAAATCGAAAAGGAGTTCCAGCTAAAAAAGAAAAATACAAACAAAACAAAACACAAGACTCGTTGCTAAATTGTCACCCAAACATTTATGTTTAAACAAACAGACACAAAACCATCTCAGATCAGTTCCAAGCAATCCCCCCTCGGCTCAGATCAGTTCAAATGCAAGAAAAAGAAGAAATTTGAAGATTAGAACCCGACGACGCATTTACATTGGATCGATCATTTTACTTATGTTGTACTTCAAATGTGTTTTCCATGTGTTGTCTTCAGCGATAATATCATGTACAATGTTTTATATTACACACACACACACACAAAAATTCGAAATTATTGCACACACACACACACACACATACACAACGATCACTTTTTAATATGTACAAGTAACATGTCCAAGTCGTCCCCTGACGTTATGTCGAATTAACACAAATTTCTGATTTTTGATGTGTAAACTAAAAAAAAAAAAAACCAAACATTAAACGAGCAAATAATATAAAAAAATTTGTGTTTCAAATAAAATGTACAAGCCAATTCCACATTTATTCCATAGCCCGGCTAAATTTGAATTTGATCCAAAAACCAAACAAACAAAAAATAGCAACAACCTTGAACCGTCTTTGTATTAACAATATTTTTTAACTCTCTTTCTCTTTTTTCTCTTTTGAAACCCGTCCCCCCAACACACACACACCCACATCACACACACACGCGCTCGCTCACACAACAACAACAACAACAACCACTGCAGTAGTCGGTAAACGTAAGTTCGATGGAGGTCACCAAAATCCGGCAGATGTTAAGCGACGTTACCCGAGCGGTTTAATAGGAAATGGCGGCAGTTGGGGCAGTTTACCGCTACCACAGCAACCTTTAGGCACAAATGGTGAACAATGGTACATGGATACGTTTTCGGCATGGAGTTAAAACAACAACAAAAACAACATATTTTCACTCCTGGAGAAGCAATAACAGTTCTACGCATAATAATAGGTTTTTTCTTTTTTCAACTCATCATCCTCATCGCATCCTCAACTTCCCTAAGAATTCGAAGAAGTCTAGAGTATTTATGTGTGTATGTATGTAATCACTTTAAACAAACATTTTAATACCCAAAACAATTTCCAACAATTTTTAAAGCAAAAAAAAACTCACGCCTCAAATTAGATAAACAAACAAAAAAAAATACATTTTAATATTCGATAATTATGTATTAGCGTTTTTAACATGAAATCGAAACAATAATTGAGCGTATATAGCAAAAAAAAAAAAAATATATATATATATATACATATATTTATCTATACTTCTAAAAACAGCGCTCAAGCGCCCCCATATTTGATTGATTTTAAATCTTAAGCAGCGTGTAGAGAGCATCCCTTCTTTTATACAATACGAGAAAAATCTTTTACAATATTTACAAATTAAATCAAATGGAGGCAAAAAAAACAATACTTCCCCTAACAAGCAAACATACATACACATCTAGAAGGCAGAACACACACATATAAATATATATATATATAGTATATATTATACATACAAACGAAACATCAAGCTCAGATGAATTGATAAAGTAACGAAAAAGAAAAAAGTTTAAAACAATTTGAAAAATGAGAAGAAAATAAAGCAAAGCTTAATGATGAAACATTGACTGACAAACAACAAAAACAAAATAAAATTATTAACAATTCGATGCAGCATTATTATATAATGTGTCTAACTTGGCAAGAAAAACAAAAATCGATATTTTTAAAAACTAAGTTTTAGGCAACGTAAAATCAATTAACACAAACAAAAAAAATATATTTGTAGAGCTAAGTAATCGCACACCTTTACACACACACACACACACATGCAGTGGGAAATTCTTCACAACGAATTAGAAAGACAACACACACACACTCACATACAGACAAACTGACACATCACAAGCAGTAAAAAAAAATACAAAAAAAAAAAATTAATCATAATAAAATTACTATGAATTTTACAAATTTATAATGAAATATGACTATATAATGTGCTTAGTTTTTAAACAAATCAAAAAAAAACAAAAACCATGAAAAGCCCCTTAACCCTTAAAAAAAAAAAAACAAGTTACGAAATCAATTATAGCCAACGCTTAAAGGCGACCTAAAAACAAAAAAAATAACAGAAATTAATTAACTAACTAATTAACAAATTCAATTAATTTCTTTTAAACGCACATAAACATAGAAAACTCTGATCTACTTGTAACTCCATGCCTATATAAACACTTCAAATTATAACTACCAACAACAATAATAATAATAACAACAACCACAACCAATACACAATATAACTTTTTGCCTGGCTTTAGTCATCTAGCTAAGAAGCAAAGCTATAGTCAAAGTGACATTTTTTTTTCAAAAAAAAAAAACGGTGAAAGTAGAACGAAAGAGCGTCTAAAATTGACAAATTATTCTGTAATTGGATATATTCTTCACGGTTTGGGGCCCTCGCAGCCCGTTCCGTTATTCCGCTTTAAGCGAAATTAAAAGTAAAGTTTTTTCAAGAAACCATGAAAACACTTTCAGTTCTGTTTCAAACAGGGTTTTATTTTTTTGCTCAAAAAATAGGTTTTTGTATAGACATATACTTATGTATGCACCTCTCTCGACCTGACGACACTCTCTGTTAAAAACAAAAAACCTTACGCCTTCCACTTCAAGCATTTTACTCTTCAACAAGCACACAATATTTTTTTGAGTGTTCGACTAATAGTCCCTTTTCCTTTAGCAACATTTCTGCCATTTTCATTTAGTTATAGCTTTGCCGTTTCTATTCGTAAAAAACTGTACGAATTAAATCTACTGGGCTTTGAGAAGTCAGATTAAAATTGATTTTAAATATTTGTGTCACCCTTCCATATAAAGTCAAGCAGTTTTAGTTTGAAGTTTTAGTTTTGTTTATACAAAAATCACTAGAGATTTCCGGGACACTTAGGCCAAAAACAGCTGCTTGCTTAGTTTTGCCACTTTCAAACGCTTGTGGACTTCCAGCAAAATCCTTTTAAAGCAAAGAGACACAACCAACAGGAACACAATTCTGCTAAGCAAGTCCATTATCAATCGGAACAAAGCAAAGGGGAATGATGAAAAAATTGCAAGCCACGTCAGTTCATGAAGCTTTGCCAGCTTAGACGCTTTTCGTAACATCAAAAGAAAATGCGAACTAACAGTATTCTGTTAATTGGTTACTGTTGAACAGATCAGCGCGTATTAGTTGAACGCAGCGAGAAAAAAACTGTTCTGCAAAGAGCGTAACCGATTCTGCTTTATTTTTTTTTTTTTTAGTCATTGCTCACAGAGAGAATATAACATAGAGAGCCACTCTGAAACGCCGCTCAACTTTGAGTGATATTAAGGGATAATTATCAAGTCGATTAGAATTGGATAATCTAGTTCATATCAATGACTTAGTTCATTAGTTCATTTTTAGATGAACTATTCACTTTCATTTCAGTTCATTTTATGAGCTATAGTTCATTTTTTGATGAACTATTCATTTTCTTCAAAATTAACTATAGTTCAAACACTGACGCCTAGTTCATTAGTTCATTTTAATCAATAGTTTCATTCAAACTAATTCATGAAAATCGGCACAACTCTAATGTAGATACTGCTGTTAACCTCCAATCATCAATTTGATACTTTACTCAAAATGTTTGTTACTATAGGAAAAGACTGTAGTTAGAGCGAGACAGACATGGTCAAAAAAGAATCCAGAGAGCGAACAGCTGACTAGTTTTGAGTGTCAAGACAAATTGTCTTTCTATGTTAACCAGAGAAATTTTTTGCATAGAGAGTTATGTTTTGGGCAATTATCAAGTACATATTTTCTTAACTTATAATCATCATAGGAAAAGACTGTGGTTAGAACGAGACAGAAATAACTCAGAGAGCGAAACTGAACAGCTGACTAATTTGAAATGTTTAAGGTAGGCAGGGTCTTAAACAAAAAAGGCAAATAATTTGCCCAAAATTTTATTAAAATTTAGCTAAATAGGCCTAAACAGAAACTTTTTGAACAGATTATTTGCGTATATATTCAAAGCTTTTGTTTTAAGTTAATGAAAATTTAGATAAATTTTTGGACAAATTATTTGCCTGTGGCTTAAGTTTACTGGACTGTGAAGTTAACCTTTCTCTGCTGCTGAGTACTAACAGTTATTTTAGAGCCCTGAAAACATGGTGAATTGAATATCAAGCCACCCTGTCGTCGGCTGTTTAATGTCATTCTTCCTTTTCTACGAGTTTTTTTATTTGACATTGTTTTTCCCCGCTCTATTTAAAGGGTTTTTCTAAGGGAACTATAGTTTAGCGCAGGGTTAGCCAAGAATAGAGGAGAGAAATCGCACTGATGCCCTTCCCATAAAGCGTAGGTTGGCAATCAGTCAGGCATAGCAATCGGGCTTATATATATATGTTTGGCCCCCAGGTGCTATGGCTGGCGAACTCTGGTTTGGAGCAGCGGTGGGCAAGAAATTTAAGTCCAACAAATACAGAATAAACAACCCTCGATCCACATTTGTTTTTAAAGCCATCTGCTTGTGCGACAGTATCGATAAATAAATAGAAATTGTTAGACCTAGGAAGGCTTTAGTTTATGTTACTCTTTCGTTCCACATTCTCCGATTCTCCAACTGCTCTTACACTGAAAACTAAAAGTGGTTGGGCTATAGTTATGCTTCGCAGCTTATACTCTATTTCAAAATTTAAGCAATTTCTAGTTTCCGTTAAACTTCTTTTTTTTTTTTGCTAGATCTCAAGTAAAGCAAAAATGTATAAAAAAAATAAAAATTAAATTATATATATAAAAAATTAGTTGTAAACTAAAGAAAACTTCCAATTTATGTGTAAAACGGTTGGCAGTTGAAAATATTTAAACAAAAAAAAAAACGTATCTATGAACATTGTTCAGCATATAAAAAACAAAAAAAAAAGAAAGCCTAAAAAGCAACAGAAATATTTTTTCATTTAATTTTAATTTTTAAAATTCACACACACACACACCAAGCAGTTGCCTAAATGAAAACTTGCGCAAAAAGAAAATCAATTGCAAAACCAGCAAAGAACTTTAATACTTAAATATTAGCCACAAAACAATAAGAGAAACAACAACAACAACAACATATATACAACAAATTCTAAATGACCATAGTTAAGCTTAAATTTAGTCACACCTTACACCTACACACACACACACACACACACAAAAAAAGTAAACTGTCACTGTAGCTGACATTTGAGAGAAGTGTGCGCCATTTTCTAACTACAATAATTCATTTTTTTTTAATTTGTTTTCCTAGTTTATATGAATTCAATCAAATTTCTTTTCGAAACACACACAAACACTTTTTTTTTTTGCTTGCCACATTTGGTGACTTTTTGAACAAGCAGCAGCCGAAGCTGCTGTCTACCCCTCCCCACCCCCTGTCAAATTGCAAATATATACATATAATTTAATTATACGCGTTTTGTTTAATTCGATAACTGTACTGATTTTATATTGTTTTAAATTTGTAATTTACCTTGTAAGTTTTTTTAATTGTTAATGTGTATTTTTTGTAATTGTAAACTAAACTAAACAAAACCAATTGGCAACTTGTTAACACTCCGTTAAAGTTTCAGTCCTCCTCCACCTTCTTCCCCACTCCCGCTCCCCTCCCTCTGTCCCTTCACTTGTGTTAAATATTGTAATTTGTAATTTTTTTTTAATTTTTTTCGGGAAAGCAAAAACGTTTGGCAAAATTAGTTTATAATTTGCATATTTAGTTTTGTTTTGTGCGCTTAAGTTTTAAAAAAAAAAAATATTGTATGTTATATATATATAAAATTGAATTAAACTATATAAAAAGAAATATGTATGAATATTAATTTTTAGCAAAATATTTTTACGATCTAATGTTACAACAACACAAAATACTTACACTTGTGGCAAAATTGACCACAAAAATATAACTTTCTGTACACTTTCTACTAAAAAAAAAAACAATAACAAATTCAAATTGAAAATGGAAACTGAGCGAAAAAACAACAACAACTTTACATGAATTGTGATGATGCAAAGGCAAGATTTAATCATAATTACATACATATATATACATATAATCGTTCTCTATAATATAAAATAATATATATATATATATGAATGGAATATATGTATATGTGTAGGCGTGTATAATCTAACTTTACTTTTAAACAGACTGCGTACGTATTAAAAAATTTTTAAAATTAATTTGTGTAAAATGTTTTAAGTTTTTGAAAAATTGGCAAATAAAGAAAACAATAAAAAATTTATAAATCAAAAAAAAAAAAAAAAACAGCGAAATGAATTGAAATATACATACAACAGCAAAAGAGAGTTGACTTCCCCAGACAAAACATTTTCCAAATTTTATTACCCTTTTTTTCTACAAATCTTTTCAGCTAAATTATTAGATTGATGTATTGTATATTTCAAAGAAAAAACACAAAAATTGGCTCAAGCGCGCAACTGTTTAGAAGGCAAGGACAACGACAGAGGCACAGGATCAAGATCAACCAGTTTTCGCATATAACATTTGTTTGTTTGTTTATTATTTACATCTCTTGTATTACTTAGTTTGTGTGTGTTAACTCGTTTGCTTTTAAATTTTATAATATTACATATATATAATATATATATAAGACCAACCAATTCATTACACATTTGCATACATACTCCACACGTATGGAAGGGATTTATAAGCCGTGAAAGTAACGTCGCCAATTATTAGAAAGAAAAACAAAAAAAAAACCAATTTAAAAATTTCGTCGTAGGAGAAGCCAGAAGAAAGGAAACAAAACTTTTTACGTCTTAATAAACAATTATTGTTAACGAAGGAAACAAAAAGTGAGAAGGAAGCGTATTGTACTAAAAAATATTTGATATACATACATTTGTTATTATTTGTAATACGAAAATTAAATAAAATTGCATCCAGATAATAAAAAAAAAATAAAAGTAAAAAAAAAAAACAAATACAAATAAAAACAAAATAAATACAAAATGGCAATGCCCTGTGTTCTGTGTGGGAATCAAAAGGACTGGGGAAATAAACCGCAAATTGGTGCTTAGAAAACAATTTTTTTTTTAAATAATCTAAAGGAAGTCACAGCGTGTGTATCCAAAGAGTTCACACTACGCGTCTTCGTATGTCTGACATTAGGGGATGCCAGTAAATAAGCTATAATGCGCCGCTAGCTACTAGTTGAACCGGAAAAGTATTCTATCTAGGCTTGCAACATTTTTTTCCCTCATCTATTTCTAATCGGCAAGTTTGATAGACACAACTGGGCTGTAAAATGTTTTTTTTTCTACTCGAATCAAAATGTAGAAATTTGTAGATTTTTCTGTCAAAAATTAAATTTTTGACCCAGGCCCGTACAAGGCAGCAGCAGTTCAGCAGCACGTGTATGTCTGCTTCATACCAACGCATTGTACGTGCACACATTCAGGTTTTAGTTTTCAGGGAAAGCTTAATAATTTCGTCAGTGAATTTGGACATCATTTTATTTCTGGGATGTAAGCTAGTTCTAAACCGTACCGAAGGGCAAGCCGAACTGGTGTCCATTCAAAAAATACAGAAACAAACCAAATACCGCAAAAGAAGAAGCTTCAGTTCATTTCATTTCATTAACGAGATTGTAAGGCGCCTACCTTAGAACAAAGATACTTGTAAATTTGAGGAAATTCATTTGCCGTAATTATACACTTGAAAAGTGTATATTAATTTTGCCCAGAAGTTTGTAACGCATAGAAATATTCATTTCCGACCCCATAAACTATATATATTCTTGATCAGGACGACGAGCTGAGTTCATTTCCGTCTGTCCGTCTGTCTGTCCTTCCGTCCGTCTGTCTGTTTCTATGCGAACTAGTCCCTCAGTTTTATAGCTATCGAGCTGAAATTTTGCACAGAATCTTCTTTTTACTGCACGCAACTAATATGTCGGAACTGGCCGGACCGGATGACTATATCATATAGCTGTCATAGGAACGATCGGTCGAAAAATAAGTCTTTGTGAGAAAAACTTTTTTGATTTCCATCGTAGCGTCACCAATCGTGGTGTATATTAGTTTTATATGCTTCCACACGGAAAATTCATCGAAATCGGATGAATATAATATAGCTTATAAACGGTCGGTAAAAACTATTCTAGTGAGAAAAACTTTTGTTTTACGTAGCGTCCAATCTTGGTATATTAGTTTTATTTCACATAATTTTAAAAATCGATGAATACAAATGGACTATAGCATATAGCTGCCATATAAACGGTCGGTCAAAAAACTACTTCTAGTGAGAAAAACTTTTTTGTTTTCCATCGTAGCGTCTCCAATCTTGGTTTATATTAGTTTTATATGCATTTCACATAATTTCGAAAAATTCTTGATCAAAATCGGACGAGCTGAGCATTGTGGTGTGTGTGGTTAGTTGTGTTGATTCTAGTTTTAAAGAGATAAGCGATCGGATGACTATATCATATAGCTGCCATAGGAACGATCGGTCAAAAACTAGTTCTAGTGAGAAAAATTTTTTGTTTTCCCTATCGTAGCGTCACCAATCTTGGTATATATTAGTTTTATATGCATTCAGAAATTTTTGTTTTTATCGTTAACGTATTAGTTTTATTGTTATAATTTCGAAAAAATTGATCAAAATCGGATGACTATAGCATATAGCTGCCATTGGACCGATCGGTCGGAAAATGTGTTTTACTAAGAAAAGTTTTTTTTTTGGTATCAAATTTTTATTATCAATGATTTAAAAATTTTAAATATTTGATATCTATATCCTATATATATTTTTCCGGTTAAATCAGTTGAAGTAAAGTTTTTCAAGTGTATTAAAAGTTCGGCACAGTCGAAGTTAGCTTTGCCCTCTCGTTTTTTTTTTTTAAATTCCAGTAGTTTTTTTTCGCTTCTTTCGGTTGGGGTAGACCCCATTATGTTTATGAAACATAATCTCCTCGTACTTGCAGGCAGATTATGTTTATTTTGGATTTTCGCCACGGCCCCTGCCGTGCAATTGCATAATATCTAAAGATTTAAGAAAAATTATTCCATTTATTTCAAATTGAAAACACTTTTGTCTTAAGTTATAACGTCAGCTTAAATGATTTAATTTAATTGATAATACAAAAATATTAGAAGCATTTACTGCGTGAGGAAGACTTGCTGCGGCTGGCAGTGCTTGGTCTGGTGCCCGCACTGATATTAGTAATGCCTGCTGCCATTTCTTCGCCCAAGACTGTCTCATCCACACTGGTATCATCGGCGGGTATTTCCTCATCGCTGTTCTCCTCGCTGATAATTGAACCCACGGGTGTTACAATGGCATCGCCATGCAAATCTCTATTGACCATATTACCCATATGAAATGCCGAGTGACAGTTATTGGCGGCCAGCAGTGCCTTGACACGAAACACCAATGTTTCAATAGTTTCGCGTAGAGTGGGTATATACGAAATAATGGCCGTATTCTTGATGGACTTTGAGTGACAGCACAGCTGATGCAGAAATCTGGTTATGCTTTGCAGTTCGTGCAGGAATTTGGTTAAACGCTCGGGATCATCGCGTACAATAGCCTCCAGCACAGACATGCCATGCTGTAGCAATAGCTTGAGGAACAACTGCGAGTGCTTTAAAAATAAAGCAAAATTCCGGGGTTGCTCCACTTTTTGTAGAATATTTAGCAAGCCGTTTAACAAATCTACTGTGGATTCCCACAGCTTAAGGCGATCTCCTCCCGTGTCCACACTCAGTTGAGCACTGAGCGTGGTAATGAGCACCTCGCACAGCCCGCGAAACAGTAAAGGAAAGTTGGCCCTGCAAAATGCATTCATTAAATTTAATATTTAGGCAAAACTGTTCCTCTCTCTCTCTCTTTGACTTACTTCTTAAAGTTGGGAAATGAATTCAAAGCCTTGTCCTTCGTATTAAGCAGCAGACACTCGTGCCTTAGTCCCTGCAAAAGTTCCTTTTGCCGCGCATAAGATGAGTTCTTGAGAAAGCCCTTGACCAGCTCGTCCAGATGAATATTACACTGCGCCCCCTTCTCTGCGCTACCTGCAAAATGGAACCACTTACGACGCAGAAACTTGTCACAAAGTGCACCTGAATGGCCAAAAAGTATGTTAAGAAGTGGAAACGACAACGGGGGGTTAAGTGAAACAACTTACGCGTGTCTTCGGCTTGCGAGTCCTCCTCCGAGTTGCTCAGCTTGCGCAAACTGCACAGCAGGCGATGCAATTGAACGGCCGTACCCAAAGTTAATACTGATTTTTCGTACTTTAAAAAGTAATCAAAAACCTGGGCGGCCACTTGAGATATGGATTGTTTTTCCAGCACCCTCCACTGCTCTAAGGGCATTAGGGTATGCAGGGATTCTGCAAATTAGTACAACAAATTAGTAAATAATTTTGATTTCATCAATTTTCCACATACTATGCAGTAATTCAGCATGTGATTTATCGCTCCACTCCTGCCAGCCAAAGAACAAGGAAAATAGTCGCACACATAAACCAAAGCAGGTTTTTATATAATTGAATTTGTCCTTGAATAAATCCAAATTGCTGTGCACCTGATTCACCTGCTCCAGCTGTGCGTCTATGGCCTGGGCCAGGGTAATTAAATGTTTATTCACTTGCGGTAGACATTGTTGAACATCGTTTATAAGAAAATCCGGACGATTGACATGTGACCTTATATAGTTGGCATCTGTGGCCTCTTGAGGTCCCTGGAGAAGCGCAGCTTCCATTTTTTTAATTATATCTTCCATAACGAAACGCAATTCAAATAAACCCAAACATTTGCCTCGCTCCTCGTACTCCAGGGGATAACTTAGAGAGAATTGGTGTTCACGTAGCAAAATAAGTATGCCCAAATCCATGGGTCTATATTTCTCCAATGGCCCATAGAGATGTTCAAAATCAATTTTAGTTTTAATAGTCCTACAGGGTCCCAGTCTGATGGTTAGATCAGCCAATGTCGTTTGATTGGCCATGGTTTCTGTTTCCATAGCCGTTTCATTGGGCTTCGCCTTGGGCCTACCCGCTGGCTGCTTGTGATGAGCTGCTGCTGCCATTTGTTTTGAATTGCTTAGGAACTGATAAGGTGGACCCACAAAATCCACGGGTGCATGTTTTAGCAGTGTCTTAACCTTTTGTTCTATGCGTATCAAGTCATATAATCGGCACAGAACACGACTGCGCGTGGCATCATGTTTTTGTCCTGCGAATGCACTGATTGTTACCCGCATCCAATTGATGGCATGAAAATAGATGGTCAGTAGCTCCTTCTGCTGGCCCTCATCAAAGTTGTCAAAAATGGCCAAATAGTTGTCATCCTCAAAGAATGTGGGCAACACAATGCCACAACCAAGCAAGGCATTTATCAGCTCCAAACTGTGTTGATAGCGCAGCTGATACAAAACAGTCACAAATTTAAACAAAGGAGCCATCACATATATGGAGTCACAGGCCCTGAAACACAAAAAAAAAAAGTTGCATTACATAATTATACAAGTTTCATACAAAACTCACTGCACTTTTGGGGCCAAGACCAGCTTGGATATATTAATGCATATTTTAAGCACATCCGGATCGGATTCGTGATGTGATTCGTCCAATTCATTGATATTTTTCTGATTCTCCAGTTGGATTCCTCTGTAAATAGAAGAAATAAGTAAACAAAATTTGCAAATGCATTTAACTCACTTAATGGTCTCCGGCTCATCTTCGAGCACAAAACTCTCCTGAAAACGAAAGCTGATCAGATCACATAGCCACATTATGAATTCATTATTCAACCAGTAGGGATCATCATTCCAAGTATCCTTGTAAAAAACATATGCCAGTTCCTCATAAAACAGAGCCAAAGATTCGGCATTGTTAATAATGGACGACTCAGTGAGAACTAATGGCGAAATTAAACATTAAAATTATCAAATTAGATTTCAGTTCAATATATTTCAGTTATGTTAGTTTGAGGTAGAGATGGGCGCGGTAACGGAGTTCCCGCACGAATACCGAATTTTTCGGATCCCGAACCTTAGAAAATTTATTTTCAGTTGGAGATCATATGCAATTTTTTATACTCTGTACCGAAGGTACAAATATTTGTTATACTTGCAGGCAGATCAAGTTAACTTCTTTTTTTTTGCCAAGCCCCCTGCCTCCCCCGCAAATTGAAAAAAACTTAATATCTTCCACAATTTTAGAGTTAGGTTGTTTGAACCTTCTAGACATATATTCTACTCATCATTACCTACCGAGCCCCCATACATCGTTTTCCGATCAGATGAACGATAGTAGAGTTGCCACCCCCGCAATTTGAAAAACACCTCAAATATCCCGCAATTTTGGAGTTAGGTTGTTTGAACCTTCTAGACATTTATTCTACTCATCATTACTTATCGAGCCCCCATACATCGTTTTCCGATCAGATGAACGATAGTAGAGTTGCCACCCCCGCAATTTGCAAAACACCTTAAATATCCCGCAATTTTGGAGTTAGGTTGTTCGAACCTTTTAGACATTTATTCTACTCATCATTACTTATCGAGCCCCCATACATTGCTTTCCGATCAGATGAACGATGGCAGAGTTGCCACCTCCACAATTTGAACAAAATCGAATATCTTCCACAATTTTAAAGACAGATTGTTTAAACCTTTTACGGATATATTTTAATCGACATTACTTATCCATCCATCATACACCGTTTTCAGATCAGATGATCAATGATGATCAAATCAAATAATAACGCTGGGCAGCACTGGCCGTAATCGTAATAAACTTTAAAGTTATTAGTTATATATAAGCAGGTACAGAGTATATTATATTTATAAAATATTTCTGACCTGACTGAGGAAGCATTTCAATTCGCAGTTCCTCATTGAAAAGATGACCTCTTCTTAAAATGGACCAACAAACCCTTTCCTAGCATCAAATGTAACGCTGGCTTTAGATTTTGATGACTTCAACAATTCAACAAGTAAGAAAGTCGGTCAAGCCCGACTGTAATATACTCTGTAGTACAGAGTCTGTACCTGTTTGTATGTAACTGATAACTTTAAAGTGTGAGGGTTTTTCAAAATGTGGGGGTGGCAACTCTTTCGACTGGTTGAAAAACGATGTATGGGGGCTCTATAAGTAATGAAGAGTAGAATTACCCTAGTACATAACTCGTAAAATTATAAAATTTGAATATAATTTCCTATTAACATAAATGTATCTATATTAGTCACGCGGGAATCACGCTTGATTTCTGGCCATCTCAATTGCATCGCTCCTCTCATACTTGGTCTTACACAAATATCTATTGGAAAGAAGGGAGGGGGGAAACTGAAAGCGGCGCAGTCCAGTTAGCTAATGCCAATTCCAATTGGGAAATTACCAGTAAGCTGTTGCCCTCTCGCTCTCTCTTTCTCGTAAGTTCTAACATTGGCTGCGGTGTTGTTGTTGTCGTTGCATTAAAATTTCTTTTACATATAGCGCCACTATTGTTCATCTGATCGGAAAACGATGTATGGGGGCTTGATAAGAAATGATGTGTAGAATATATGTCTAGAAGGTTCGAACAACCTATCTCCAAAATTGTGGAAGATATTAAGTTTTTTTCAATTTGCGGGGGAGGCAGGGGGCGTGGCAAAAATCAAAACTAAACTTGATCTGCCTTCAAGTATAAGAAATATATGTTCCATACACCTCAAACCCCTATCTCTTACCATCTCTGAGATCTCTTCATTCATACGGACAGACAGACGGATAGACGGACAGACAGACAGACGGACAGACGGACATGGCTATATCGACTCGGCTGTTGATGCTGATCAAGAATATATAAACTTTATAGGGTCGGAGATGCTTCCTTCTGGCTGTTACATACATTTGCACAAACCCAATATACTCTGTGTACCTTCGGTACAGAGTATAACAATATTTTTCGCTTTCTCCTGGATCAAAATCCGGCTAATTGACAGCTGTCAATGTTTAATATTCTCAATCCATTTGGCCAACAATGATACCATTTTGATCTATCTATCTGGATATATTTTGATTAATACCTGTCAAAATCCGCTTTTATATACCTTATTCTACCAAATAATTACTTACGGATTAAGTTGGCTGCCAGTCGGCCGCGTGCATTCTGTATCATGTTAATGTCATCCACCTTGGTATTCAAATCATCACGTTCAATATGCATTGTTTCAATGCGAGCAATTGCATCAATTAACTGCACACTGCCAATTATGCCTTGCTTTTTCACATAATCCGAACGATTAATCAGTTGCTTCTTAACCACCATATCGATTTGCTCTTGCAACGGCAAGCATTCGGTTAGTTTTGGATCTGGATATGCTACACGACAGAGTAAATCCATGGCAAGGCGAGTTTGTGACAAAGTCAAATCACTGAGACGATCCAACATGGGAAGTAAAAGCATCGCACAGTTTTGCACACCCTTGGCATTTTTGCGCTGCAATTCTCGAAGCAATTCCAATGCCATGGTGGTCAAATGTTGGGATGATTTCTCACAGGTCAGTTCCAGTAACTTTTTAAGTATATCCTTCTGTATGGAATCGAATATTTTGAAGAGTATGCCATAGGCAGATTTGGCAAAATCTGATACAATTCGATTCTTTTCACGCATAAAGTCATGAAGTATGTGCATTAAGGTGCTAATATGCTGCTCTAATATGTAAGGATAATGCAGCTTTATATCCTCCAATATGTCCACCGTAATGTATTCCAGCTTAATGCGACGACGAAGCTGAAGAAAAAAAAAAGCTTTAAAATGATTTTATATTGAATTCTTATCAAAAACTTACAATATTTTCAATATACATGGAATTATCCTCATTGACATTAATAAGCAGCAATAACATGATTAAATCAAAGGATCTGTAAAAGAGAGTTAGTAAATACAAGTATATAAATACATTGCTTTCTACTTTACCAACTTTGGGGGTGAATTATTCAAAACCAGACAATTATTTTGTTATTTATTTTGAATTTTGCTTAGATCGACTCAAAAATAACGTATGACCTTGAACGCTCCGCTCCGAATTTCCGACCTTCACAAAGGAAATTCCAAAAATAATGGCAATTTCATATCAATAGACTTCATTTCCTACATTTTCCAACCTTGGGCGTGAATTTTACGGAATTAGAACAAGGCAGGTCAAAATATTTATTGAATTAAACCTACTGACTTATTTTTAGGACAATCAAAAGGGTAAATGCAAAAGAAGATGAAGCTTGTAATTAACTCTGACCCTTTCAAATTGGGAAATATGTGTATAATTATTTCCCATAACACTGTGATAGTTTTTTTCAAAAAATAAAAAAGACATGATCAACTTGAACAGTTTTTTCCCTAATTCGGGCCTTAGGAATCGAATACATTTTTTTTTTTAAGTTTTTTACGAAGTTAAATTTTTATTTGAAAATTTCAAAAATATGATATTTTATTCTCGTGAAATCTAAATAAAAAAAGATTTAAATGTCTTCTTATTTAATATATTCACTGTTTTCCGATATTATTGCTCATTCAAAAGATATAGATGATAGATATATAATTACAAATTTTCTTACATCATTTTTATTACCAAAATGACATTAAATTAGGAAATATTTAATTAGAAACCAAGTTATTGTTGAAGAACAAAAGGGAAGACATTAAAAAATGATTTTATTGTGATTTTACTTAATATTTGGAAATTTTAAGTAATTTGTTTTAAAAAATTTTATTTAAAAAAGGTTACAATTTTTTTAGTTTTTGAACCATAACTTTTAAAAAGCGCAATGATATCGAAAAGCTGTAAATTTAGTATATTAGAGGACATTTAAATCTATTTATTCAGATTTCACAAGAATCAGAGACAAATTTTTTTTTAATTTAGAAAAAATTTTAAATTGAAAAACTTTAAAAAAAATGTTGTATGAATCCATCGTTATAACCAAGGCTGCAAACCGGTCCTGAACCGAACCCCTAAGAACCGGACCATGAACCGAACCTTCTACATTTTTGATCCCTCGAACCTGAACCCGAACCGAACCACTTATTAAAAAAAAAGGTTCGGTTCACAACATTAAGAAGTTTTTCAGACTGAAGAAATTCTCGATATGTTTATTTAAAATTTAACTTTAAATGACTCTACGACTGACTGTAAAGAAGGAAAGTTTATAAGATCAATAGAAAGCAATGATGTTATAGATTCCTTCGAAAATTGTCCAAGAGAATATACATCGAAAATAATTTAATTATTTGGAAAGGTCTTTTAAAAATCTTCTTCTAACTTGGTTGTACGAGCATTTTAAACACTAAAATCTGTTTCTTCTAATGTAAGAATTAGTAAAAATGAACTGTTCTAGAGTGATATAATGCCTACACAGACGAAACAAGATATCCGGACTTAAATCAATTTCTTGAAATTTTAATCCGAAGTTCGGGACTTGAATTTTTTTTATTATATAATAATAGATGATCAAATTATTTGGATCGTATAAATTAATCGAAAATAAAAACTTCATATTATTTTTTTTTAAGTGAACCGAGGTTCGAACCAAAACCTGGGGTTCAGAGGATCCAGGAACCGGTCCGTGAACCGAACCCAAAGATTCCTCACTGGTTCGAACCTCCAAACCGAAACTTTTCCAAAATTTCGGAGGTTTGCAGCCCTGGTTATAACTCATAAAACTTCATTAGTTTCCCAGTTCGATTCCCAGGGCCCGAAATAGGGGAATACCGTTATAGTTGGTCATGTCTTCTTTTTCGACTTGCACAGTGTAATTAGACAAAACCGATTTTCAACTTGTTTTCGGGTCTCTCTGCAGTGCTCACATTCACCACAAATGAAATCTACTTTCCAAATAAAGGCTATCTAGCTCTTTCCGTTTGGACTGTGAGTGATTCAGACAGTACATTTATGTATTGTATATAAAAGATTGCTTTGAACTTACTTGAATGCATTTGGGCGCAAACCAGATATAGATTTCTGCCACAACTGATAGAAGCGCTTAGAACGTATTAGACCCAGCTTTAAAAAGCCAAACAGCTCCAATTGTGATTTCTTATCGTTGCTTAAGCTAGCTGATTGAGTATTATTGGGGGCTCTATGGCGCCAGTTAAAGATTTCCCGCAGTGTAGATATAAGCTGCAAAATGAGAATCTCTTATGGAAAATTCAGTATCAGTAAACACAATTTCATACCTCACGCACACTTTCATCTGTGTCCCTTTTAAGACTATTCAACAGCAGCCGTATGAGACAGGGTAGAATCTAAAAAGGAAGATTTGTTTAAGAGTTGAAAGTTTAGGTATTTGTATTTTCTATCTTACCACGTCTGAACAGGCGCCATCGGTAATAAACTCCAGAATACGCTCACGTAGTCTGCCCTGAATTCTGGGGCTCAGCGACAAGTTTCTCAAGGTTTGTACAGTGGTCATATGAAAGAGTTCTTCATTTGAGGAATAGTTTATGCTGCAAGAGTGGAAATGTTATTGTATAAAACATAAGCACATCCTCAATGCTCTTCCACTCACATCAGCAAGTCGACAAATTCATCATGTTTGCTGGCATCCAGCACAAACTCTGCATTACTTATGATATCCAACTTGGCCGATTGGGTGGCCCGGTTGAATACACGCTCGATCCGCTTATAGATTTGCTCGCTATGCGACAGTGTCATGTAGCGCAGCTGTGCGAGCATCAATGGCAACAATGGCATCGATATGGTAGCCTGTCCACTAACCACTTCCTCCGAGGTGGCCACCTCTTCGATTCTATTCAAAAGCACCTCCAGGCAGGGTTCACGTAGAAAGTCAATCATCAGAAAGTTCATAAACATACTATTCTGGGATTGATAGATTTGCTCCTCTCCAGCTGCATCGACAGTGCAGCCACTTAGCAACTTTTGAGCCATCTTTGACTTGGGAGCCAGGGCTGCGTTAAGACCCGTCTTAAAGGTTTCCACCTTATCGGCGTAGGCCGGAGCACGCATGAATATCTCACGCAATTTGGACACAATGGCAACATGATCACAGGAGAGTACAAATGCATCGCCCTGGTCCAATTGCACACCGGCTCGCAGCAAGACCAACTCAAAAAAGCTATTTGGCTGACGAGATGTGCCCAAGATGTTCCGGCTAGATGATTGCGTGCGGCCCAAGGTGGCGGCCAGGATGACACTATGCTGCGAAAGAAAACGCTGGGTATGCTCCTGCGAGGCAGGTATATTCTCTTCGCTGCCATTGCCCGAGGACTCAATGGAAACGTTTGTTTTGACGCTGGTATCTTCAGGACGCTAAAAAAAAAAATTAAACCAAATTTTGAAATATTGGCCCAATCCCAATACATTGGCTTGGCACTTTAGCCACTTACTGGAATTTTGATGGTGGCATCCTCGTCAATGGGATTAAGTTGGCGCAGTGTGCGCTTCTTATGTTTGCGATACATTATAGTTAAATAATACAAGGATTAAAGTGCACGATACCACAAAATGAAATAACAAAACAAATTATATTTAAGAAACGCGCAATTAGAGGGACCGTACGTTGAAAGTAGAAAAAAAACACGCTTGAGTGCCAAATTACAGCTTACAGTGTGACCGTTGCTGTTCGTCAGTGATGACAACGATTTAGCGCCAAAACACTTAACCACCCATTTTTAGGCTGCGAAACACCCAAATCACCAACATATTTGACATCTGCGAACACCTTAGTCCACAATGTGGACTCCACATGCATCAATTCGAGGAGCGCACTGTCTCATCCCGGGAGCGCGTACACTATGTGGGGCGTGAAGCAGGCAGAGTCCAGCAGCCGCGAATTCTTCCTGAAGATGAAGCTGGTAGAGTGCTGCAGCCGCCAATTCATCATGAAGATTCATCCCGCAAAGTGGAACTGCCGCAAAAAAAGAAGAGCTCAGTGTGCAGCCTGGCGTTCTTAACATTAGTGGCGGCTCACCTTGGCTCCAATAGGCTTACATGTGCCTTGTGGCAGAAATCATTCAACTCAATGGAAACATTTGTAAGACATCCATGTAAGAGCCATCCAAATCAACATTTTGACAATGCCTTAGTAAGTATTTTCCTATTTTCTAGTCACCCTAAAATATATAATCTTACAATCTATATTTACTTTCAGCCATTCCCAACATCCCGTCTTGCCGTAGTCGGCACGATTTTCGAACGATTTACAGGCAAGTTTTAGGGAGTACCTAGGTATTGAGTACCTTTTATCTTACCTACTAAGTGGGGTAAAAAGTAACCTTCTTGGAAATGCAAAAATGTTAAAAATTTGTTTATTTTATTCAATGTAGTCCCCTTTTATGTCGATACACTTATTCCAACTTTTTGATGCAGTCCGAAAGGTAATTTTCCAAAAGATCTACAAAATACTTCTCCGCGGCGTCGCGCGACCTGCAATAATAGTTCCACGGAGTCAAATCGGGCGAATAACGCACTAGTAGGTCCAAATTTTTATTTACCTTCTTAAAAGGTAAGGGACTAGGTACATAAGTTTAAATGAGAATTTCGAACTCAGTCTCACCAGTCGAGAGCTTAAGGACAAAAGTAACAGATTGACAAATTCAACGGGAAGGGAGGTCAACCAAACGGTATCTCTTTTTATAAGTAGAAAAATAAAAATTAATATACCATCAAATTATCTTCAATTATTATATTTTCAGCCTTCTTTTTGGATTTAAGATAAATCCTTAGAGTTCCTCATTAGAGTTGGGTAATCAGTGTTTATATTAGAACATCAGTGTTCCGTTTTTGCTCTTATATTAGGCCTTATACTCCATTTGCTAGTGCCTAGTTGTTTTTAACGTGATACAGTAAATCAAGAAAGTGTTAGTTACTTTGAATTCATTCAAATCCACTTAAATTTTGGTACCTGAATGTAACAATTCAACTATAAGACCTAGTATAAGAGCAAAAACCAAAAATTGTTTCAGAACAACTCCATTACCCAACTCTATTCCTTATCTTGATGTACGTATTTTCATATATTTAATATGACGTTACATTGCTTTGATTTGATTTTCATATTGATAACTATAAAGGGCTACAGTAAAAAATACCTTTATCTGGGTACTAAAAAATCCAGATGCCTTTTACCTAAGTTTTTGACAATTACCTTGTTCCTTACCTAGGTAAAAAACAGACCGTTTGGAGAATGGGTCCTAGTAAGAAAAACTTTATTGTTTTCTTTAACTGCTTTCGTAAGCTCAGCACATATAGTTGCCATAGAAGCAATCAGTAGGATGGTCAAATTAGATTTCTAAGGACAGAGTCATCATACACTTTTCTTTTCAATTTGTTAGCTAATTTTATATGCCCCAGTGCAGCCCAGCACCAAAGAAACGTTAAATTTGTGAGTAAGTTGAAACTTTTTGTTTTTTAATACATATTTTTTAACCATTTTGTTTGCTAAACCTATTATTGTTTTTAATATTTGATTAATGCATACCAGTGTTTAATAAGTATAAAAGTGTCTATTCTACTTAAGTGCTTGCCTAATAATGTCTCCAAAGATTATAAATATTTGATTATAAACATGTTTGTTCGTTTAATTCAATTGTAAATTTAAAGCTTTTAACGTTTATAATTTAGTATAATTGTGTTCTAACATTTAAAAGTGCAATAAACTTTATTGTATGCATTATATGTATGTGTATATGTATGTATATATATGTCGTTTCTAAAAAAAAAGGAAGTACCAAAATGTCTTGCAGTGATTATGTCAGGAATTGACTGATGTTGAGATATTTCTTAATTAATTTATAATTAGAACATCACTAATTTGGCTTTGTTAATGAAGTATTGCTATTTAATTTAATGATTCTTTTGATGTCATTTGTTATATCACACCAATGCAGTCCAATATATATATATATATGCTTTCAATAACCTTCACAATACTGTTCTCATTAAAACGCGATTATTGTTAAATTATGTTTTTTTCGCCCGTCGCCTCTTATAGCCAGTCATTTGCCTTAATAGCTGAGAGTTTTCATCATCCAAATCCATATTGGGCTCCCAGAGGCGCAGGCGCTTGGGTATGTAAATCAGGCCAAGTAAGGTTATAGCTGCAAATATAAAAACATACACATTATTGACTGTTACTGAAAAAGGAAGCCAGGAATGCGAACGGGAACTGAACAGAACCCCTAAAACCGTGATTGATTAAGTTCATTTAATTGACGTTTAGGCAAATCAAATAAAGGGAATAGCTTTTATCATCCAAGTCGTTTCGGCTACAGAATACGTGGGTTGCTGTTTAAGTTTCTGGTCTAGGTCACTTCTAGCCGTTTTAGGACCAATTGGCTTTTCCCCAAAAAAAGTTTGGACTTTTATCGATAAAAGCTCCATACAACTCTTTCATGTGTGACCACGTTTGATATCGATTAACGATTAATCAAAAACTTACCTCGGCAGAAAAATGGAATTAACTCGTGAAAATTTTCGTGCAATCATTTTTCACAACTTTCGACGTGGATTATCACGACAAGAGTGCAACGATGAACTTAAATCTTTGTATGGCGATGAAGCACCATCCTATAGCAGTGTGAAAAATTGGTTTAATGAATTCAATCGCGGGCGACGCTCGCTTTTAGACGAAGGTCGTTCCAAAAACAGTCGTTGTGCCAGATAACATTGATGCCGTGCGTGAACTGATAATGCAAGATCGTCATGTGACATACCGTGAGATAGAGGCATCCTTGGGCATTTCTTCCACCAGCATACATTCGATATTGCAAGAAAACCTGGGCGTATAAAAGGTTTGTTCGCGTTGGATTCCGCACAATTTGACAATCGCCCAAAAAAGGCTCGTGTGGATTGGTGCAAAGAAATTTTGAAAAATTATAATCGCGGTTTATAAGATCGTCACAGGTGACGAATCATGGATCTATGCTTATGAGCCCGAAACAAAACAGCAATCGACCGTGTGGGTCTTCGAAGACGAGTCAAATCCAACGAAAGTCGTGCGTGGAAGAAGCACTTCGAAGCAAATGGTCGCCTGTTTCTTCGGTAAAACTGGTCATGTGGCGACTGTTCCGCTTGAGCAACGTAGGACGGTCAATTCTGAGTGGTACACCACAATTTGTTTGCCTGAAGTCTTCGGAGAAATTCGAAAAACGAACAAGAGAAGACAGATCATTGTGCACCATGACAATGCGAGCTCTCACACATCAGCTCACACCAGCGCCTTTTTGACCGCCCAAAACTTCGAATTGATGGGTCATCCGCCGTACAGCCCTGACTTGGCACCCAATGACTTCTTTTTATTCCCGCACATCAAGGGAAAAATGCGTGGTCAACGATTTTCGTCGCCAGAAGATGCTGTTGAAGAGTTCAAAAACCATGTTTTGGAGGTGTCTCAATCGGAGTGGAAAAAGTGCTTCGACAATTGGTTTGAGCGCATGCAATAGTGTATAAATCTAGTTGGAGAATACTTTGAAAAACAAAAAAAAACATTTTTGATCATAAATATTCGCGTTTTCATTATTAGGCCAGAAATATATATAGCAACCTACGTATCTGCCTCGCTAGATACTTAAAGAACCAAAAGCCGGCTTATGGGAAGATATTCAAAAGTTCTAGAGAGTTGGTTCCAGGGGATTTTTGGAAAATTTCGAAAACGGTATTTGAAAACCTCGAGAAAATTTCTTAAAAACTAAATAAACTTACAATTCAGTACACAGGGGAAGATCACGTAGAAGTTTAAGGTGCTTGAACGAAAATATAGAGCCTCGGTGGCATAGAAGACCATGGTGAGGGCCAAAGAGCAGCCACCCATGCTGACAACCCTAGAATATAGAAAATTTAGTATACTCTTCGTATGGTCTACCCGAATTAGTCTACTTACGGTCTGTAGTGTATGTATAAAGTGCAGTGAACCAGTGCAATGGCCTTTAATAGACAATACATGCCAATAATACGTGATATGGTATAATCACCTGAAAAATAATAAATTGTGTCAGATTTAAAAGTTCCTTACAGTTTAATACCACTCACCCTCGATGAACTGTGTATCACTGTGATCACCCAGAAAGCTGCGTCTCTCGATGTAACTTCGAAATGCCGTACCCAAGTCCATAAAGGCCACAAAAGCTATCCAACCCCGGAAGGCATAGAGCAGACGCTCTCTTGGACGACTACCGGATTGCAGGGCAGCCCTGAAATTCAGAATTTAACAATCAATCCTTAACAAACCATCTACATCTAACACCCCCTCGTTAATGGCTTTGCTTGGCTGGTAAAATCGATATCACACCTAACAACTGAGACTGGGCATGATTATTATTTATGCAACGACAAATATTTATACACAGCGTCGTAATTTCTGGCTGCACGCAAGCACGTGGACCTTGGAGGGGGTGTGGGATGGTTGGCATGTTTATTTTCAGTCAACAACAAAATCAACTTTTGCCGGTCGGCATCTCCCGGGCAACGAATTTGTTGGTTTGGGGCACCCGGCATGCAATTCATAATTATAGGATTTTTATAAGCTATTTTAAAGCGAATTTTCCTTACATTTTTACCCACTAAAAAGTTGAGTCTTGACTTTGGACAAGGCGTATGCCTAATTTATATAAAACTTAAATTTTATTTTTAACAATTTTACGGTTTGTTTTTTTTTTTTTTGGTTCACATTTCTTATTATCAATAATAAAAACTTTTTGTATTTGCAGTATCCGTTTGCTGTGAGTCTTTGACATGGACTGAAAGTGGGGTACGCGAAATAGAGCGAAAAGCTTTTCATGCCTGGAGCTTTTGCATACCTATACCGTAGCATGGCTATGTCCAATGCACAGTGGGAGAGAAACCACTCTAGCTAGGAAGGTGAAACTATAACAAAATATTCTTAAAAAATTTAACTTTATAAGACTTATATATTCAACATAATATATATATTACACTAGGCTGCATGGTCCAGTTTGTAATTCTAAATGATAATTTGAGACTTAAAGCCTCTTTCCAGATGACAGAAAAATTTATTTCGCCACAATACTTCATATGAATAGAAACACTTTTAAAAAGCTTTGAAAGCTGAATGCTATTGAAAATTCGTATGCCATATGGAATGAGGCCTTTAAAGCGTATACTTAGATGAGATAAAATTTTAGTTTGCCACAATACTTCATATACACTTCAGGACTGTAAAATAGGTGTGAACCCTTTTTTTCACACTTTCCACATTTGCCTTTGTTTTCTCTAAGATGCAAGTTATTTCTTAAAATAAATATATTTAATCATCAAATCAGAAAGTAGTACAAGTGTGTTAAGGAGTAAGTCGAGATTTACACGATGAAGCAAACTTCATGATGTTTTTAAAACCCCACCACCCCACCACACCTCTTTCTTACAAGCAAAATCTTTTTGAGAAACTTCATGAAGTTTGCTTCATCGTGTAAATGCGGTCTAACTAAAAAATACCGAAGTTCACAAAAACGTCAATTTTTGTTGAAGTTGAAAGTTTGTACAGAATTCATCGAGACACATTTAGTAGCCCGTGTATCCAACCTTATTCTTGCGGGACTGCTTGTATGCAAGCACAGTTCTCTTTCCTTTCTGGCTGCTGAACTCATCGGAAGTGGTTTTATAAAACCGACTTTCAAAACTTTATATAATAATACAAAAAAAAATATATATATATATAAGACTCAACAAACGCGAGAACAAAAATTCTATGCTGCTTGTGAATGCTAAGGAGCAGCAACCGAGGATCAAAAGCGTACGCTCTTGCTTCTTCACCCAACACCAAGCCTAGTCCGAATTATATTGTATGGTAATGCGTTGCAAAACTCTTAACTCAGCAATAACAAAAGTTAAATGTTATCCTAAAGCTGCCATAGAACCGTTCGGTCGGAAAATGTGTCTTACTGAGAAAACTTATTTGTTTTTGAAGTTCTTTTGAATCCTATATATTTATTATATTGCTCTTAAGTGAGCAATACCGGCATTACTCAAAAAAATCGATTTCTAGAAAATTGCGTTTAAAGTTTTTAATGTGTTTCACCCTTACAAAACCTATAACTTTGAATCTAACTAGAAAAATGTTATATATATAATATGTCTTAAATAGAAAATCGAGTTCAAATAGTCCTTTAACGATTTTAGTACAACAAACACTATCTTTACTTTAAATTATGATGTTTTTGAAGCAAAAAACATTAATTTGGGTGCCATAAATAAGATGGCACAACTGAATTAAATCGCTCTTAAACGAGGAGTTTAAGAGATAGCTATTTGAAAATTTTACACATAAATAGATTCTGAAAATAAGCTTTCTTTACTTACGTGACGTGACATTCGTACGATAAAATATAAAAAAAAAAATATGAAAGAGACAAGTTAACAAATTTTTTGATGTGAAACATCTTTAATTTCGGTACGATGATTTTAATAAAATCATTTTATAGTAGGGGTAAAATTCAATTTGGAAATAACGCATAACGCGTAACGCATAACGCATAACTCATATTGCTCACTGGTATACACCAAGCAATTGCCTGGCCAACCGTGGCTACTTGCCCATGGCCATTTGTCAATGGACACTTGACCATGGCCACTTGACCAATCTGGAAAAGCAATGTTGGAGCGTAAGCAATCGCCTGGCCAACTGTGCCATTTCAATTAAATTTGGTAGAATTAGTAGTTTAGCACAGAAGAGGAATCTGGGATCAGGGATCTGGGACCAGGGAGGGGGTAACTGGGATTTGGGATCAAGGATTAGGGATCTGGGATTTGGGATTTGGGGGGGATCAGAGGTCTGGGATCAGGGATGGGGGATCTGGGTTGACGGATCTGGGATCAGGGATCTGGGCTCACGGGACTTGGGATCAGGGACCAGTGATCAGGGATGGGGCAACTGGGAATTGGGATGGGGGATCAGGGATCTGGGATCAAGGATTAGGGATTAGAGATCTGGGATTAGGGATTTGGGATGGGGGATCAGTGGTCTCGGATCAGGGATCTGGGATCAGAGATCTGGACTCTCAGATCAGGCATCTGGAATGGGGGATCAGGGGTCTGGGATCTCGGATCAGGGATCAGTGATTTGGAATGGGGGATCAGGGATCTGGGAACAGGGATGGGGGATCTGGGATCTGGGCTCACGGATCAGGGATCAAGGATTAGGGATCAGAGATGTGGGATTAGGGATCTGGGACCAGAGATCAGGGATCTGGGATTTCGTATGGGGGCTCAGGGATCGGGCGTCTGGTATCTGGGGTCAGGGATCTGGGACACTGCTTCCAACTCTGTTTTCAGCCGCCAGCCGTGGCGTTTCCCACGGTATATATAAACTATTTCAATAAACATGTTTCACATCAAAGCCTCGTGAGTGTTAACCACACTCACACCTTTTTTTTATATTTTGGTAGTAATTCAATAGCACTTTATTTAGAAAAAAAAATTACAAAAATCGACCCAGAGGATTCAAAGAAATCAGTAAAAATATGCCCTGACGTGACGTTACTTAAAACAGAAGTGGGTTTTGACTTGGACTACAAAATTGCTAAAATCTGCGAATTGAGAAACTCTTTTTGTATTAAACTTTTTTCAGTAGTTTTTAGAATAATATAAATTTTCAAATTTACCAAATATACATCTCATTTCTCGTTCTTTTTTTATTAGCTTCTTTATATCTGACGTGACGTTACTGATGTGACGTTACTTAAATTTAATTTGACAAATTTTAGGTGAAGAAAATTGTTCTTAAATTATACAACGCAACAAAAAAATCAGTTTTAATTGAAGCTTAAATTTTGCGAAAAGAGTGGAATTGCTCAATGACTCTGAGAGCTGTGAATCGAAAAGAGAAAATGCACTGAAAAACTGGCCAAAACGTAAATTTGTACTTTCTAGCCCGATATATCGCTATCTGTACAAAGTTAAGCTTTTAACTCATTAATTAAAAATAATTTGCATATTTACTTTTTCTTAATCAAGTAAGAAACAACTTTTACCGAACTTTTAATTTTTCGGTCTTGGTAGACTTTTCTGCGGAAATGCCCAAATGCAAAGATTTCTGCATCATTAACTCAAAAATCGTTGTTTTTTGAGTTATGCCGGTATTGAATTAAGTGAGCGATATATTCTATCGGATAAATCAGTTGGAGCGGGTTTTTGCAAGTGAATTTAAACTTTGGCACAGTCGAAGTTAGCTTTGCCTTCTCGTTTTTTTAAGTTTGCCCATAAAGTACTTTTTCCGGAATTTTTTTCCGAAAAATGTCAAAAACTCATATCCATCCAAGTTAATGAGTGCCGTTCTTAACGATTACACCGGGGATTTCTTGAAAATCTAAACGGATAGCAAGAAAAGACCCATAGCCCTGTTAAATTTTAACTTAGGTTTATAAGGGTAGTCAGTTGTTAATATTGATTTGGACCAAGGAGGTTGCTGAACTTTAAAACGCCTTAGATTTCTGGTAAAACCGAATATTTTGGAATGGGTAGGAAGTAGTAACCACGGGCTTGTACTCAACCGCAGGGGCTTGTAAATGCCCGCGTTCAAGGGGCTTAGATATCACTGATAAGTTTTTTTTTAAGCAAAATATGTAAAACAAATTTTAGAATGGACAGTGCGGATTGATAGGTGATGTATTTAAAGTCGTAGGGATAAGAAACATTTTTATTAATTAGAAAATAAAAATCATTATTTGCGTCGAACACTTTTTATTTTTTTTTGTAAATATAAATTTGATCCGGTTCAGGTTCGGTGCGGACTTCCCAAAAATCCCGGAGACTCCTACTTCCAAACGGTTTTGAATACATGTATTTGAATTGAGAAGATGTTCTATTATCCATATTCTTGTCTCTAAAAAATGACCCGGCTTCATTAACCCTGGTAGGTAGCTGAACACTCCTGCAACATTTTTGATTTTAAATAAGCTTTAGTTACTATTTTTAGTGACCTTTAAATACCAATACAAATTTCTGCACAATGCGCGTCTACAAACTGTGTTGCCAAAATTATAAAAATCTTAATGCTAACACTTGAGATTTTTTTAAAATGAAAAACATTTCCATCTGTGTTTTTTTAGTCGCTGGCTTTACAAACGAAAAGTGTTTTTGTTCAATTCGGTTTATTTAGCAAAAGTATCAAAATAAAAGTTTCCAACAATTTTCAAAAATTTAGGTCTAAAATTTCATGTCATAGTCCTGATTAGTCCTTGCCTATATTTGCCTCAGTCTTGCGATATTCCGCCCAGTCGACAAAACCATCGTTGTTCAAATCCATGCTCTTTAGCACATAATCTATGGTTTCCTCCAGAGCTTTATCGGTGTATACACTGCCCGATTTATGTTGTCCGGTTGATTCCGTTGTTGCCTCGCCACCTTCGGGATGTTTTTGATCCTCAGCTGTAAATGGAAAAGGGGGAATTTTTTGAAATATTTGCCCTTAATATTTGTTTAAGCTCACCGCAAACCAAATTGTAACTTTTGCTGTTAAATGAGTTTGATTGAAATTATTGTAATTATTTGTTTATTTACTAAATCATTTGCATGCGTTTTATTAAAGTAGGTTTAAATTTCAAAATGTTCTTAATTTTTTTGTATGCAGTTTCTTTTTTTTAGTTTTTGTACAAAACACAATCAGTCTGTTTCTTTTCTTATTCTGTTTTGTTGTTGTTGCTGTTGCCCTCAAGTTTAAAAATAATAAAAAAAATAATAACTAAAAAAACAAAGAACAAAAAACGAGACTCGTGCGAACTATTCGAAGGGAAGGAATTTGTTTTACAATTTTTGTTCATAGAAATTGTTTTCGTTTCCAATTGTGGAATGCTTGCAGCATAATTAGTGGAAATTCATATTGGAAATGGATTGGATGTAATTTCAAAATGTTTAGACATAAACAAGAGTATGCGTGGATCGTCAACAAAGACTTGGACGAGGACATAACTATGCTTGAGATTGGTTTATGCAAAACTGAACAGATCGAACTAGATGCTAATGAACAGGTTGCTGCTGCTGCTGCTGTTGTTGTTGTTGCTGTTGCTGCTGTTGTTGCTGGTGCTTTTCGGCGGCCTTTTGCTGGGCCTTGATGAACTCCGGATAGTCTATGTAACCATCACGCGATGTATCATCCATTTGCAATATGGGATCAATGAGTGCCACCAATTCCTCATCGGAAAACACTTTCTCTTCGACTTGTGGTTTCTCGCCCGTGTGCTGCTCCTTGCTGCCTTGCTCTGACAAATGGATTATTTTATGTCATATGCAAAATGGATTTTAGATGGATTTTAGATGACCACAACCAGAACAGAACCGGGAACCAGTCAAAATGTTAGGTATATGCAAAAAGAGGATAAAACAAGAGACATGAGTCAAATAGCAACAGAACAAATATTTGAGATGCAAGGCTAAAGCAACTTTGTTGATAAGATGAATGGCCATGAGTACTTACCATGCCAGTGGATTAGAGATTTGATCAATTCACAGCCATCCAATTTGTTGTTGTTGTCGGAATCGTGCATTTTGAAATAATGAAATTGAAGTTCAGCCTCAGACATTTTGCTTGTATCGATGGGAACCTGCATGTGCTCCTGTATGTGACTGCAAAAAGGTGAGGAATATAATTTTAGTATTTTTAAATTTATAACAGAGAATGGAGCAATTAAAGCTAGCTTGGTCTGACAAAAGTGTATAAAATAATTGAACTGAAAATGCATTTACCGCTCTGCGTCTTGGTGTTTAAAGGAAACAAAACTCAAGCAACCGTGGCGAAGATGAATCGCACCGCGTCGCAGCGACTGAACAATTTTTAGTTGAAATTAATAGCATACATATCACAGTACCAATCACGGTATCAATGAAAGGTGCAACTAGAGTCCTTCGGGTGCAACGTCTCATACCCAGTTTTTCCCGATCAAGTCGGGCATTTTTTTGTTTAAATGAGAGCTAAAGTTCTGAAAAAAATCATGGGGTTCCCTGCTATTGTTATACAAAATTCCCGCCTACCATGAACAACTGGTTAATATCTCTAAAATATTGGAAGAGGTTAGATTTTGAGGTTCGAACCGGTGAGGAATCATTGGGTTCGGTTCGCGGACTGGTTTCTGGATCCTCTGAACTTCAGGTTTTGGTTCGAACCTCGGTTAACTTGAACAAAAATGAACAGCTTGTTTTTTTTTAGATATTATTAAGACATATTTAAAAAGGAATTAATTTGGTCCCGAAATTCGGATTAAAATTTCAAGTATGGATTAAAAAAGTTCTAAAATTCTTGTATCAATCCGAAAAGTCTCACTTTAAATACGCATACTCTTTGAAAATCAAATAATCTGGCATTCCAGATTAGAGTAAGTACGGAATTGAAATTTCAAAGCGAAAGAACGAAAAGAAAACAAAAGCGAGTTCGAACCTTTTTTTTTGGCTACTCTCTTTACATTAAGTATCAAACCAAAGTCAATCTCGTTAAAACTAAGCACATCCGAGCTAAAGACGGGATCAAGACAAGAATTTCGGAATTGGAGTCTATCCTTTCGTACTTAATTTGAGAAAATCCGGGATCGACCACCTTCTTCAGATTATCGATTGGAATCAATTTTAGTCTCGGATTTGTTCTTCTGTGAAGTTATTATATCTTAGGAGCTGTTCAGCTCTATGCGAACTAAGTTAGCGAAATATTTTATAAGTTTTCGTTTTAAGGACGTTTTCAAAATTTTAAAACATATTCCATCTATATTCTCTTAGACAATTTATAGATAGATAGATTTTATATTTGTTCATTGCTTCCAATTGCTACTCATAAAATTTCCTTCTTTGCAATCATAAAATAAAAGAAAAAGTACAAAAAATCTCATTAAGAATTTTTTTCGTTTAAAAAATGACTTATTCGGGGGTGACACAGAAATCTCTAGAGATTTTCGTATAAACGTTAGCATTTCGAATTCAAGTTGTGTGACTTTATTTGTAAAGTGACAAGAATATGCTAGGTTACTATTTCAGATAAAACAAAAATCGTAAGAGTTAAATCTACTGGGTTTTGAACAGTCGGTTTCAATTCGCTAAACATACGCCATTTGATCTTGCAACCGAAGACAAACACTTAACATATAAAGTTATACAACTTTAACTTGAAATGCATACGTTTTTACGAAAATCTCTAGAGATTGTAAAAATTATTGTGAACCGAACCTTTTTTAAATAAGTGTTTCGGTTCGGGTTCAGGTTTGAAGGGTCAAATATGTAGAAGGTTCGGTTCATGGTCCGTTTCGAGCAATTCTAAAAATCCGAATCAGTTCTCAGGGTTTATGGTTTCGGAACGGTTTGCAGCCTTGATTAATACTCGAAGAAGTTAAATTTCGAAAATTGTTTATATAAAAAATCCACACGGTAAAATTGTCTAAGATTTTATATTTATTTAGATTCTGACCAAGAGATGGTAATATTAACACATTTGGCCGTACCCCATTAACAAGTCCATAAAGGTAAGAAACTATTGGGTTGAGGAATAAGTTCGAGGCGTTTTTTTCCAAGAGTTTTTTTTTAAGAAATTTATCGAGAATTAGTCGACAAAATCAATCAGCAAGAGCTTGAATGGAAGGTTCTTCAGCATCCACCATACTCTCCGGACCTTGCACCAACAGATTACTATCTGGGGCCTTATCTTCGACAACGAAGAATACCTTAAAAACAGACTCAACAACTACTTCGACACCAGACCGGGCGATTTTTGGAGGAATGACATTACCAAATTGGTTGAGAGGTGGAAGGAGATCGTAAACAATCACTCAACTTATAAACATATTTCTCAAACCAATAAAATAAAATTTAAAGAACTGCATTTCGGATTTTCAATGGACACGTTCAGCAGAGACACTTGATCACTGATCAGCTTAATAAAACTACCCTTATTTTTTGTTGCATACTGTTAGGAGGTCTTGTTAAATTGACATTTGGAAAAGCTCCACGTAAATATCATATTAAACACAAGAGGAAAAGTAAGCTACGTAAATATCCAGGAGTCTATATCATTGATCGGGGAGCAAGTTCTTCTGCTGAACACGGCCAACGAATGACGCAATGAACCACATCAGCCATTAAGATTATTTCCTCTGAATATGCAACAAATTCGGGAAAAATAACTTTACGTAGTCAAGCTTCATATCTAAGCTTGGATGCCCTGCTTATAGCGAGTATTGTTGAATTTCTCAAAATAGCTATAAGCCAAAGACTCCTTCTCTTCATTGTAAGCAACTTCGTTTTTTCTAATTTTCATCATCATTTCAAACCAAACGAAAAATAAATTCCTATTTGTCGAAACATGTTTTTCATAAATTAAAAGTGTTTTCGTCTAGCTTTTCTATATATAAGTGCGCTAGTTGTCAATTCTGGTTGATAAGATAATAATGATTTGGGAGTACTTAGTTCGACAAAAGCCAGTTTTGATTAATTGCTATGATGATAAGATAAACCAAGCACCAAAATCTAGACAAGACTTACGCTCGCTCCTGCTGAATGTTGCCCGTGTTTAGGACCTGTTGGGGCTGGCCATGATGATGTCCACCTCCATGGGGCTGCTGTTGCGGCTGATGATGCACTTGTTGCTGCTGTTGCTGAACGGGAGCCTGCATTTGTGGTTGCTGTTGATGCATCTGCTGTTGTTGCTGCTGCTGTTGTACAGGAACTTGCTGGTACTGAACTTGCTGCTGTTGAACGGGCACTTGTTCGTATTGCTAAAGGAGAAAGTCTTTTTAGTTGTGGATGGGATTATGAGCGGTAACCTTGACTACTACTCACATACTGCTGTGGTGGGACACCGGGTGCAGAATGAACCTGTTGCTGGTATTGCTGCGGAGGCGGAGGTGGAGGATGTTGTTGTTGATGCGGTACTTGTTGCTGGAAGAGAGTAATGGAGAAGTTTATGGTACCAGCTGGTTGCACAATAATCAAACCCCAAAAACTCACATAATGCTGGGGATTTACGCCGGGCGCCACCCGCTGGCCACAAGCATAGCCGATAAGGGCCAGCAGCAGGACTGCTCTGCTCTGATCTGGGAAATACATGTAGTTCTAGTGGATATGCTGGTAGGATTTTGGATCTAAAGTCGTGGATCTGTGGCTGGAGACAGATAATCACCACGTCGCAAAGTCAAAACACACACGTACACAATAGCGATGGCACAAATTGCTGCTTCAGGTAAATGCCATTCACAGGGATGCGCGAACTATCGATAACACACGATGTGTGATATCGATTATCTTAGCACGCACACCTTATCGATAATCCCCCATCGCTCTTCCCATTTCGTTTTCTGCCAGCAAGTTAACTGGTTCAGCGCTGCTCAAAATAAAAAGATTTGACTATCTCTACCAGAGAAATTGCTAAATATGGTAAATATACAACTAAACACACATTTATAGAGATTTGTAAATGTGTGCAATTAAGTGCAAAGTGTTTTACATGAAAATCTTGTCACACACGTGTGCGTTGCTTCAACCTAACCTCACCCTATTTTTTTTATACAGGCTGCTGCACCCAAGGATATTGAGAAGCCCCATGGCGGCGATTCTGCCTCTGTGCACCGCATTCGCATCACTCTAACCTCCAGAAATGTTCGCTCTTTGGAGAATGTGTGCCGCGATTTGATCAACGGTGCCAAGAACCAGAATCTGCGTGTCAAGGTAAGATTGACAAGCCACATGTGCCGCTTAAGGCATTTACCTGGAGGCTTTGCCCGTCCGCCTGACGCTTAGCCTAGTCATCAAATAAATGCCAGAACAAAATGCTTAAATTGGACATTATTTTCACTTGGAAATCCCACCACATGAAAATATCACATGGTTTAAGCAACAAGCTTCAACTATATCTCAAGTGAATCTCGGTTTAATTTTTTTATTCTTTACCAATTTTCTAGGGTCCCGTGCGCATGCCAACCAAGGTTCTACGCATCACCACCCGCAAGACTCCTTGTGGTGAGGGTTCCAAGACCTGGGATCGCTTCCAGGTAAGAGTTTGTTTATGTAAATTAAAAATATGGACAAATCTGATATCGTGTTTCAGTATTTCCTTTTGCTGTTATACAGTATCACATGATTTGCCCAGATAAAACGTGTTCTCATAGTCCACTTTGCTGGTATTCCTCACAATTTGGCTCTCAGAATTCGACAAGTTTTACATTTTGAAGTTAACCCACTAATTTGTTATATTTTCCCTCCATATTTCAGATGAGAATCCATAAGCGTATCATCGACTTGCATTCTCCCTCCGAGATTGTTAAGAAGATCACCTCGATTAACATCGAACCCGGCGTAGAGGTTGAGGTTACCATTGCCAACTAATTGCAAAAAGTTTGGGGCAATTGTCTTTAAATAAAACCAAGAAAACTTTCCATTGAAATTATTTATTAACTGGAATGTTACTTTTTAGTAATAGTCGGGCACTGGGGCACAGGCAATCTTGACGAAATCCGCATACCGCACCGTGCTACTGTTATTGACATTCGCCTCGCGGAAAATATTATCCACCTCGCGCATGGACAAACCTTCGCCCCAATTCTGCAGCAAGTTCCTTAATTGCCGGGCCGAGATGGTGCCCTTGTTTTGAGGATCGGCTGCCTTAAAGGCGGCTATCACCTCATCGGGTAAACTTTCCACCTTTGAGTGCTGATGCATTATGTCCAGAAAGTCAGCGAAACTCATTTTACCATTCTTTTGCTTCAAATATGAAACCAGTTCTTGTATGGTAGGCGACAGGCCAAGCGAGCGCATAATAACCTGGGTAAAAGAAAGGGGGGTTGGGGTCAAAATGTTTATGCCAGTAGAAAAGTGGCACTCACAGTTAGTTCGTCCAAATTGTTAATTTGGCCCGAGCGAGCAAATAGATAAAAACACTCGCGGAACTCTGAAAAGATAAGCAAATTGTTGTTTAATATGACGTCATCAAGTGTGCGTAATAATTAAATAATTACCATCAATGTCCTGTTCTTTAAAGTAGCGAGCCTGCGGATTACAAAAAAGAAAGTGGCATATAAACAAATATAAAATGGTAGCTGGGGGAGGGGAGGTGCGGGATTCAGCCAAGTGGAAAGTTTACATTTTCACTTTGGCCCAATAGCTTAACTCAATAATGGCTTACCATTTATTAAATATTGCACTTTAAGTGGCGGCCAGAATAAATATGTGGACAACAAATTTATAAAAATAGAAAAGAACAACTAAATTAAACGAAAAACTAAAACACTCAAACAGGTAGGAAAACAGTGTTGCCACCCTGTTGAAAACACTTTGTTGACATTCACAATAAGATGTGCCTGTTAATATGACCATACACAACTTATAACTGAAAGGCGCCAAAAATGGAATTAAAAAAAAATTGAAGGTAATTTTTATGTATTATTACTTTTTCAATATTTGTATACCCTTGTAGAGGGTATTATAATTTTTCCAGAAATCCCAATTTAATAATTATTTATTAAGTTTTTTCCTTAACAACTCAGGCCACAATGATTATTTCCCGAGAACAAAAATAAAACTAAAAAAAAAGGATCTCTCAAAAGGAGCGGTGGCAAAACGAACCTTTAAAGCCCAATTTATGGTTTAAACAAATTAGTTAAATTAAAGAAATACATTTTTAGGTTGACTAGCATAAAAATTACTTGAGAAATTGTTTGATTTTCAAGGGCGGATATGGGCATTTCTTTTCTGACGTGACGTGACGTGACATTCGTACGATAAAATATTTAAAAAAAAAATAAGTGAGAAGTTAAAAGTGTTTTTTTTATATATTTAGGTAGTAATTTAAAAGGACTTTATTTAGAAAAAATTACAAGAATCAAATCAGATGATTCAAAGATATAAGTAAAAATATGCCCTGACGTGACGATACTTAAAACGGAAGTGGGGTTTGACTCGAATTACAAAATTGCAAAACTCTGCGAATTGAGAATCTCTTTTAGTATGAAACTTTTTTCAGTAGTTTTAAGAATAATATAAGTTTTGTTTCCATTTTACCAAATATAAAAATCATTTCTCGTTCTTTTTTTATTAGCTTTTTTATATCTGACGTGACGGTACTGACGTTACTTTACTTAAATTTTATTTGGCAAAGCGAAAATTGTAGAATTTACACAAATTATCTTCGTATTAGCTTGTCGACAATCTATCAAAAGCCAGCGTCAGATTGAGGAGCCACTGGTATTATACTACTGCCACATTGCCAATAAATTTCGTTTCCGTAAAAATATTATTTTTTTTTTACCAAATTTTGTAAATATGGACAACATATTGAAGAGGCCCTAATTTTGCCATGTCTGTCTTACCTCTAATAGCAGCTGGACCTTTTTGAATTAGGTAAAGTAATAACCAAAGAACATTTTTTGAAAATATGGCAAATATACAAAATTATAAATTTTTTTATTTTCCTTAAAAGTTGGAAATTAGTGAAAAAAATTGACAGTTTTATATATTCATATTATTCAATTTATATAAAATCAAGGCTGCAAACCGGTCAGAGACCGAACCCCTAAAAACTGGTTCGGTTCGGGGTTTTTGAGTTCCCCAAACCGGACCATGAACCGAACCTCTTACATTTTTGAGCCCTCGAACCTAAAGCCGAACCGAACCACTTTTCCAAAAAATAAGGTTCGGTTCACAATATTAAGTAATTCTACAAATGAGATTATTCAAAATTAAATCTTAAAGATTCACTTAGTCTGATTGTTAAGAAGGAAATAATGTCAAAAATATTATAGATTCCTTGGAAAATTGTCCAAGAGAGCATACATTGATAAAAATTAAACTTTTTTGGAAAAAAATTAAAAATTTTTGGAAAAAATTTAAAAACAAAGACCTACAAAATATTGTGCTAACTTAGTTCGCGAATAGATGAACTTCTCCAGGAAGATATAGTGCCCACACAGAAGAAAAACCCTTTATATATTTTCAATCGATGTTAAGTACGAGATGATTAACTTGTGTACTAATTTTCCAATTCTAAAATTCTTGTCTCCATCCCGTCATTGACTCGAGGTATGTTTGTTTTTACTCGATATAGAATTTTCTTTAGTAATTCATGGGATTGATTTTTGTTTGTTAATAAATATAAAGCAGACGTTGTCGTCCAAGACGCAGGCGGCCGAACGCATTCGGCAAATTCACACAGACACGAGCCGAACACATGCCGAGCCCTTCGCAAAGAGAGTAAAAATAAAGCAAAGCCAATCAGTGCTGCCTAAACAAGTAGGTTCGAGCCGCTTTGCGTCGCATTATATTCGCACACCAATACACTCTCACTTTTTTGCCTCGCTCTTTGTGACTAAGGCTGATATAAAGTGAGTGACCGAAAAAAATTTCCCACTTTCAGTTACTTTTCGTTACTTTTTACTTTACCTTTCGTTTATTCGCTGACATTGCAATTCCAACTTGTTTTAATAATTTAATATGCAAGACTAATTGATTTTCGGATAGGATCCGTACTTGAAATGAGACTTTTCAGATTGAGACAAGAATTTTAGGATTGTTTTAATCCTTCGTACTTGTTTTAGGTACAATCAAGTTCGACTCGTTCTTAAAATTGTTATTTGAAGGTCGGGATCGCATCAGTTTTATCTTACTAATTGAATAATGTCGGCTAATTGATAGGTAATTGTAACCAATTGAAACTTAAAAATAAATCGAAAAAAAAACAAACTATCCATTTTTGTACAAGTGAACCAAGGTCCGAACCATAACCTGGGGTTCTGAGGATCCAGGAACCGGCCCGCGAACCGAACGCAAGATTCTTCCTCCGAACCGAACCTCCTACAAAATTTTGGAGCCTTGTATAAAATCTTATAAAAGTGACTTAAGTAATTTTTGAACCGGTTTGGGTACAGGTTTGCGAAGACATTATTTTATAATGTTTAGTTTATAGTTTGCTTCGAAGAACCCAGTACCTTCAAAGTAGAATTAATATACAATTTTATTCTGATATGGTTTTGAAAGTTATTGTCTTTCAAATGGATATACGCATACAGACGAACAGCTACCCAACCAGGATGAACACCAACCGCTGGGCCAGTATCCGAATCAAATGTAAGTCGGATTGACTGATGATTAAGGTAACTAGAAAACACAATGTTGATTCCTAATGTGTATACAATACAATAATCTTAATCCCATTTAAAGTAATTTTTTTATACAGTACAGAGATACTACTTAAGTTGGTTGACTATCCTTGTTGCTATTTTCCCCTCCTCGGTTTCCCAAATCAAATGCTTTTGTTTTTTACTTTTCAATTTAAAATGTATTTTCTTGCGACACAATTTTTACACACAAGTCAGAGCACATTGTTGTATTTAAATATTAAAACAACATGATTTAGTTATTGTACAATAAAAATTAATTTGCTTTTCGTTTTTCAACTGCACCTGATGATCTTAAAAACTAAGTACGGCCTCATCGAACAAAAGGAGAAGGGTATAATAATAATGTTTACATAAGTAGAAGATGCGCTTAAAGAAATCATGAATAATTCGGTGAACAACAGAAAAAGAACTATGAAATAAAAACCTTACAGAAAGCAAATAAGCTAACAGAATTTTGTGTCCAATTATTGTGGATAGTCGAAATATGTATTAGTTTGTTTGTTTTGTAAGTATTTTGCTGCTGTGGGTAGGTGTTTTGGTAGTTAGTTACAATAGTTAGTTAAACGCCGACAGTTTGCACGGCTAATGGGCATTATTATTATTGTTATTCTTTCGTCAAAATTACACATATGTAGGCTAATGTACATTAACAATGGATTCACGACCCTTGCCCACGCCCACCCAACGCACGGGCACTTGCAGTTCGCTCTCCAAGAATCGTACATAGTTTTGTGCATTCTCCGGCAACTCCTTAAAGTTGCGAATGTGCTCGGTGGATGTCTGCCAGCCGGGCAGAACGGCATACTCCACCTCAATGGAGCCCAGCTCGGCAATGGTGCCGGGGAAATGATCCAAAGTCTCGCCATTGCTCTTCTTGTAGCTAACGGCCACTTTGATTTCGGCCAAGGTGTCCAGAATGTCCAGCTTAGTGATGCAAATGCATGTGTAGCCGTTGACCAATGAGGTGTACTTGAGCAGCGGGATGTCCAGCCAGCCGCAGCGTCGCTTGCGCTTTGTGGTCACACCCACTTCAAAACCGCGCGTCTGCAGCAGATCTCCAAATTCCTTGAAAAGCATAAGTTTTTGATATAAAGATGCAGGTCTTATGGGTCAAAATGTAACACTTACATTCAGCTGTTCGGTGGGGAAAGGACCGTCGCCCACGCGCGTCGTGTATGCCTTGACCACACCAATCACTTCGCCAATGGTCTGAGGCGGCAATCCCAGTCCGGTCAGCACTCCACCAATGCTGCAATTGCTGCTAGTTACATAGGGATACGTGCCGAAATCAATGTCCAACATGGCGGCATTGGCTCCCTCCACCAAAATTGTCTTGCCATTGCGTAGGGCTGTGTGCAAGAAACAAATCGTATCCTTGACATAGGGACGCACCTTTTCCGCATAGTCCTTGTAACGGGCCAGCTCAGCATCCACATCAACATTGATCGATGGAAACAGGCGCACATGTGTGGCCACAATGGACTTGAACCTTTGAAGGGAAAGGTGCGGATTAAAGTAAAGCTTTATTTTGAATTGTTTTTTATGTGGTACTCACTTGTCGCTAAACAGGTTAAAGTCACCCAGTAGCTCGCCCACACGAATGCCATTCCGACTGGCCTTGCTGGAGTAGGCCGGACCAATGCCCTTCTTGGTGGTGCCCAATGACTTGCCACCCTTTTCCGCCTCCTGCATGCCATCCACATGCTGATGGAAATCAAACACCAGATGCGCACGATCTGAAATGATCAGACGAGTCTCCAAATGCGACAGACCCTTGGCTTCATTTTTCAGCACCTCATCGAACAGCGAAGGTAGGTGAATGACCACGCCATTGCCTGTAATGGTTTTTAAACAAGAAAGTGGGTTTTGGTATAATCAGGCAAGTTGCTCGCTAAGTATATATATGTAAGTTTCTATCGATTACTTGGCACAGTTTTCAATCACATGACCTGCTTGCAACTGGCATTACGACTTCATTATTTCAGAAATGGCTAGACTTTGATTTATATTCAAGTGCACTCGGGCTAATTAGCTTACAACTAATATTACTAAAAATAAAAATGTAAACCAAATAAGTTAGGGATTTCACTTAGAGGTGTGATACTACCACTCGCTTAGCTCATAATTTCCTCTCTGTAAAATTCAAATGCTTAGGCAACTCCAAATCTATTCATACGGGCATAAACCCTATAGTTAGTAAAACATTGTTACTTAATCAAGCGCGAGTGATTTTGATCAATAAGACGGTTCAACAACTCTCCCCTTCAAAATTGCATACTGAAGGCTTTTCGGTTGTTATCTCTCAAGAATCTTGTCAACGATTTTATAAATTTTAAGCTTTTGTTGACACGAATAATTAAATAAAAAGATGTGACCATATTTTTGAAGAAACAAAAAAAAAAATTAACGATGTCCCATAAATCAGATTTTGTTTAAATTTTGTTATTATTTTCTAGCATTTCTAACTAAATCCGCATTAGCTAAAAGCTTAGATTTAGCAAAGAAATATTTTTGCTTTACTCTTGCCTTTAAAGTTGGCAACTGACATAAGAAATAAATGCTCTGCAAAATATTTCTTGTAAGAAATATCAGCTGTTCAATACAATCCCTACAATCTAATGATATGGCAACTCTCGAAATTCCTTTTGTGTATTACTTTGCTTTCTAAGTACCCAATTATATATTACTGGACTGTAGTTTATAAAAACATTTGTTTAACAGTTTTTGCGGTTTATAATAATTGGATATCTCCTCCCTCACATATGTCAAAGTCAGCCGAATCCAACCGCTAGATCAATTTCATTTCATTTATTGAAATTTTTCCTGTTGATTAGGAAGGAATTTCGCGTAGTTGCAAATAAAATAAACACCATATTCATCAAATCTCAGTTAACGTTATCTTTGTTGATTTTAAGGGATTTTATGAAATTGTCGCCAACAAATTTTAAGAATTTACAAAATCAAAATAAATATTTACAAATCTACAAGGGTATAATAAAGGGATGGGATTCCCAAGGGAATCCTGCAGGACCCGAATTTAAGTGCTGGCTCAGGCAGGTTAGAAATAATCTAAGATCTTTGGAATGTCACAGAGGTCAGAGATGGCAAGAGCTAGAGATTTAAAGTGTATGAAACATAAACTCCTTATACTTGCAGGCCGATCAAGTTAATTTTAAATTTTTGAGACGCCCCCTGCCTCCTCCGTAATTTAAAAAATAACTCATATTTTCCACAATTATAGAGTAAAATTATTCGGACCTTCTAGGGATTTGCTCTATTCATCATTATTTATCGATTCACCATACATCGTTTTCCGATCAAATGAACGATAGCAACGATAGCGATAAGCAAATCAAATAATTACGCTGGGCAGCACCGGCCGCAACAGTGATGGGCAGCACTTTTATAGTTTGTGTGGCCCACACTTAAAATGGATTAGTTATATTAAGAATTAGGCAGGTACATGGTATTTTAAATTCGGGCTTGACCGACTTTCTTATTTGTTATAAATAAATTCGTAATTCATATAAATATAACATCTAGGATGGTCTTGGTAAAGAGGAAATTCCATAAACACCGCGAAGTAGGTGTCAAGCTATATCTCTAATAACGATTGATTGCAAACTAGAATATATAGATGGAATAACTAAAAGGAAAACGACCATCTGCGGAATATCTACAATAATTTGCCGTACATTCAATAGAAAACTTTCAAAATACAATCAGAAGCTCTCAAGGAAGTAATACAGAATACATTGCAGGAGATGTTCGGTACCAAATGTAGTGCTTGAAAAATTAAGGTCCGTGAAATAGCTACAGCTGAATTTAAATAGGATTCGTACATAAATGGGCATGAAAAAGGTGTTGACGCTATGAGTACTGCGTTCGCTCACAGTGGACCAAAAGCAGAACGGATTAACCGCTTCGCAGAGTTGTTTCAGCAAAAAAGGAAAAACATTTTTTATGCGTTATCTAATAGAGTTGTGCTCAGTTGTGAGTTGTGTTCATAAACTAGTTCGAATGAACTATTCATTTAAATGAACTAATGAACTAGGTCTCAGTGTTCATTTTTGTGAACTAAAGTTCATATTATGAACTATTGTTCATTTTTTCATGGACAACCATTTGTTTTAAAAACGTTTAAAAATCAAATGAAAATTAAAAAGGTAAGTTTGCTGAATTGGTTATTAAAATAAACTGTAGTTTAAAAAACGGACTATAGGTTAATAGGTTCATTAAAAATTTAACTATAGTTCTAAAAATGAACTAAAGTTCAAAAAAGAACTATAACTAAAAGTAAAATTAACTATAGTTCATAAAATTAACTATAATTAATAAATGAACTTTGACTCAAAAGTGAATAGTTTATCATAAAATGAACTAATAAACTAGGTTATTAAAATGAACTAGATTCTCCAACTCTATTAAACCTGGACAAATCGATCGATAGCTGAATGGTTGGAACCTCAAGGAAGCCCTCCAAAATGACCAAAAATGCAAACATCAGCTGACAAGGTTACCATGTCAGTATTTTGGGGTGCTCGCGGAATATTATTCGTAAGGGCCTATTTTCAGATTACATAAAAGGCCTTTAAGCAATAAGCTCGAACGAGCATGAACTATTATTACTCGAGCGAAGCGAAAGACATGATTTTCTAGAGCCAATGTGCTAACGATCATTGCATGTGTCGGACGGACATATACAATCACGAGTAAATGATCGGTTGTGACCAAAAATTAAGTAATCCCTAAAGCTATCTAATCGGTATATCATGGAACTACTTTGTATATGTTTTGTGCTTAATAAGAGTAACTCCAAGAGACTCTATTCCCGCCGGTTTTGGTTTAATAAATTTCCAAAAGTTATGTACTTAAACCTTTAAAGTCCCTACATTATATTGACCTTGTTATCTTTTTTGTCCACTTTACCCTGATATCTAAGTGGTAAAAAGCATTTGCTAAGATCTTTATCTATATAAGATACTAAGTATATTTTCCATAATTGCATAACGGACGGATGACAACAATTTCAGGCACGCGAGTCAACTTAACGGAAAGGTGCCTGCCTGCCTGGTAATAAAATGCACATTGAGTGAGACGGAAATTAAAAAAATAATAAGTTAATTGTTTGATTTGACAAATTTTCCATATATGTATCTGTGTGCTGCCATAAACTTTATCTAAATTGCAAAGTGCTCACACACACACGGAAACTTTGTTGTGTTTGTGAGATTGTGATTATCTCATAAATTGGTCTTGTGACAAGCGATGACAGTGTACAAATTGTTACTGTTGTTGTTAGTAAACAAAACCACAAAACATCGATTAAACTTTTAAGCCACAGCAAGAAGTTGCCTGGCACGGACTTCCTTTTTCTTTGATGAACTTTGTTAACTCTCTGATTGAGTTATGTTAATTTGTCATTTACAAAAATAGAAAGTCTTTCCCTATTTCAGGGGCACATGGCGGGCCATCAAAGTCAAAAGCCAATGTCAATGATGCACTGAATCTTGCCAAAAACAAAAAACAACAAAACAATTTCGTATATTTCTACATATCTTAAGTTGATATAGTTTTTTTGGCTTTGCTCGATACGTTCAATTTCATTTTGCAACAAAGCAAAAACCCACAGCACATAATATAGTACATAAACATGTATACATAAGAGTATACATATATACAAAAATTTCTAATTTAAAACGAAAAAGTGAAAAGGAAAAGAAAATATCTGCTTACTTTCATTGAAAAGTTTTCATTGTTTTTCTGTTTCTGTTTCAGTGTTCTTTGTTTTTTGTTTGCTTTGAATAAAATATTTCTTGATCATCTCTTCTTTGGCTCTCCTTCTTTTTGATCTTGATCCATCGATTGATTCTTATCCTGGAACTTACCAATAACCGAGATGCATTTCTCATTCACAACGCCGCTGGGCAACAGATGAAAGTCAAATTCGGTGCCATTGGCTACCACAGTGTGTCCAGCATTATTTCCGCCCTGAATAAAAAAATTAAAGAGAGAGAATTGAAAATGAGTAAGCACTTATTATATTCATGAGAGCGTATAGTATGTTGCTATTGATATACAAAATTAGCATTGTTTTTGTTTATTATCGCGTGAATAACAAAAAACTTGTGTGAAAAATAAATAAATATAATTTTGTTATATTTGTTTAGAACGTATTAAATAACAACTTTTAAAACGGGACGAGCGAGACTTTCTGGTCTTTAAAATGTGACAATTTTGTAGATGACGATTTTTTGTCTAAAGAAAATAAATGAAAATGTGCTGTATGTAAGGGGAAATGTCTGTTAGGATCGGAAAGTAAAAATCAAATATTTGATTTTTTTTTAAACTACCAAAGGAGAGATTCCGATCTGTTTAACGAGGTAGGTCAAAGCCGCTTTGCGTCGCATACAGTCTCACTTTTGCGCATTGCTCTTCTTGGGGAACCCTGGTTTAGATGGTATTGGTGGTCGGGCAACAGTCAAAAAATAAAGAGATCTGGAGAAGGACCGTCGATAGAGAAGCTCGAAGTATAGGCAAAACTTTCGGGTGAACTTAAAGTAAAGGCGAATAATAGAGAGTTCGGTGAAGAGGATTAGTGGTTGATGCCCTGTGTTTCTCGAGGGAATAAGGACCCAAAGAACAAAAACTTGTTAACTGTGTAAGTGCTGCCCATCACGATTGCGGTCAGTGCTGCCTAGCGTAATTTTTTTATTTGCTTATAACACTACTATCTTTCATCTGATTGAAAAACGGTGTATGGTGGATGATTAAAATGTATGTCTATCAGGATCAAAAAATCTATCATTCAAAATTGTGAGAGATCGAGGTTTTCTTTCATATTGCGGAGACGGCAACTCTACACTCAGAAAAAAATGCGTTTTAAATTTATCGAAAACAGTGTTTTTCGTTCTCAACAGTAGGGCAAGTCCGCTTATCCTTATACTGAGAAACGGCGGGCTTAAGGTAAAAACGCTTTAAGTGATACCGGACCTTCCGCGTTTAAAAACCATCCGATCTTGTTATTGGAAACTATACAAATTTATTGCTAAACGACATTTTTTTCTGAGAATACTATCGTTCATCCGATAGGGAAATTATGTTTAGTCGATGTGTAAATTATGATTATTTTCAAATTGCGCGAAACCACTTTTTTTAAACAGGTTCAATCAGGTCCGGAACCGGTTTTGAACATATCATAACATATATATGGAATCTATCTTAGTTCATATTACTAATCCACACTAAATTTCATGTTTAAAGCACAAATTATAAATATATGTGTAGCTCTGAACCACTTTTTAAAACTGGTTCAATTTGGATCAAAACCGGTATTTATCCAAAAAAACATCTAACTCCATATAACCTACACACCAAACTTTACGTATATAGCCTAAATCATTTCTGAGAAATTGCCCTAAAGCGCTTTTGAACTGGTTCATTCTGGTTAAGAAACTATGGTCAATTGTTTAACACCAAATTATCAACCTACACACAAAATTGCAAGTTCCTAACTTAAATAAGTACTGACATATGACTCCGAACCACTTTTAAAATCGGTTCCCGGGAAAAGAAATAACTCCATATTATAAATAAAAAAATCAAATTTCAAGTTCAATGATAAATAATTTCTAAAATATGGCTTTGAACCACTATTTAAGACTGGTACAAAACCGGTTAGGAAAATTTAAATAACTAACTTCATGTTACCATAGTTTAAATAATTTCTGAAAAATGGCACTAAAACACTTTTGAACTGGTTCAATCTGGTTCTGAACCGGTCTTTAAACAATAAATTTTCTTACTCCACATTATCAACCTACACAACAAATTTCAAGTTCCTAGATTGAATAATTTCTTAAATATGGCGCCGAACCACTTTTTAATACTGGAAAATAAATAACTTTATATTATCAGCCAAAACTCCAAATAGTAATTTAATTGCGAAAATAATATCCGAGATATGGCTTTAAGCCATTTTTGAATCTGTTCCATCTGGTTCGGAACCGGTCTTGAAACCAGCATTACTCACCTACACACCAAATTTAAAGTTTAAAGCTTAAACAGTTTCAGAGATATGGCTCTGAACCACTTTTTGAACCGGTTCTAAGCCGATTTCAGCGCCACCTATCGAGTTCAACTGTGAACCTAAGCCACGATGATGGCTATGGCAAAAACTATTCAAGGAAATTTTATCCAAATCCTCTAAGACGTTTAGAAGGAGTTCAGTGACAAACGCTGGGACAGAAGAATTGTATATATAAAGATAGGGTCGACGATGTTTCCTTCTGGCTGTTACATACATTTACACAAACGCAATATACTCAATGTACCTTTGGTACAGAGTACGAATATTAAAATTGGTCGTCTATGAAATGAAATGTTTAAAGTTCATTGACAGTTATTTTAATTCAAAATAATTTTTTTAATTTTAAATTTAATAATTTTACTTTTTCATTAATAGTTTAACAATTTTTTCTTACAAATGTCACGGCCCGCCAGTTTGGAAATTTTTATATTCGAAAGCCAATTTTCGGCTTTTCGTTAAATAATTTTATTTGTATGTCAAATTTTTCGATTCATAATCGTTATGAGTTGTTTATGTAGTATATGATATATATATTTTTTTTTTGGCAACTGTACAAATTGTTAGCATTTAGCTAGCTAATCTAGCATATATATTAATGGTTTGAAAAACATTTGAAAATAAAATTCTGGAACTATTTTTTTTTAAAACTATTTCGCCATTAAGAACACCGTAAGCAACAAAGATTAACAAAATGTTTACGCTGACCAAAAAGTGAGATGATAAGATAGCAGGAAATAGCTAGCTTTCAGTTCCCGTCTCTGTCCATGGCCCATGGCCTATTTACTGCGCAATTCGGAATCTCGGGGAGGCGTGTCCGAATCAATGACTCAGTCAATAGAATTATCAGTTGGAGGGGCGGGAATTACATCACAAGACTTGTCTCTCGGCTCGAGACAATTGATAAGGCAGAGTGAACAAATAATGTAATAAGTAGACGGTAATAGTTCATATTCATTCAGAAATCAACAGGTGGTTGTCCGTTTCAAAAAAAATCTAAAAAATTGTTTTGAACTTTTGACGGGTCCAAAAGTGCTGACCACTTTTTTTACCCAGTGGGTGACGGGATGATGATAATGATTATGTAAACCGCCAAGAGACGACGATATTTCGCTGAGCAAGCACAACAAGATGTGGAAGAGTGTTTGTGTGTGAAATAGAATCGAGGAAAGGAATTAACGTCAGCAGAGAGAGAGAACACGAGCATGAGTGACGAATTTTCGCCCAGACCCGCTGACTGAGCACAGAGCCACATACATACACATATGGCTAGTCACACACATGCGCCGCTCGTGTGCGCGCACAAACACTTGAACAAACATACAGACGCCAGCACGAGGTGGCGGGAGCGGGCGTAGAATTGATAAAATACAAATGAAAAAGCATGCGGCGGCAACTGTCCAAAATGAGTGCTGAGAAAATAAGTTGTACAACTTGTGAAATACGCAGATGTTGACCCCGGATCACTGATTGTCCTTGACACAAGGATGCAAGGACCACCACTAGATAGCATTTTCTTATCAACACCCTTTAGTCTTCATTCTTTTTCTTTTTGTTAGAGTTGCTCTCTCACCTGACACCTGCACACAATGTCCACCTCGGAGGCCAGCATGTCCACCACCTTGCCCTTGCCCTCGTCACCCCATTGAGCGCCTAGGACCACGTCCACTTTGGATTTGTACATTTTTGTACGTCCTTGATGCAGCTGTTCGTAGTGATTTCCATTAATTGCGCTGGTTGTTGACATTTTTCAAAAACCTCAGGGAGAGACACCGGACACGGACGCACGCGAACACGTTGTGAATACAGAAGAGTTTGTGATTGTGTGGACGCAGTGTGACCGTTCGCGGGAAAGCGGCAAAATGCGGCTTGAAGGCACAAAAAAAAATACTGAAAAAAAGCGTTTCGAATTTAAATGTTGGCATTTGTATTTAGATGGCTATATATACATAAATATGTATATATAAGGCAGGTCCTTTAGGTTCATAAATTGGAAAAAATATGAATTTCTGTTCCTATGAAAGATTTAAGATATATCTGATCGATTTTAAGTCATTTTGATAAAAATGCCAGCACGGTCTGTATGTACGGTGTGTATGTGTGCCGTTATCTATCTTTCATCTGATCGTTACCAAACTTGGTATATCGTTAAATAATGCTGATAACCAGGGAATCAAACCGAATCGTATTGATTTGTTTATTACTTTATTTATCATGAGAGACTTATAAATTATCGCTTTAGTCATAAAAAAAATAATACATTTAGAACAGGGCCTGTCAGCTCATAGCCACCGGGGCTCGAAGTCATTCGTGTTTTTTACACATACACGAGCGAAAGTTTTGGGTGGATGAATCGGTGAGCTCAGAAAAACTGGGGTTTGCAAGTCAGTCGGCTGTTGACTGAGGCTGCTCACCAACACAATCACATTTGGCTATCCAATCCATTTGCAAGGCCCTTGATTTATAAATATAACGTACCAAAACTTATGTTTCGGTCAGGGTGTCAAGCCGGAACCCTAACCGGAACCGTATACCGAAAATAACCGATTAAAACTCAGAACCAAACCCGTAACCGGAACCGTTATTATTTATATTTTGAGAACCGGTATTTTGGAAACTTTATTTTTGGAACTGAAAAGAACCGAAATATTGTACCGGAACAGTTTCGGTTTTGAGTTTTTTTTTGTTATTTTGGTTTTATCGCTTTATTCAGGGATTCCCCCAGGGTAAAACGCTTTCAAAATTAAAAAAATGTACTTAACCCTTCTGCTAGGTTAGCAAAAACTTACAAATGTTTGGTTAAGGAACCATCTGGTATATACTGAAGTTTTCAATCGAAATAATAATTTCCTCTTATTCTTATTTTCTTTCTTTATAACTACATTCTTGTACGTGGCACCCGTCATTACATCTTCGAAATAAACAATTTTTAACCGGTACCGATACGGAACCGAATACCTAAATAAACTAGAACCAAAACAGAACCCATTACCGAAACATTAGTTTTGGTACGTACCAAATCCGGAACCGGAACCGAAATTCGATTCGGTTTGATTCCCTAATTTCGGTAAGAGTTTCAAGCTTTTTCCGGTATTCAGCGCCGTATTGGAACCCTGGATTTTACTCGATATACCGGTACGGAACGGTAAGTACCGGTATGTATTGCAAAACTTTTTAGGTTCAGGTTCACGGAGCGGATTTAAAATACCGGTGAACCTAGCTTTAGGTTTGAACCCATTGGAGATAAGGAACATTTTCTTAAATTGGATAAACAAAATATTTTTTTGAACCAACCTCTTTTTAATTAGTATTTTGTACAACGCAGGGTTTGTAAAATAACACACATTTGTCTTTACACGCAAAAAATATACACAAAGTAAAATATTCAAGCTGTAAAAAATAATTATTTTCAGACATGAAAATAAAAAATTTAACATATGGAAAAAATTATTTTTTTCATGTAACAAACACGAGCATTTTTGGCACGAAAGTTATTTTCAACCGTCAAGAAAGCAGCTCAAATTATTGACATTCCAGTAAAAAACAAATCAGTCAAAATTATGATAAACGATGAAAAATAATAAAAATCTTGATTAATTAATAGCGAATGATTTTTATTAATAGAAATTGAATATATCAAATCATTACCTATCTGAGAAGCTAACCCCAAATTAATAGCTTTACACTCGAAGAAGCTTAAGAAATCGAAAGTCACCATTCTTTTCATATTCGGCCGTGCCGTGTCATCTCTACTCATTATTCTTGATATTTCCCTGTGTGCATATGGCCAAAAGCTTTTTTTAACTGACGAAAAGTTTAAAAGCTTTATGAAATTTAACCAAGCTTTGGCTATAAAAACAAATAAAAATAAACACCCAATATTAAGAAGCCGCCGCTAATTATGACGATCGGTTTTTATTGGAAGGCTTGGCCATTGCATATCGGTTAAGAAGAGCTCTACGCATGTCCTTATCAAGGCACGTAGCTTCCATCATTTTGAATAGAAAAAACACCTACTGTAATCCTTCCAAATGGAAAAAGAAACCACAACAAACAAAGGTACAAAATCATAACCGAACTATGATTCATCACTAATCAAGTGTTCTTTTTTGTATAAAGCCCTAACTTCAGTCTACCCCAATCTGGATGAGCGTCTGGAGCACTTTATGAGAAAAATGACTGGGGCTTTGCCCGAAGAAGCTTACACAGAATGTGACCCTAATATTGTGGATTATTTCGGTGTGCTAAGTCTAAGGGATGTAGATTCGCCTAGGCGCAAACTTTGGTATCTGTATCACTGTCAAAAAAATGAAGTCGAAAAAAAAGTCGATCTTCTTGAGCGCATATATGGAGAGGAAAATGTAAATGAACTATTTCGTAAGCCCATATTCAGTGGAGCCGGCTTCCGTGCTAGGGTTAAGGCACATTTTCTTGAATTGAAATGGTTAGTGAAAGGAAGTGTATTGGAAGCACCATTAAAAAGCTCTTATAATAATGAACAGGTGATTAAAATAATAACGGAATTGTATATGAATGAAAGGAGAAAATTGTATAATTATTTAGATAAAAGAAAATACGAGGCTGGTGATTTGGCCACCTAATAAATTAAATAAACTAAAATGGTTTCAAAACAATTCTTTTTTAATGCCTTTGTGATATGTATAAACAAAGTTGAGCTTGAAATAGTGTTGAAAATAGTGTTCAAAATAGTGTTGGGCAAAGAAAAAGTGTATTTTTAATGCCTTTTTGATATGTATAAATAATGTTGACTTTAAAATAGTGTTAAAAATAGTGTTGGGTAAAGGTTGTTCCCTGTCACAGAATATGATCAATTGTTCCTTTTTTTTAAGTGATTCAACTTACTCCAATCGCTCCGTTGTTCAGTTGCTCCGTTGTTCCGGTGATCCGTTGTTCAGTTGTTCTTCTGTTCGGTTGTTGGAACAAGAATCTCGGAACAAGAGCCACGGAACATAAGAGAACAATTAAAGAGCAACTTATTCACTTGTTCCGTTTAATGAACAACTCCTTTTTGTTCACTTACTCTGGAACAACCCGTGTCATCTCTACTCTGGTTGTTTGACACTTATCTATGTGCGTGTGGACCCAAAAGCTTTTTAACTGACGAAATGTTTAAAAGCTTAAAAGCTTTTAATATAAATATTGCAAGCTTCATGAAATATAAACAAGTTTTGACTATAAAACAATCAAACACACAACATTGAGCAGCCACTAAGTATGACGACTGCTAACCAAATGGAAAACAAAATCACAACAAAAAAAGGTAAATAATCAATAATAAATATTAATCACTAATCATGTTTTCTTTTCTGGTTTAAATGTAGGTTTAACTTCAGTCTACCCCAATCTGGATACGCGTCTGGAGCACTTTATGAGAAAAATGTGTTGGGCTTTACCAAAAGAAGGTAATCCCGAATGTGACCCTAATATTGTGGAGTATTTCGGTGTTCTAAGTCTTACGGATGTACGTTCGCCCAGACGCAAACTTTGGTATATGTATTACTGTCGAACCGATCAAGTCGATGACACAGTCGACCGTATACATCGCAGATATGGACAGAAAAATATGTATGAACTATTTCGTAAGCCCATATTCAGTGGAGCCGGCTTACGCTCTAGGGTGAAGACACGTTTGGGTGAATTGAAATGGCTGGTGAAAGGAAATGTCTTGGAGGCACCACCAAAAAGTTCTTACAACGATGAACAAGTGATAAAGATAATTACGGATTTGTATATTGCTGAAAAAAGAAAACTATATAATTATCTAATTGATACGAAAACTTTCTTCGAGAAATACGGTAATCGTAACCTTGCCACCTAAAAAACGGTTAGAAATATAATAGATTCCGTTTTGACAGTTCCTAGATGAGAGTAAAAAGCTTGGAACCAAAATTGTACGTTATATGTAGATAACTAATGGTATAGATCAGCTCCAGTCGATCCTACAATCAATAATAGAATATTTTTGTAATCTAAAACTTAAAAATAAATTATTCTTAGCGTTAACTTTTATACATGTTCTCTTGTATTCAATAAGATGAACTTTCATAATTGTGTTAAAATTTAGCTATCTTTTGAGAACTGACGCATCAGTTACTTAAGTTTTAGATAAGCTAACTGATATTACCGGTAAAGGTTATTTTCGATTTATTAAAGTACCTCAGTAAATGTAAACAAGTAAGAAAGCCGGTCATGCCCGACTCTGTACTCTGTACTTGTTTGTATATAACTAATAACTTTAAAGTGTGGGGTCACACAAACTGTGCAAGTGCTGCCCATCACGATTACGGGCAGTGCTGCCCAGCTTAATTATTTCATTTGCTTATAATTCGAAAATCGTTCATCTGATCTGGAAACGGTGTATGGTGGATCGATAAGTAATGACGATTAAAATATATGCCTAAAAGGTTCAAACAATCTGTCTTTAAAATTATGGAAGATATTCGATTTTTTCAAATTGCGGGGGTGGCAACTCTACTATTGTTCATCGATATGGGGGATCGATAAGTAATGAAGAGTAGCATATATGTCTAAAAGGTTCAAACAACCTAACTCCAAAATTGTGGAAGATATACAGTTTTTTTCAATTTGCGGGGAGTGCAGGGGGCGTGGCAAAAATCAAAACTAAACTTAATATGCCTGCAAGTATAAGAAATATATGTTCCATATACCTCAAACCTCTATCTCTTACCATCTCTGAGATCTCTTCGTTCATACGGATAGACGGACAGAAAGACGGACATGTCTATAACGGCTGTTGATGCTGATCAAGAATACTTTATAGGATCGGAGATGCATCCTTCTGTCTGTTACATACATTTGAACAAACCCAATATACTCTTTGTACCTTCGGTACAGAGTATAAAAATTGAAATGAACAAATAAAATTATTTTTCTTATTAAATCTAATTTAAGAACAGATCAATATTATGAAAGACAGGTCTGCCGGTTTGTCTTTAGCGCGGGTGGTTGTTTTTATACACTTGAAAAGTGTATATTAATTTTGCCCAGAAGTTAGAGTTGCGCAGAGTCTTTTTTTTTTACTGCACGCAACTAATATGTCGAAACCGGCCGGATCGGGTGACTATATTTTATAGCTGTCATAGGAACGATCGGTCGAAAAATAAGACTTTGTGGGAAAAACTTTTTTGATTTCCATCGTAGCGTCTTCAATCATAGTTTATATTAGTTTTATATGTTTCCACACAATTCTGAAAAAATTATCAAAATCGGATGACTATAGCAATATAGCTGCCAGAGGACCGATCGGTCGGAAAATGTCTTTTACTAAGAAAGGTTTTTTTTATGATAACAAATTTTTATTATCAATGATTTAAATATTTGATATCTGTATCTTATATATATTTTCCCGGCGTATTCAGTTGGAGTAAACTTTTTCAAGTGTATTAAAACTTCGGCACAGTCGAAGTTAGCTTTGCCTTCTCGTTTTTTATTATTTCGACGGAGTCATAAATAGGGACTTTAGGGCAGGAATTGGTAATGTGAGCAGAAAATTTGCCACTGGCAACTGAGAAAAAATTCGTTTACATATACAGAAAACGGGCGGTGAGATTCCAAAAGCTTATGTTTTACCCCTTGATGTTTCTACTAGGCCGTTGCTGACGATCAAACATGGCGAGGCCGCACTCCGCTTTCTCTGCATACTTGACATATCATCAGTATGCAACTGATACTTGAATCATATCGTTATTAAATGAATTTAAACGTGTCACGGTGTGTCACTACGTTCCACGACGTGATCGTGAGAAAACACAGCATTCTGTGCGTGAGCATCCGTGATCCGTGCTTGATTCGTGCCTGTTAAATTTATACCTCGTGAATATAAGTCATGTAGTATTTTCCATTATATTTGATAAATACTATTATTACTGAAACTGATTTGTTTTTATTTCGTGAATACGCTATAGGCAGCTGATCCATACAAAAGGCGCAGTGTCGCCATGTCTCCCATGATCGTGCGTGATAATTCGTCATCTCTCCCTTATTATTATGATTTACGAAATCAAACGCAAATTCGTTTTAAAAATAATGTAATTAATCAAAAAGAAAAAAATATCACTCACGAATCACGGATGCACACACACGAAAGTCTGTCTATTCGCACCATCATATCGTGACACATTGTAACACATTTAAATTCACGTCATGCGCGCACCTCAAGTACAGAGTCTATCTATAGCTATCGATACTTTGGGCCATCTCTTGTATAGACACTACCAAACAGCTGATTGCAATCGCCGCATTGTTTTGTTATTTTGTTTGATTTTCGTGGTTAAATATGTCCGAGACTGAGATTACTGCTGAAAATTGTCATTTGTAAGTGCTAAAATTCAATTTTAAGTCAATTTATAAACAATTTTATTTGTGCAGCTGTCAGGCGGTGCCATTCAAATACTCCTGCCCCAAATGCAATGCTCTCTACTGCAGCGTGGGCTGCTACAAATCCCAAACGCATCTTAAATGTTCAGAGGCGTTTTACAAATCCTGCATTCAGGATGAACTGGCCAGTGCCACAACACAACCGCAAAGTCAACAGGATATGAAAAAGGTGTACGAGATATTAAAGCGTATGCGGGAAACAGATGCCGGGTTTGATCCCAAAGATTTCGATGCGGATGGTCTGGATAGCCCCTTGGATTCTGATGATGAGGAGGCCCGGTGGAGGACGTAGAGGGAGAGGAGGACGGAGTGGAGGTAGAGGAGATGGAGGAGGAGGACATTGCCGGCCGTCTTCAAAGGCATCGACATCAACGATGCCGATGAGGTGTGGAGTCGCCTTACAGCGGACGAACAACAGGAATTCCAAAAACTCATTGCCAATGGTGATATCATGAAACTAATGCCCGACTACAAGCCCTGGTGGGTCAAATCAAAGAATTCCAAAATTGTGATCGTAGAACCAAAACCAGAGGCCAAACACAAAATGCCCGAAATCCACCAGAATATACCAAAATTTGCACAAATTTGCCAAAAGGAACCTTCGCCCTGTCTTCACTACAATCTGTGGAACATTTTGAGTGCTTATGCCTGTGTGGCTCGTTTCTTTGGCGGTGAGCAGCTTACCAATGCGAGTGAGGCGGTTGCCCATTTGGTTAATCTCAGTGCCACACTCAAATATGGCACCAATTTCGAAGATGCTGAAGATGCCATTGTGTCGGTGGAAATGGAAGCGTTGACCACAGGTAATGGTCCAGCGGGCGCTGCTGCTGTGGGCTCCAATTTCCTGGTGGAGAGCCGTGAGCAACTGCAGCAAGATGCACGCGAATTGATGTCCATAAGGGATAACAAATTGTGCGCCTTAAGCGATATACTCCAACTGCTGCAGCAGTGCAAGGCCTTGGGTAAACAGAAAAATCCCGAGGAGGCAGAATTTCAGAAACTTTTCGCCTTGGCCAGTGGCAGTGTGGAGCTTAATCGCAGCAAACTGTTGCAGTTGATTAAGAAAATTGAATTCATGTTGTCGTATGTAATGCGAGATTGATGTCAAAAATCTAAATAAATGTAGTTTTGTTTAAAAGTTTCGTTTTTTTTTTCGTTGTATTAAATTTTAAGGAAGAGACGATTGCATTTTGTAAGTTTTGAATTTAAGCGCCTTTCGATAACATATCGATTTATGGGGTGACCATTTTCGTTTACTAACATTTCACGCCCACATATTTGGTATTTTGACTCTAGCTATGGGCAGGCACATTATCTAGTTTTTTTAGTTGACGATTCCAGACACCATCGTTTTTTACGCTATTTTGTTTTCTTGGTATGTCCTCCAATTTGTAAAACAATGCCTACCTCCCCCCCGCCCCGTCCCGTTGAGTGTTTAATTATGCAAAAATACATGCGAGAGTGATCACAAGTGATACGTGTATAGCAACAAGAACAAACGCGTTCCCCTTTGGGTGCCTGCGTGTGTGTGTGTGTGTGTGTAGCGGAATTTTGAATGTGAACAACAACAAAAAAAATCCCAGCGGCCAGCAAGTGTTCTTCTTCGTTAATTCTACGCTTCGCTAGCTAAATTGGTGCAAAAAAAGGAAACGATTTGTGGGCGCGCATTAAATTGAAACAAACAAAGTTGAAGGTGAAATTGGAAATGTTGACCAGCTTATGTAAGGGTGGTGCCTGGATAAATGATAAAATATTTATAAATAATATGCCCAGAAAACGGCAGGCGAAAAGTTCAATCTTCAAGATAAACGAGTTTCGTTGCTGGCCAAGGGGGAGGGGATGTGTTGCCTGCTTATCTTCACCTGTATGTGAGAGTGTGTGCGAGTGAGTGTGTGTGTGTGTGTGTTGGTATGTGATGGCTGCTGCTGCCTTAAAGTTGGCTTATCTATGGCGACAAATATGCGAAGTATGCGTCAACCTGTTTGTAAAAACTTTCTGTTGAACATTTTCAACAGCAACCCGGCCAGCATAGTCAAAGTTTATAAACAACTCAAATATAGATGCTAAATAAGCAGTTATGACTGCATGCAGCTAAATTTAAAAAACCAGTAAAACAAAACACCGCTAGGCAGCAATGCAATGCGACGACCGATCCGGTGATGATGACAATGACAACAATACACGATTGACTACGTTGACGATGATGATGATGATGACGACGCCCAAATCAAGACAAGAGACGTCTCAATGTCAGTCACTCAGCGGCGGTTTCAGTGTAGTGTCTACATATCACCATGCCGGCCTACCTTTATCTCAGCTGATAAGAAAACCCGTTAGTTTGGCCCCGCCTTTACCCCTTGCATTGTTTACAAACAGCTGATGGCTTGACCAAAAAAAAAAAAATTTATAAACTCCTTCATTGAACGAAAAGCACATTCATTAAAATCGATAGAGGAGCATTGCGATAAGGAATTGTTATCTAAAAAGACAAATGATATTTATGTAGGGCTTTGCTGAAAAGAGGTCGCTATAATACCAAATCAGAGTTCCATAAATGAGTCACAGTTCTTGAAGTAGTATTTATTTAATACATTACTATCTGGAAATTTTAACAAAATAATTGGAAATTATTCTCAATTAATATTAAATAAATAAATATTTTGTTTATATTTTTTAATGAGAAACTTTTAAATGCATAAATGATTAACTAAAATAAGCTTATTGCACATCAAAAATAATAAAAATTAATCAATTGAGCAATGAAGATGACGATTTGATTAAAATTTAATATGAATAACTGACTGAATTTTGAAAGGTGTTAAACTGCGGAATTCGCGTGTTGCCAACTATTAATGCTCAAAAATGGCTAAAGGGAATTTAAAATAGCTATTAAAAAAGGGTTAGAGATCCCGAAAAAGAAAAAAAAAACATTAAAAAGCCGTCGTTTAAGTAGTTATACGCAGTTTCAACGTTAAAAAAAGTCGTTTTATAAAATAATTTTTTTTTATATAAATAGAATTTTATTACAAAAATCCTAAAATAATTATTCAGATAGTATCTGCATTTAAGTATCTAATGACACTAAGATCATGGTAAAATATTGATGTATACTGCTCCTGTAGACGATCTTCCGAAGGTCCTCAAAAAAAAAGATAAACGGTGATCTTGATATCTCTAGTTGGGATAAGAGGTGGAGAACTATCGATGGTTGGGCGCTATCGGGTTGTCTTTGATAGTAGCCCTGCACTATCGATAGTTTTTTGAAAGCTTTACACATCACAAAGGGCCGTTTTCTCATTTTCATGTTTTTCAAATCCAGGCTCTTATTGTTTAAGTGTATGTTGCCTTCTTTTAGAACAGCCATAAAATATCTTTGCATGCGTCTACAAAGAACCGAGTATGATTCTAACTCGGCCTAAAAGTAGGAAACACAAATTTTATTAAAAAAAGCTTCCGGATTTGAAAAACATAAACATGAGAAAAAGGCCATAAAAAAAAGCTCTTAAAAAAATAATTTGCGCTTAAAAACGTTATTTACCAAATTTTTTTTAGAACAAAAACTTATCGCTAAGGAAAAATTTATACTTGAACAGAACCCCAAATGACCTTCAAGTTGATAGCAAGAAGCCACAACAAGTTGGAAAAGTTTATATTTTATGATTGAGAGAATAATAAAAACGGATGATGCTATATCTTATGTTCTACTAGCCACTACAAACGCTGCGATTCCATTTACTGAAGACAAAATAAATATATTGAAGAACATTCATAAAATATTGGCTTAACCCAAAAAGGTAACAGAAACAATTTCAGGTTGAAAATATGTTACTGTTTCCTTATAATATCATACATTTATACCTATGCCGCAAAATGGAGCATTAAACGCCAGAGTTGAATACTCCAAAAGGGAAAATGTTGACCTAATTTTACTGGGGTCATTAAAATCTCGGTTTCATCTCTAAGCAAAAAAACAGTCACAGAAATGGTCCCTATTTTGGACCCTAGGTTCCAAAATTACAGTTTTCAGAGTTTCTTAAAAATTATATGGTATATATTGGAGCCCTCAAGCCAATAATAATGCCAAAGTTAAAACCTGAAGAGTCAGAAGTAATTATTAAGTTAGTTTTTTAATTTAAATTTGATCATTTTTGTATATATAAGCATAAGCGATTAAATTAACATACCATCGAAAACTATCGATGGTTTTCAAAAAACTATCGTTAACTATCGATGGTGTCAACTATCGATAATTCTCCACCTCTAGTTTGGATTATCGGAATTTCAAAAATAGATCACTTTCTTTTAGTGGATAGATAAATTTCAAAGTTTATATTATTAAATACTAAAAAAAAAATTATTTTCGCTGAAAAAAAACGTTTAAAATAAAAATATAACTATTAGAAATCTTATTACTTCGATCATTTCCTGCGAAATATATCTGATATCCACTAATGTCTCTTGATCACCGACTTTAAAAATATACTTTTGAGAAAATCGCGTTTAAAGTTTCAGAAGAAGTTTACAATTAGTTAACATATTTTATTTAATTTTTATGGTGTCATCTGGAGCATCAGCAGCTTCTAATAGGTCGAGTTAATGTTGTCGACAAGCCATTCCTCCTTCGCGGGTGCTTCCATGCGTTCTCGATTCGGAGATCATGACACGTTCTGCGTCTACCTTCTCGACATAGCAGCGGAGCTAATTGATAGTCCCCAAACATCACAATTGTGATGTTGTTCATCATTAAACATCCCAGCTGCGATGTAAGCCGCTATTGCAACAACTTTAGAGCCACACGGAATGATTTTCGGAGTTATCGTCCATATCATTTGACTATAACTTTCATTATTGTAGTGTGTATCTTTCGTAGACCTTTAAAAATTGGCAATACGGTAATGCGCTTTGTGAAAGAAGCTGCTACTCCGGTTCTTACTTTACCTACTTTCTAACACCGTCCTTAAAAATATGGTTATATTTTCGAAAAGATTTACCGAAAAAGGAAGTCCGCATTTTTTAATTTACAAAACATTTATTTAAATTTAAATAAATTTAAACAATTTATTAATTTAAACAAATCTTTATTTAAACAAATCTTTAATTCGAATTTTATGTTCAACATAGTTTTCTTGGTACCCTTAAGATTCAAAGAAGTTAAACAGTAGTAGACTAAACTTTGAATCGGAAATATCATTTCGGAGTTTTGTGCGATGGTGCTTGATTTGAGTTTGCAGTACATACAGTATCGGTATTACCGTTTCGTTATCATTCCGGTTTTTTCGGATCCAAATTTCCCGAATCCCAAACCTTAAAGATGTCTCTAGTTCCAAATATAGCTGTTAGCAGTTTTCGGTTCTATAAACAATATTGTGTATCAGTTCCGTTACGTAATTTGAAACGGTTTATATCGGCTAACGGTTCCGGTAACGGTATTATTTCCTGGATTATTTTGAAAAAAAAATAGAATTATTTATTTTCTTTTAAAAAATTGGAATCCCTTGTTGTTGTGTATGCTTCTGGTTCTGGTTCCGGTTCAGGCAATCAAAATTAATCAGCTCCGGTTCAGATCGGACTTTCGAAAAACTCTGAGATTTCGACATCGAATTGATTAATTCATTTATTTTAACTAATAGATTCATAGATAGCTGTAAAGGTGAGTGGTTATTAATCCTGCTCTCAAGCTCCAACTAGCCCTTCGTGCTCTGATCGATAAAAAAGAAGATAGATTGAAAATTGAAAAGAGAAAAATGTGAAACTTTTTCGTCCCCCGAAGGAATCTTAGAAGGTCATACATATGAATAGGTATCTAAATCTGAATAAGTGTGTTAATATCCTTAGACATCAAAGTTATCTCAGCTCAGGCGATTTCGTTTCCAATCATACGAAGACAAAATCAATTTCATGAAAGTAAACTAATTGCCCCCCGTATAACTTAAATATTGTTCAACAAACAAAAAAACGTTTGGCCTTAGATAAACTCTCTATGTTTATGCTTATAAATGGGAATTAATTTATAAACAAAGAGCCCCAATTGTTGTCTCTGTTATGTGTTGTGTGCCCACTTGTTGATTGAATTTCACATTCTCCATTTGGTTTATATGATTACAGGAAATGTCCCACCACAGTGATGATCAGCTTCTGCAGGCTGGAAGTGATTCCTTCTGGGAGCCTGGCAATTACAAACGAACCACCAAACGCATCGAGGATGGCTACAAGTGAGTGATGAAACTGTAAACAGTTGAGCAGTTTGGGGGGTCAATGCCAGCTAAACTCAATTGAAACCGGTTACAAGTTTCTGATTTTTTTTTTTTTTTTTTTTTAAATTTATTTTCACAGACTCTGCAATGACCTACAGCAACTGATACAGGAGCGAGCTGATATTGAGAAGGGATATGCAAAAAGTTTAAGAACCTGGTCAAAGAAATGGGGTGAACTCATTGAGAAAGGTAAGCGAGAGTGTTTCCACATTCATTCAGTCCGCCCAGTGGAGCAGCAAGTGACACGCTGCCAGCTAGCTAGCTGTTCTTATTTACCGCATTTTGTACATCATTTCTTCTCGGGGTTTTGTTGTTGTGCGATAAGTGGCTTAAGCTATTAATGGGCTTTTTTGTTGCCTCGTTTTCTTTTACCTGTTGTTGTTGTTATTGTTTGTATTGCTGTCAACCAAAGCCAGTGGCATGGCACTGTGGTACTAAATGATACGTGCAACTAATTAAAAATGTAAATTAAGTTTAAAGGGCTTTGATTTAAGCGTGGATAACTGAAATTTACAGTAGAGTTAAGACATTTAGGTCTCATATGAGGGGGATAAACGAGAGTTGCGTTTTATATGCTCAATCCGGGCTACTTTCAGTGAGCCCAAGTTCTATTTTCCACTTCCATTCAAAATTTTGAAGTTTGTTAGCTCAAACTTGCTCAAAACTTTTTGACTCTGAATTTTTTTTAAATTGATTTGAAAAATTGTTTGTGGTAGAAAAATGGAATTGATATGTGAACATTTTCGTGCAATGATTTACCTATTCAACTTATTTCAACTTACCACTGTTAAAAACTGCTAAAAAGAGTTCTTTTTAGGCCGTTATTCGCTGTAGGACGAATTTCGTGAAGGTCGTTTAAAAAACCGAAAGATTGAGACATACACGGGCATTAGTGGGATCTTGGTATTCCTCCGTTAGGCTTTGCGTATGTGTTTCCTGAACAAAACGTACACAAATCCTGCAGTTGCCAGAGGGAGAGTATGATCAAACATTCCAAGTCATTTCGCTCATATTAGAGAGTAGAAAGTAGACCAAACCATTCATATTAAGAGTCTTCGCAAAGGCTGACAGTAGGTTAGGTGTTAGGGTTAGGAAATCCATAAGACATATCCAGCAATGAAGGCATAGGCACTTAGTAAAACCATTATCCAGCCCAAGGAAAGCCAGTAAGAGCAGCTTCTTCAGTTCGGAGCATAATTGAGCATAAGACCGGTAATGCTGGGAGATGTATGCTTAATTAATTCAGATTAGAGCTAATAAATCTGACACAGGATACAGCTTATATTCATGCTCATCCTGGTAATAGTTAATAAGGGTGATGGCCACAGTTCGCGCCAGGCCCAGCAATAGCAATGGAATAGCTTCTTTAACCCATGGCTTTTAACCCATGGTTACAACGAACCCATAACTATTCCCATATCCATTACGGCAACACCATAAACTTGGTTCCTGCGACATTCTTAAGGATAAGCATCAAAATCCACGGCCAATATGGCCGCACTGTAGTCCATATCTGGTAGAAACGGTAGCGTAATATGTACAAGACAAACGAATGCAAACGATTCGTGAATCTATGAATATACGCCCCAAAGAAAACACCAATTGAAAGTATAAGTGATACAAATCAAAATGATTTGACACTTCTTAAGATGCTCGCAAGGCAATTGCGATGTCAACGTTTTTCGACGCGGGGTGCCCAAACGTTCCTTATGACCGTGCATTAAGAGGAAATGGTGAAAAACAGGTTAGAACAGGTTCTAAATGTATGCAAGGGCGTAGCCAGGTAGTTGGGGGGTGTGTCTGTGGTTACATTCTGTTCTTAATGCCGCCATTGTACGATTGATTTTGCCCCTGCCTTTAGGGAAAATCTGCCCCATCTACGCCCTTGTATGTATGCCCCAGTCTAAGCCTCCGTGCATTGAATATTTATGCAATGAATATTTATTTTGCCCAGGAATTTGCAAAGCATAGAAATATTCATTTCCGACCCTTATAAACTATTAGGGTATTCACGACAACTTGCTTATAAGATAACCTGTGGAAAAATTAAATCTCCAACAACAAAATGTACCACCGAAAAGTAAGCTGACATCACCAGCCTAGAGCTGGGTCATGTGGTTACCTAGTTAAACTTCATTTTCAGTGTTGGTAAACACTTCAAACAGTGCTACCCATTAGGAGTCGGAATTTCAATAATTTGTTGATAAAGCGCCACTAAGCTGGGTCTTGCACCTTGGTGGCAATGGTGTAGAGGTTAAAGTGTGAGACTGAATGTCAACAAGACCCGAGTTCAAATTACGGTAAGATCGGTCTATAAATAATTTCTTTTTTTTTTGTGTTCTACAAGATCCTTTTGATCATTGCAATTACATAGAATGCAATCCATATTATTTTAGGCCATTTTCTTTATTTATATTTCTAATATACCTATCTGAAAATTTTCCAATTTACTTGGCTCTGATTTACTGAGTTTTAATAATCAAGATATTCACAAACAATTGTGTTCACGACAGATGAAGATAAAGTTTAATTTTTCAACAGGTTATCAAATAAGCAAGTTGTCGTGAATACCCTCTATATATATTTTTGATCAGAACGAATGTGTTGATATATTTTTTTTTTCACAAAATTAAGAAAATTTTTATACCGTTTTGAGAGACTTTATAATCAAATTTATCCACCCAGGAATATTCATAGCTTCAAAAATTTCGAAGACATGACTCTGAACCGGGGTCGGAACCGGAACTCTATTACATAAATATCAAATTTAAAGTTCATACCTTCAAAGATTACTGACATATGGCTTTGAACCACTATTGAACGGCTACAGCATAGTCGGAACCGGCATTGAACAAGTGAAATATCGTTTTCCATATAACTCACCTACACACAAATTTCCAAGTTTGTAGATTCAATAATTGCTGAGATATGGCTCTGCACCACTATAGAACCGGTTGAGCGGGAGCCGAAAAGTATATCAGGCCTCTTTCCGATTTCGATCAAATTATGCGGAATCGGAATTGGTAAATGTTCCCGTTTTCAGAAGCCGATTGTCTTGTTCGGCGAATAACTTAAAATTTCCATTCATCTTCATTTGACTGTTTTAATGCCAAAATATATAAACCGAAGTGTCTAATCGATTCTTGAAAATAAGAACCACCACCAATTCCGATCCGAACAGACCTGTATAAGTTTTTGTGTAATTGATCTTTGTTTTTTCCTTTTATTATTGCTTTATTATGCTGTCAATTCATTAGAAAGTAGTATCAAATAAATGTCGACCATCATTTGGGTACATCTTCTTAATTTTGTAAACGTTTTAAGCTGAAAAAAACCTGGATAACCTTAAAAAAAACTTAAAAGCCACACTGATGCAATGTTTCGGATTTTTTCGTCAAAAAATTCGAAAAGTCACTTTCGGTTTAGGTTCTAGGTTTTAACCTAGTTCTATTGGTTCCAGTTGGATTTACTGCTACAATATAAAGCCTTTATTTAATAATAAATTATTTTTCTTTCACAATTAGTCTAGAAATATAAAAGGCAACCCTCTTAACTGTTAGAAACTGACAGAAACCTATTATTCTTTTAATTCTGCCCAATTTTATTTCGATCTCCGATTTGAGTTTCTTTACAAGTTTGACTTTTCCCCCCAAAATTCCATAGTCTTATAATTAGAGCTGCTGACCAATTTCAGTGTATATCCGGCCCAATGTGCGTAGAGTCAGTGTCTAATGTTTGTGAAATGAAATCGAGTACAGCGGCCGACGCGTTTGCTAAGTTGGCAACCGCTTTGCCTCATTGCTGACCGACCGCCTCTGCATTGGATGGCTCTTTTGGCCATGTCCATCCACTTTCACAGTAACCCAGCAATAACCAATTGCAAAAGCGGCTTCTTCTCTTTTGCTTGGAATTTGCCTAGTTTGCGTCTAGCCAGAGTTAGAGGCGAGAGACGACGACGATCCAAAGGCAATTGACAGACCAGACCAAACCAGCCACCAAATGAGCATAGCTTGAAATGGTTTCAAAAATCAATGCGACATGAAAATAGAACGAGTTATTTCTGTGTTAAGCGTCTCAATTTTCTAGGTGTGTGTGTGTGTGTGTGTGTGGTGGTGGGGGGGTTGCCCATTGAGTATAGTAAAATCGTGCGAGTCGTTAGTCAAATCATCAAAACAAGCTTCGTGCGCATTCCCAATTTCCAATTATAAGACGAGAGCATCATATAAAATTGTTTTATCGTTTGTGTTTTTTGTTAGCGCTTCATAAAACATGCCAAAAATATGCGACGCACACACTCGTACACCTACTCAAGCACGCTTCTTAACTGGCTTTGGCTGATTAGATAAAAAAAAAAAAAAAAAAATCACGAATGACGTCAACTTTGCAATCTTTCGCTAATTGCTCATAATTTCTCTAAGTTATTAAATCTCTTCTTATCAATTTCCAGGCCCCGAATATGGCACCACTGAGGCAGCCTGGAAGGGTATTCTTACCGAATCCGAGCGCGTCTCCGATGTGCACATGAAAATCAAAGATAATCTGTGCAATGATGTCAACAGTCAGATTAAAACCTGGCAAAAGGATAATTTCCATCACACACTTATGCAAATTAAGGAGCGCAAAGATCTGGAGGATTTGTTCAAGAAGGCACAGAAACCCTGGGCGAAACTATTAGCCAAGGTGGAGAAGGCCAAAGCAGATTATCATTCGGCTTGCAAAACAGAACGCAGTGCTACCAATCAAGAGCGCAATGCCAATGCGGACAGCTCGCTGTCGCCGGATCAGGTGAGTTATAATTAATTGCCGATTAATTTCTATTAATTATTAATAATTTTTATTGTTCACGCCAGGTGAAGAAAATGCATGATCGCGTGCAAAAGACCAAAGATCAAGTGCAGAAATGCCGCGAGAAATATGAGCAAGCTATTGCCGAAATTACCAAATATAATTCGGTTTATATTGAGGATATGACATCTGTGTTTGAAAAGTGCCAAACCATGGAGAAGACTCGTTTACAATTCTTCAAGGATATCTTATTCAATGTGCACGCGTGTCTGGATCCCACCAAAGTGCAAAGGTACATATATTCGATAAGAGCTTCAGGTTTAAGGCATTTATTAAGTATTGTTAAGGTATGGATATGGTAGGATAGCTTGTTTTGTTATTATGCACCGAAGGAGAGAAGACGCTTAGCATTTTGTTAAATTTTAAGAATTTTGTATTTACCAAAGCAAAGCTTTCCTTCAGTAATGGTTATTGAACAATGCTGTTGGCAGATTTTGGGTAGGACGAGTTCCTAGTAAAAGATAAAACTATTTTAAGGGAACCATTATTTCAATTGTATTCAAATTTTCGGAACTAATACCATTCTCGAAAACAATGTTTCCTAGTTGTTTTATACAAAAACAAGTTTAAAAAACTAATCCTCAGGTTTAGAGCTTCAAGATTTTAACTTGATAGTCCAGTTTTATTAGGAGAGATATTAGTTTTAGGGCCGATTTCTCATTTCCTACATATCACAATCTGTCACATAAACTTATAAATAGCAAAGTAAACTTGATAGTCCAGTTTTATTAGGAGAGATATAAGTTTTAGGGCCCATGTCTCATCTCCTACAAAGCACAATCTGTCACATAAACTTACAATTAGCAGAGTAAACTTGATATTCATGATATAAGATGAGATATCGTCCCTTAGAGTTTATTTAGCTTTGTTCCCGATTATGTTCCGATACAAACTCACTTGAAATAAAACATCCGGTTGTGCAGATTAGGTTAAAAAAAAATGAACTATAGTTCAAAAGTGACTAGTTTAACAAAAAATGAACTAAATTCTCCAACTCTATTGTATACCACCGATTGCCTCGTAAAATAATTTGTATTCAAAGAAAAAAAATGCTTTGTTTAATCACTAGCTCATCCTATCTAGAAGAAGTGTGTATAAGATCAGGTCAGTTCACTAGCTTTTGACTAATCGTGTCCATAGACCTCAAAAACCACGTATGAAGAAAAACTTCGATCAAACTTTCAAGTAGAAATAAATCTTAGAAAATTGTGACCAGCTTCTCAAAAACTTGGCCGTTCGTATTCAGCGTTAAACTGTAGGTCCCTTTTTCTTGAGCGGAAGTTAAAAAGACACACGAGCCAAGAGATTGAGAGAAGCTCGGCTTGGCCCTTTGGGGGCTGTAAAAGCCAGATTTTACACCAGCGGTGGGCATACCCTTGCTCCCAACTGCACCCATACCTCCAAGAGTTATATTTTGTCAACTGTCGCCACATTGTCGCGCACGCAATTGCGTCGCTTCGGAAAGAATAACAAAAACAAAATGCATGCATTTTTGGCGCCAGTTTGCAATAAACAGACGGCAACAAAAACAAAAAACAAGCAGTGTGCGCGACCGAAACTTTGGCAGACAGACGGCTGCTCGACTAGAGCCTCGCTTATAAGGCTTGTATTTTTTATACACTTGCAATGTGTGTATTAATTTTGCCCAGAATGTTGTAACGCATAGAAATATTCATTTCCGACCTCATAAACTATATATATTCTTTAAGTGGACGATACAAAACAAACAAGTTTTTCTCATCGGAAAAAATTCAAATTCAAATTCGTCCGTCCGTCTGTCTGTTTCTACGCAAACTAGTCCCTCAGCTTTAAAGCAATCGAGCTAAAATGTTGCACAGAGTCTTCTTTTTTACTTCACGCAACTAATATGTCGGAACCGGCCGGATCGGATGACTATATCTTATAGCTGCCAAAGGAACGATCGGTCAAAAAAAGAGTTCTAGTTAAAAAAACTTTTTGTTTTCCATCGTAGCGTCACTAATGTTGGTATATATTAGTTTCATATGCTTCCACATAATTCGGGAAAAATTTATCAAATTCGGATGACTATATCATATAGCTGCCATAGAAACGGTCGGTCAAAAAACTAATTCCGATGAGAAAAACTTGTTTGTTTTGTATCGTAGCGTCACCAATTTTGGTATATATTGTTTTACTAAGAAAAGTTTTTTTTATCGTAGCGTGATCAAATTTTGATTCCAAATGATTTTGAATTTATGAATAAATGATATCTATATTCTCTATACATATTCTACCCGTTAAATCAGTTGAAGTGACCTATTGCAAATGTATTAAAACTTCGGCACAGTCGAAGTTAGCTTTGCCTTCTCGGAAAACGAATGTGAGGTCAATCAGAAATAGGATAGAAATAAATAACAAGCGAAATTTCGATAGGAAAAGATAGCACAATATAATCAGGCCTGTTCCCACTTCCGAATGGATTTCAAAAGTAAAACAATTGCGATTCCGAATTGTTTCCATTTAAGTGTTCCTCTTTTCTTTTCGAATGAATGTTCGAAGCGTTTTCGTATCTGATCCGATGACCGATTACTATCGATAAAAAGAGCTGTATGTATACCTACATCCTAAAATAAAAATACTTGATAGATGAAAAGTATTTATATTAACTAGAAAATTGCTATTTACTTTTCATTTCACTGACTCGAAAGCAAAACTTTTGAAAACCGAATAACTTGATTGGGAACAACTACCAATTCCGCGAAAATTAGCGAAAATAAGCGTGAATGTTCGCCTTGATATACTTTAATTAACTCAATTTTCTATCTTATCTTAAAGCCTGCCCCAAATCTATGAGGAATTCTATCATACAATTAACAATGCGGACCAACAAAAGGACTTAAAATGGTGGTCAAATAATCATGGTATTAACATGGCCATGAACTGGCCAGCATTTGTGGTGAGTTGTGTGCCCTCCCTCCCGATAGCTTTAAGCTTTGTCAATATTTATCTATTTTTGTTTAAAGGAATACACGGAGGAGTTCCGTGACATAGCCAAGGGAAACAAATCAAAAGAGGCATTACCGGCCGCACCCATAACGCTCATCAATCAGCGTCCTGTGGCCGAGGATGTGCATGTAAGCTAATGACAAAAGCGTTGACATTAACATGCTGTAATTAAAGTGTATACCCTTGCAGGAATATCCCACTACAAATAGTCTAAAGAAGAATACCAGCGCCAGCGTTAATAGCAAAACGAGCGTGAAGAGTGAACAGGCAATAACGCAATCTTCCACAACAGTTGAATCCAAAACGTCAGCAACAGCGGCTGCCGGTACGGCGACAGCAGCAGCAGCGGCGGCGACAACCACGGCAGCGGCATCATCGAATCGCAATCCGAGCGTAACGTAAGTTGAAACAGTTTGTATTGTTTTGGATTACACTCGACTGGTCACACATGGAGATATGGTGTCAAGTCGCACAGTGGCACGTTTTCAAAAGATTGCCTTGACTTTAAAATCGGGAATCAAATTTTATTATGCAAAAAAATCTCTTTCTATACTCGTGCTCTATTAAAATTACATTTCTTGTTTACACTTTTTTGTTTTACACTTTGTTTCTCCTTTGCAACGCAATATTTGTGGTTTCTTAGAGCAGTATTTTTAATTCAAACATACAAATAAATACTACGATTTTAAATGACTCAGGGCCGATTTCTCATCTTGTACATAGCTGCTATGTGTCAGATAAACAAACATTTTACTCTGTTATTTGTTAGTTTATGTGACATATAGAGCTATGTAGAAGATAAGAAATCGGTCCTTAATCATTTTTATTAATTTTAAGTCCTTGAGTCTATTTCATTGATCGCTTAAAATTACCAATTGCTTAAGTGTTACACACAAAACAAAATATTAAAAAAAACCTTTTTAATTTTTATTAATTTTAAGTTGAGTCTATTTCATTGATCGATAAAATTAACCAATTGTTTAAGGTTCACACACAAAACAAAATATTTAAAAAAAAACCTTTTGACTTTGATCGCTTATTTTTTTTTGATTTGTTTATTTAAAAATTAAATTCTGAATAATAAAAAAATATTTTTTTTAGTATTTGTTTACGATTAAATTGTATTTTGATTTTAATAATGTAATTTTCGGTAGAGTCTATTTCATTGATCAATTTAACAAAATAATGCATAATGAATTAATTTTGCTACAAATTTTAAGTAAACGAGCCACTGTGCCTTGCTCTGAATGCGCTCATTTTCATTGAACTAATTGATTTCAATTTGTAGCAATGGCAACGGCAAAGTCGATGCAAATCCATTCGAGGAGGAGGAGGAGTGGGATGAGGCTGACAATGTGCTGGTCGACAATGGTGAGCCAGGCGTGCCCGTTAAAGCACTGTATGACTACGAGGGCGCTGAAAGCGACGAGCTCACATTTAAACAAGGTGCGTGATAATATAATATTATTGAAAACAATTTTATAAAATCTCTCCCCCTCCACACTTGCAGGTGAAGTCTTTGAGAAGCTCGAAGATGAGGACGAACAAGGCTGGTGCAAGGGACGCATGAATGGTCGTGTGGGTCTATATCCAGCGAACTATGTGGAAATCTTTAACTCGTAAATTAGTCGCAGTCGTTAAACAGATATACATATTTGTATGTATGTATGCATATACCGAGAATAGAGACGTAAACAGTCGTTGATGAAATTATTATCATATGTATTAGAAATTGTTATGAGCAATTGCTCACACACTGAGGCGGGTATCGTGTGTGGGGCATCTGATGTATTAGGCATTGAATTTTTGTATCAAGCAGAAAGGGCAACCACCATCCTACCAATAAACAAAAAAAAAAAAGAACTCACCAACATTAGCATTCAAATGGGAAACATTTATTAATATTAAACAAGAACTTAGCTAAAATGTCAAACAGAACAATAAGTGTGTAAAACGGTCAATGTATGAATTATAATTAGAAAACTTATGCTATTGCTCGAAACTTAAACTGAACTTTATGGGTTTCTTTGGACGCGTGCGCGATTTTTACTGCGAACGCTTTGGCATGGCATTTTGTAATGCGTTTCTTGAACATTTTAATATTTATGCAGTTTTGTGTATAGCTATTATACAGAAATACATACAAGATTATGTATACGTATATTGTACATGTACATTTTTAAATGACTTAAATTATTGAAATAAAACAACAAAATATATAAAAACCCCAAACGTGATGTTTAAATTATATTTAAAAAGATTAATAAGAAAGATTGACTGAAGTCAAAGAACAGACAATATCTAAATGCGACATTTTAGTCCTAAAATATTGGTTTTTTTGTGGTGCGTGAGGAAATCTTAAATTAGAATGTGCACCGTTATCATTAAGCGTCTTGCTGGTTTTGTTGCCAAATGCGGGTCCTACCAGCAGAATCTGTCAACCATATTTATACACTTGCAAAGTGTTTATTAATTTTGCCCAGAGGTTTGTAACGCATAGAAATAAACTAGATATATTCTTGATCAGGACAACGAGCTGGGTCGACTTAGCTTTGTCCGTCCGTGCGTCCGTATGTTTCTACGCGCACTAGTCTTTCAGTTTTAAAGCTATCGAGCTGAAATTTGGCACAGAGTCTTCTTTTTACTGCAAGCAACAATATGTCTGGCTGAATCAGATGACTATTTCATATAGCTGCCTTAGGAACGATCAGTCGGAAAACAGGTCTTAGTAAGAAAAACTTTTTTTTATTGCATGATAGCGTTCTTAAACTCAGGAATTATGAGTATTGTATGCTTTTAGACAGTTCTACAAAATTTGGTCAAGATCGTATGACTATATCATATAGCTACCATAGGACCGATCGGTCGGAAAGCAGGTCTTAGTAAGAAAAACTTTATTGTTTTGCGTGATAGTGGTCTTAAACTCAGCAATTATAAGTACTATATGCTGTCACACAGTTCTGCAACATTTGGTCGAAATCGGATGACTATATCCTATAGCTGCCATAGAAACAATCGGTCGGAAAACAGGTCTAATTAAAAAAAACTTTTTTGTTTTCTATGATAGCGTTCTTAAACTCAGGAATTATGAATATTATATGCTTTTAGACAGTTCTACAAAATTTGGTCAAGATCGTATGACTATATCGAGACGTCACGAATGATCACGCACGATAAAAATGCATCCATATAAACATATATAATTATATGTATTAAAAAAATGTAAATTAAATAACGTGCTCTTTATTCCAACATAAGCAGTTTAAAAGTAATACACAGAGGGAAAAAAAGCTCAAGATCAATTTAATCTTTGCTGGTTAAAATGATCTTTTAAAAATATCAATTTTTTCATACTTAATATAATAGTTTCTTAGACGTCTTCCCATAAATGTGTGCCTTGGCTGACTGCGTTGAGACGTCACGCAAGGTCTCGAGTTCGATCCCCCAGACAAGTCATTTTTTTTTTTTTTAGAAAAGATCGTATTGATATTTTTTATCATATCAAGTTAATCTTTGTCATATCGGAGTGAAATTGATATGAAAAAATGTGGAAATGACTGCCATTTCATATCAATTTTTTTCTCTGTGTACTTTATATACCTTTCTTTCATTATTTTGACTTCTGTTCGCGTCTGTGTGAAAAACACGAATACGCTCGTCTACTGGACTGGGCCACCACCCCCGTTTTTGCATGTCGGTCTTGCAAGCAAGAGAGACCCTCATTCAATTGTGGGTTTCATGGCCACACTGCGCCCTCTGTATGTATCATCTGCGAGCAGCAGATTCAAAAAATTAAGAGCAAATATAAAACAATTCGTGAATAATGCATAACTTATATTCACGAAGTAAGACTTTAACACGCACGAATCACGCACGGATCACGGATGCACACGCACGAAAGTCTGAGTTTACTCACGATCACGTCGTGACACACCGTGACACGTTAAAATCACGTCACGCGCGCACCTCTAGTTTAAAGTCAACATCAATATTCCTAATGATTCTGAATATATAAATATGTGATATCTATATCCTAAATATATTCTATTGGATAAATCAGTTGGAGTGAGTATTTGCAAGTGTATTTCAACTTCGGCACAGTCGAAATTAATTTTCCCCCTTCCTTTTTGTATGAGGTATTGTATAGTCTTTGCAAACAAGTTAATTATATTTTAAACCGCAATCAAAAATCTCTACATCTCTGTATGTCAGTGGGCTGATGAGTCAACTTTTGTTTGTTAATGATAACAATCAAATCAAGGCTTGATTTGTGAAAACCGCCGTGATTCAATACGATAGATTGTTAAGAAGTTTAACGTATCACATACATCAGTAGAAAACCACATAAAACAAGCTTGATATATGTATATTAAAAATTCTTCTAACTAAGCGAACTAATATCTGCGATTTATTGCTCATACGTAACGAAAATGATCCGTTGATTACAATAACGTCTAGCGAAAGTAAAAGAACAAAAGAGATGAGCCGGCTTAGATCACTTTAAAGGCCGACATTCACCACAGAGAAAGGTAAAGGTATGGTCCACTTTGAGCTGCTGCCACGGAATGGAATTAGCAATTCGGATGTGTACTGTCATCAAAATACAAAAAAATTCAGAGGACCTCTGTTTAAATTAATTAAAGTAAGTGTATATAAATCTCTGCGGACAAGCTTTCCTCTATGTTTTTAACTTTCCTTATTGGTTCATGAATCATGATTACTGACACTCGACCATAAGCGGAGCCATCCAAAGGCGTGTTCAGATCGCTTATAAAAGATCGCTTATAAAAGAAAAGCACACTAAGACATATCCGATAACTAAGGGATGGTAGTTCCAATAAGCGTAGTCTATGCTTATATGGTGGTTGATGCCTATTTGAATTCCATTGATGCCTATTGAAGCCATGGAAAGCGAAACTTAAAGATCCTATTTATGTACATGTCGCCTCGTGCTTAAGAACTTATGCGTTAATAGCAAGTTGGCTAAATTAAGCCATACACGTTAATCTTTCAAGGTTAACATCTTCATTTAAAATATTGATATCAAGTAGCACTTTTCCCTGATCCCTGATAAGCCGACACATTTGTTTTTATTATGATAAAAACTGACCTTGTCTTATCTGAAAGAATAATAAAAGTCTCCAGCGATCCTCTTCCAAGAATCTAAAATTACTTTCTTTCATTTTTTGCGACTGTGCTGAGACTATCTTTATTGATCTTATCTTTTTTAACTGTCTAAAATCATAATAACATTTACTTTATTATTATTATATAACTTTTGCGAATATCTTTATATGAAAAATCTACGTTTCAAATTTGGCAGTTGCTACAATAGACATAGAATATTACAGAACGCTTAAACGTTATTAGAATATAGCTAAATGTGTCGAACAAAATAATAAATTAATTTCCAAAAGAATTTCATTTGTATACCCCTTCAGAATATATAATACAATTGTTCACATGTCTGTAACGCTTAGAAGAAAGCATATCAATCCCCGTTTGACGAGTTGAGTCTGCCCGTTCGCCTGTCGATTTCTATGCTATCTTCCCTTCAGTTTTAAAGATGTCTAAATAAAAATTACATACATATTTTCTGCCCTTTTGTCGAAACTAACTGCATTGTAACGAATTAATTTAATTGATCAAGTATCTCAGGGAGCAACACTGGTACAAAGTACAGGTATACAATAACGTACTACGAACTTTTTTTTTGTAAAATTCATAAATTTCTTAATCATCGATGGTTGACGGGCCCTAAAGCCCTAAATCGTTCTGATTAAGAGGGTCGATTTTATTGGGGCATTAGCTCTAAAATATAAAGCTATAGTTTGGAAAACCAAATTCTTTAAACTTAACCAAACTGATATATTTTTATGCGAAATATCGGTTCAAAGAAGATTACCAGGTTTAACTTCGGTTGGCTACTTATTGCGTTCAGAAAATCAACATACCTATTGAACTATTCAATTTTGCAGTTTCAAAAAGAACACCAAGATATGGAGATATGTTGTAGATTATATTTTCAAATGGTTACCAGATCGAAGAACAACTCATTTTTAAAATTTCAGGATATAAATGGGATTTTGTGTTTTAAGATAGTTTACGAGATATGAGGTTCTTAAATCCAATTATACTTACCAGACCAAACCCAAGCACTCCCTTTCAAAGAATAATAACGTAACCGGAACCATTATTCACATTGGGAACATGAACCAATATTAAAATTTTTGTTATAAACCGAAATCCGTTAACCATTATATTAGGAACCGGAACCATACCAAAACGCTAATACCGTACCGTTTCGACTTTTTATTTAATACCTCACTGATTTTTGATTATTTAAAATAATGTTGATGACCTTTCTAAATTGTATATGTTACTTTTAGCCGGCTCGAGGTCAAGAAAAATAAACTTGTATTTCTGTTCTTTTTGGTTCCAATATATTTCGGCTTACACTCCTGTACCGCCTGACGTGGAGTTCGTTACAGCTACGGCAGATTTAAAGTTTGTAATTGTTTAAGAGCGTTTTTAGGTGTGTTAAACTTTAAATATTTTATGACCGTTTTTAGGGTCATAGAACGGGTTCAAATCTAACCAAATCGCGAAACATAATTAAAAGCGATCGTCAAAAATATTCGTCAAAAAATAACAAAAAATCTAATTTTAGATTTTGAAAAAAAAACTGTTTTTAATGCGTCATATCCCTAAAAGACAAAGTACAGTATTAATTTAAACGAGAGCGTTAGTAAAAGTCTTTGATATACCCGATATACCCTTAGGGAAAGAATTATTTATCCATAAAACTGGGTAAAAAAGATATAATGAAGTTGTACAAGACTGAAGAAAACATTTCCGACCCCATAAAGTATATAAGCTTGATAAGCGTCAACAGCCCAGTCGATGTAGCCGCTGTCTGTATGAACGTCTATATATTCTGAAATGCACAATAAGATCGGCTGAAGAAACCGGGAGTTTTGGAAGTAAAATGTTTTTCAGCCATCCAACAGGCAGCGAGAGGGGGACCAGCGTCGCAACTGCGGCTGCATCGTAACCGTAGGCTACATTTTTGTGTGTGTATGTATTATATGCCTATAAAACACATACAAAATCAAGTTTACAGGGAAGTTGTTAAATTCCAGAAATCGTGAAACATGTAATAATTAAATTTTCCGCCAATCATAAACATAGATTACTTTTAGTGAATCTCATGCAAGCACACTGAATAACTTCATCATATTTAAATTTGCTAAACAACGAATAACTGGACTTTCATTATTGAATTTAAGAAACATTCACATATAATAATAATGTTGGACTAGTGTTGGTTAAAGTTAAAATTAAAAACACTAGATTTGTAACCTGCCTTTCTCTACCTCTGTTGGGAAAGTGCTATACGCGATCATACTTTACAGCGTTCTTCAACTTTACTCTAATTTGTAGTACTGTGACCCATTATAATTTAATGTCGTGTGAAATTGTAAATCGTATGGTTATTTAAAACCGCCTTTTTTAAGTCAGTTGTGTTTTAGAATTGTTCAAAATAGTACGCGCAACTGAATCTTATGGATATAATTTGAACTGCATTAGTGTTTTTCCTAAGAGCATCGTTTACAATTTCTACTTTGCCTATAATCATCGTCAAATTTAACGCATAGATGAAAGCATCTGTTTGCGTGTAATTTCGTAATGCCTGTGATTATGTACAAAGTACTTGATCTTTTCTCCCTGTGTATGTCATAATAGCTCTATCTGTACGAATTTGTGAAAGCTTTAAGTTTATCTAATCGTAGCCGTATTTCCTGAAAATCGTAAAATATCGAATGTGTCATTTTCGATGGAAAACTATGATGGTTCATCTCAAAAATAAAAAGATCCAGATATTTCAACTCTAATTAAATTTTACTAAAAACTGTTAAAGTTTTCCATAATCTGGTTTCGTTTAATTTTCAGAGTCTAAATGCATATAACTCTCAACGAACTTCTAGCCTTGAGTGAAATTATCGTTTATGTGTAGTGCAATGTTTATGTTTGTTGCCATTTTACTCGTACACGCTCAAGCGATAACTCGGCGTCGAATTCCATGAGTGTTGAGAACTGTTGATAAAGATGAATTAGTTGAATTTTGGAAAGCACCCAATGCGGACATAGCGCTGTTAGTTCTATAATTTTTTATCACTGACATGACAAGAACAATTAAATATCATTTAATTTCAACGGAAGAGACTGCGCCCTTAGAGAATAACGCTTTGCAATGGATATTACGAGTCAGTGCAATTTTTATAATGCTGCTTACTATTGCCTTCTATAACTGGACTCCAAAGGTAAATCAATTAAATTATGTAGAACAAAGTACAACTACAGGAGCTACTGTAGTTAGTAATTTGTTTGAAGAGCTAAGAACGAGTACGAGGACTACTCAAGCTAATGAAGTGAACACTCAGTCTGAAGAACCCAATACAATCAGTTCTGTAACCCATTTACCAACCACTCAAGCAGAATTGAGTACTACCAGAAAGGCTGCCGAAAAAAATATATCTTTACCTAAAGGAACTGTAATAATTTTGCCAAGTTCTACAACCAAAACACCCACTACATTCAAGTCGAGAATATTGAATCATTATTTTGTGGATAGCGCTCAGTGTCGTATACCCTCTCCGGATCCCTTTGCCAGCGATGTGCTAAAGATTTATCACAAGAAACATTACTCAAAGTGTGATACTAGCACGGATATGCTAACTGTGAATTATGACGATTTGGAACGAAAGTACAAGTTACACAAACACGATAACGATTCAAGCTGTTGCTATAAGCAAATCTTGCGCGACGGCGTCAAAACAAAAGCGGATAAACTGTACAAGTAAGATGGATGTACCAAAAATTAATAATAATTAATTATACACTATGTATAAAGTTTTTTATATTGAGCAGCAGTTATGCTAATGTGAATACGGAGCTTAAAAGGATCATTTTACAAACATTTCGAATAGCCTTAGCTGAAAGCCATTTTTTGATGATTAATATTTCTTGAGTTTCATTCAGTTCTCCAAAAATGGTCAACAATAAATTTTTATGAATAAATTTTATTGAAATGGTTATAGTCACATAACAACAATTTCCCCATTAAGGAAAAGTCTAGCAATCTGTAGAACGTTCCGAAATGTTTGTATCAAAACATTTACAAATTGTAAAAATGTTTCAAAGATTTCCATTACTTGTCTTAAATTTTGTTATACATTAAAGTGAAATTAAAGTACTAAAGCTGTTATTTCTCGTGTCTGAGTTCTCATAAAAGTAGGCCGTGAAATACCTCAGGTAGCTGTGAGTTGTTTGTCAAAAAAGAGATCACTTACTTCATTTGTCTGAGTTCTCATGTGAGTAGCTCAGATAGATACTCACATCAGCTCTAAAAAACACAAAAACAGATTGAACATAAAATGTGCCTTAGCATTTCCGTTTATTACATTTTTTAAAATATTAAAACAAAATTTTATTTATTTTATTTCCAAAATGTATATTATCATTTTTCTAACATTTCTATATTTAAGGGAGGATTTTTGTAAGACTTAGAAACCCTAAGAGGGCTTATATTTATTTATCAAAGAAAAGTTTTTCCGCTTTTTAGAAATGATTTTTTTACTCTGTACCGAAGGTACATAGAGTATTTTGGGTTTGTGCAAATGTATGTAACAGCCAGAAGGAAGCATCTCCGACCCTATAAAGCATATATATATTCTTAATCAGCATCAACAGCCGAGTCGATATAGCCATGTCTGTCTGTCCGTCTGTCCGTATGAACGAAGAGATCTCAGAGATGGTAAGAGATAGAGGTTTGAGGTGTATGGAACATATATTTCTTATACTTGCAGGCAGATCAAGTTTAGTTTTGATTTTTGCCACGCCCCTTGCCTCCCCCGCAAATTGAAAAAATCCTCATATCTTTTACAATTTTGGAGTTAGGTTGTTCGAACCTTCGAAACATATATTCTACTCATGATTACTTATCGAGCCCCCATACATCGTTTTCCGATCAGATGAACGATAGTAGAGTTATAAGCAAATCAAATAATTATGCTGAGCCGCACTGCCCGTAATCGTGATGGGCAGCACTTGCACAGTTTGTGTGACCCCACACTTTAAAGTTATTAGTTATATACAAACAGGTACAAAGTATATTACAGTCGGGCTTGACCGACTTTCTTACTTGTTTTATATATTAAAAAGAAAATTTTATTCTAAAATAATACATTTTCTGAGTGTATATATTACAATTTTACCTGTTGAAAAATATATTTGAAATAATCATAAATCAATCAAATAAATAATAAAAAACAGAAACAATACCGGTACTAGCGTATCGGTATGGTTCCGGTTTTTTCGGTTCTTATTATAATGTTTAACGGTTTTCGTTTCTCAAGAAAATTGTATATCGGTTCCGGTTTTGATACCGATGCCTGGCTTAAAACGGTTTATTTCGGTTAACGCTTCCGGATACGGTATTATTCCCTGGTTATAAGCATTATCTATTGATTTTTTCTTACCAATTTTTGCCACGCCCCCTTTCTTTGTTGCGGCCGTTGCTGCCTACTTACACAGTTCAAGTGTCTCCATCCTTAAAAGTTATCAGTTATATACAAACTTTGACTGTTACAAAGTATATTCCCGTTCAAGTTTTTTGTTATTAAATTATTATAAAATGTATAAATAAAATGTTTACTCAAAATGTTTCCAATCTCTGATAGAAACACTTTTGTCTTAACAGATTGTTGCCCTGCAGTACTTTCCATCAGGATTTCGTAGTTCCATCAAATGTGCAGTCAATAATTACCGAATGCAGTCGCCTATATGGAAATAAAGTTATACAAAAGGATGCCTTTAGCTTTGTACACCACATTAATGAGTCAAAATCAGCTGGCAATAACTCAACACAGCAAAGACCAAGTGTCTTACTTTGGGGTATTGATTCCCTGTCCCGTATGAATTTCCAACGCACCATGCCGCAGATGTTCCAGTATCTTCGAAGCCAGCACTGGTACGAATTGCAGGGCTACAATAAGGTAATAAGTAGAAGGATTCTAAATTTCTTTGTATAATATTAAGATTCTTATCATAGATGGGTGACAATACCTTTCCCAATTTGATGGCTGTCTTGACGGGCTTCAATAAGACACACGCTATAGAAGCTTGCCGACCCACCGCGGTGGGTGGCTTGGATGCCTGTCCCATGTTGTGGAAGAAGTACAAAAATCAGGGCTATTATACCGCTTATGCCGAGGACTGGGCTAATTATGCTACCTTCAATTTCAATACAAAAGGTTTTCGTGTACCACCCACCGACATGTATATAAGACCCTTAATTCTGGCACTGGAAAAGGAGGTAAAAAATGTGGCTGCTGCTGGTATACCCTATTGCTTGGGCAGGCGACACTATGCCGAGTATATCTACGACGCTGCTGTGCAATTTACAAGAGTCTACCGGGATGAGCCTTCGTTTGGCATGTTTTGGACAAATTCCTTCAGTCACAATGACTTCTCTTTGTCCTCCGCCATGGATGAAAGAATGGTGGAATATATGCGTACCTTGGATAGAAATGGTGTAATGAATAATACCATTATTATTTTCTTTAGCGACCATGGCATGCGTTTTGGGCCTTTACGTAAGCTAAAGAGCGGGTTTCTGGAGGAGCGACTGCCCGTGATGTATATACGTCTACCGAAATGGTTTCGAGAAAAGTATAAGAGATTTGTAGAAAATTTGGAGCTGAATAGAAATCGTCTAACTTCACCCTATGATATACATGCCACACTCTTGCACATACTGCAGTTGGACACTTCCTCAGAGCAACTGCCACGTCCCGAGAATTGTCCCAGCTGTCACAGTGTTTTTGAAGAAGTTTCCCCAAATCGGAGCTGCCCAGAGGCGGGCATAGACGAACATTGGTGTGCTTGTGAGGATTACGTCGAGATTTCTCTCATAGATGATATAGCCCAAAAGATAGCCGAGCAGGTGGTAACTAAAACTAACGACTTTCTGGCCGAACGATATCTTACAGGTCTATGCCAGCATTTAGAATTAAATCAAATTGTGTCAGCATATAGAAAATCGAATATGAAAACCTATCGGGTTCAGTTCATGGTCACACCACATAATGCCTTAATGGAGGCCTCGGCCGATTGGCACAGCTCCAACCAAACAATCTCTGTAAATGTGCACGATATCAGTCGACTCGATCCATATAAAAACTACTCAAAGTGCATAAAGGATGCGGCAGCCCAAAAGTATTGCATCTGCTTTGAGTAATTAACCCAAATCCACCCTGGACAACCACAAGACCACAATATGTATACACACACCTATGTGTACAAGTATTTGTATCAGTCGTTATCTCGTGCTCATTGTTCTGGCCTATCGCAAGGGACAATCTTTGGTTCGTTACCGACCAACTGCTTCCGCAGTTAACTGAGGAGCAAATTAGTTGACAATTGCTTGGCAATTGCGCTAACTGTTCCATTGATGATTAAGTCGCACGATAAGCTAGCAAATTAAAATTAATTTGAAAACTAAAGGCACTGATAACTGTAAGCAAATGACAATCTATGGGTTAGTGTCGTTCAAATTGAAATGGAAACTAATTTTGTTTGAGTAGAACTAATCATATTTTCACTCACCTAAAGTGGGGTAATACTCGTGAGTATGATAAGGTTCTGCGGAATTATAAAGGCTTATTGCAATATTTCTAAGTACACTGACCTTAGACAAGAATATCGATAAATTCGCTAGAGCTTATCAGCATGCAAGGCTGTTGGGTATGTTTATTTATCTAAGTACGTTTACGTTTGTAAGTCAACACACTGATTAATTTATTAATGCAATTCCTAAGGGGGTCATTTATTGTGAGCCTAATAATAAAGAATCATGAAAAGTATACTGAAAAAAACATTATTTTGTAATTGCAGGAGAGACGGGGGGTGGCTAAAATTGAAAATAAGCACTTCAAACCTCCAACTCTTACCATCTCGCAGACTTACAAAAGAAGGCATAATTAGCACTAAATTGAGTTCGACCATTTGGTCACTCTGTTTATGATAAAGCTTTATTATTTTCCTCCTAAAGGCCTATTCTCATATGACATAAATTTTATTTTCGGCACTATGCTTCATATAAATAAGACAGCTGTTCAAAAGCATTCTGATTTTAAAGCTCTTCAAAATGTTTCTACACAGAGAAAAAAAAAGCTCAAGATCAATTTAATTTTTGCTGTTTAAAATTAACTTTTAAAAATATCAATTTTTTCATACTTAATATAAATAGTTTCTTAGACGTCTTCCCATAAATGTGTGCGTTGGTTGACTGCGTTGAGACGTCATTCCATGCAAGGACTCGAGTTCGATCCCCCAGACTAGTCAATATATATATTTTTTTTTTTATAGAAGGATCGTATTGATATTTTTTATCATATCAAGTTGATCTTCGTCATATCGGAGTGAAATTGATATGAAAAAATGTGGAAATGACTGCCATTTCATATCAATTTTTTTCTCTGTGTATTCATATAAAGCATTGTGACGGAAATAATTATTATGTCATCTGAGAATAGGCCTTAAGATCGGATCTAAAATAAATTGACCTTAGATTTGCATCCAATGGAGCTTTCAAAAATGTCCAAAGAATATTATAATATCCATTCCAAATGGATCTTAATTTTTTTCTGTGTGGAAAACAAAAAAAGCCCAAGACAACCATTTGATAAGATCAGCTTGTCGCTGTCCAATATGAGTTGTTGCCACCTATAAGGAAGCGCTATCATCATTGATTGGTGGGTTTGAGTCATGCAATTAGCGATAAACGAACACAGTGTTTCCAGTAAAACGGTAGAAAAATAAATCTTTTGCTCTGTCCCGTCCCGATCACCCCCAACCCCGCAGATCTTTTTTTGAAGAATCGCGGGAGTTCTCAAAGCCAAGTGCTTTTAAATCTGGAATTAGTATTTTTTTATTTCGACCTAATCTAATCTCACTTCCTACTGAAGATTATTTCACGCAGGGTTGAAATGTAGTTTTTTTTTGCAATAATATTAAAAGCTTTTGCTTTTTTTTTGAAACGTCTCACATACTACGTATATCCACAAATAAAAAAAACACAACTTGACTATATTATTTGATTTAGTAATATTGTACCCATTTCATTGAGAGAAAAAGCATACAAGAGAAAAAGCATGGTTTTATTATAGTCAGTCACGAAATCCGACTTTTTTCTTATATAAAATCAAAACTTCTGAATTAAGGAAGATATTTTATAAATCGAAAATGCCTGAAATTTCTTAAAATTCAAAATGAATGCCCATACAGGTTGCTTAAATTTTCGTTCTGAAATTAATAACCAGATCATACTTTTTTTATCTCAAACTTTATTTATTTGATATAAATTATTTCAGATTTAAGAAACTTAATATTATACGAAAAATTAAGAATTACATATGTATTTAAAATTTTTTTTTGGATAATACACAAATCCTTATTCTGTTCTTTTCTTGATATTTTATACCTTGATTTTAGCTTCTTGGACTTTCTCGGATAATTCACGGATTTTCTATCAATTTCGTGTAATATTTTTCTATACTAATGAAACATCATCTCACTTAATTTCTGAGATTCTCCAAAAGTCAAATACTTTTGGATTTAGCCAATAAACAATTTACACAAGTGACAATGGTGTGAAATATTAAAAAAATATTTTTACTGCAAATTATAGCTGCACTTTTTGTTATCTAAAAGTCAATAAAATACTATGAGTTTTCTTAGGTATTCTGGCAAATATATGCCTTTTAAAGTCCGTGCACCGTGTAATAAACTAGAAAGCTATCTACAACTTTTTTTTATTAGTTACTATAAACGCTACAAATGTCATTCGTTTTCTTCTTAAATGGCATGTTATAGACATAAAACACTGAACAAAAGATAACTATCACTTACACACAGGCAAAACATTTTTTTATAGGTTCAAGATTATAAATTTAATATTCAGCCAGCACTAAAATTTATCAAATAGAACAATTAATGAAGTAAATATAGGTAACAATTAAACCCTAAAAATAATCAAAACGAAGCGTCAGGCAAAAGTTTATCCCCAAAAGAAAGAATTTACGCTGTGATAGGATAGTTAATAGTTTACTTATTAAACTAAGTACAACCGAGTTTCATTTGAAGTTCGTCGTCCAAATATATTCTCAGGAGAAACAACCATATCCCTTATAACGATAACCACGGAAATTACCAATTAATATCATTTGTGACTTAGACGGGATTTACACCATGAAGCAAACTTCATGAAGTTTTCTTAGTAGGCGAGAGATTTTAATGTATTTATTTACGATTCGTTTAAATGGTCTGAAAGATTTCCTATTAATTTCATAGAATTTCAAACAGTTGCTGAACAATGAAGCAGTATTATACATAGGCTCGCTTTTAAATAAATTGTGTTCAAAATACAAAATGGATTGCATGTCCAGGGATTCCCAGAAGTAGTGACTTTTGAAAGAATTTTAATATCACTGCTTGAAATTCGAATTTTTGTGTGACTATCATAATGCTATGTTAATTGTATAAATAAAGATTCTCAATATGTTTGGAAAAATATATTATATTAAATTATTATAAATTAATATATGTTAGAAAAAAAATGTTCCTAACAATAAAAAATCTTGTTTCTTCATGTAAAATTAACCATAAAATAGTAAAATATCTAAAATTATTGGATTAATAATAAAAATATATATACTTTTTGAAGTATTTTCTAAATAAACCACCTGCAAAATGCACAAAAAACATAAATTTCCATCTCGCGAATGAAATTGGAACTTTACAGCACATTGAGCAGCACCTATTAAACATAAAGCAGTATCTTTTACAGATTTTTATGTAGAAATTATTCTATTTTCACAAGATATTACACATTTATACCAAATCCAAAATTTTTTTGTTTATCTACAGTTTAGGGGACAAATAGAATAGTCTCTCAATTTTAAAGCTATCGAAATTTGGAAACAAAGTCTTCTTTTTACTGCACGTAGCATATATCGAAACCCGGATCGGATGACTATATTATATAGCTGCTTAATAAAAAAAACTTGTTTGTTTAAGATGATAGGGTGTTCATTGAACATTCATATCATTTTGATTTTATCAAAATCTAACATTCATACATTTGTTATTTTTTTGGTTCTACTTGTTCTCTTCCACATTTTGTTGAAATAATTTAATAGTTGAACATTCTCAAGATAAAAAAAAACAGTGTGCAGAATAATTTTATGGTCATCAATTAACTTTTGACACGCAGTTAAAGAAAGCTAATTGAGTGCATACCTAACTAATAGAAAATCGGTCGAACATGTTTAACGACTTCGCACGTGCGTTTTTATACACTTGAAAAGTGTATATTATTTTGCCCAGAAGTTTGTAACGCATAGAAATATTCTTTCCGACCCCATAAACTATATATTCTTGATCAGGACGACGAGCTGGTTCATTTCCGTCTGTCCGTCCGTCCGTCTGTCTGTCCGTCTGTCTGTCTGTCTGTCTGTCTGTCTGTCTGTCGTTGTCTGTCTGTTTCACGCGAACTAGTCCCTCAGTTTTAAAGCTATCGAGCACAAATTTTTTTACGCAGCAACTAATTGTCGGAACCGGCCGGATCGGATGACTATATCAAAGCTGCCATAGGAACGATCGGTCCAAAAACTAGTTCTAGTGAGAAAAACTTTTTGTTTTCATCGTAGCGTCACCAATCGTGGTATTTATTAGTTTTATATGCTTTCGACAATTCTGGAAAATTTATCAAAATCGGATGACTATAGTGTTAGCTGCCATAGGAACAATCGGTCCAAAAACTAGTTTTAGTGAGAAAAATTTTTGTTTTCCATCGCAGCTTACCAATCGTAGTATATTTAGTTTTATATGCTTCCACACAATTCTGAAAAAATTTATTAAAATCGGATGACTATAGCTTATAGCTGCCATAGGAACGATCAGTCAAAAAACTAGTTCTAGTGGGAAAACCTTTTTTGTTTTCTATCGCAGCGTCACCAATTGTGGTATATATAAGTTCTATATGCTTCCACATAATTCTGGAAAAATTTATAAAAATCGGATGACTGTAGCATATAGCTGCCATATAAATGGTCGGTAAAAAAACTAGTTCTAGTGAGAAAAACTTTTTTGTTTTCTTTCGTAGCGTCCCCAATCTTGGTATATTTTAGTTTTATTGTTTTCACATAATTTGGAAAAATCTATCAAAATCGGATGACTATAGCATATGCTGCCATAGGACCGATCGGTCGGAAAATGTGTTTTACTAAGAACAATTTTTTTTTATAGTATACAATTTTTATTATTAATAATTTAAAAATTTTAAATATCTGATATCTATATTCTATATATATTTTACCGGTTAAATCAGTTGGAGTAAAGTTTTTCAAGTGTATTAAAACTTCGGCACAGTCGAAGTTAGCGTTGCCTTCTCGTTTTACATTAAGGGGGTCTTCTACCTTTGAAATAAAATTTTTTAGATTTTTTTGTTTTGCATTATTATATAGTTGGACCTTCAAGGGGAAAGGTGAAAGGTGAAAGGTCATCCCCTTCAAACCATTTCAAAATAACCGCGTTTTCTCGAAAACACGTTTTTTGACCTGGTAGCCATGATTACGCCAGTTTCACTGAACCGATTTTGATCAGCCATGTTGCAATCGACGCATAATTGTGTTATTCTGGTCCCTACCTCAATCAAGAGGAAAAACAATTTTTACTAAAAATGAAAAATCGAAATATTTTTTTTAAATGGACGCCTATTTTTAAAAAAATATTGAACAATACGGTTCAGAATTACATCAATTCTGATCATAACCTCTTTAACCGTTTTCAATTTCGATAACCTGGAGTCTCGGAATCATGCCACCACCTCTTCAACTTTTTTTTTTAGACCTTAAGTGGCTGGCCAATAACTTTTGAACAGCCCTCGAAATCCAAAAATGTTTTTGTATGTTTTATTATATAGTTAATTAATAACACAAATCCAAAAACCAATCTTAACAAAAGCTCTTATGATTTTCGCTCCAGAATTTTTTAAAAAACACTCATAAAACACTGTTCAAAGGTAGAAAACCCCTTAAAGCGAAAACAAACTATAAATATGGAAAATATTTGTACAGGCATGCCAAATTAATGTTGTACAATATATTTTAATTTTGTTGATTTTATATGTTTTGTTGATCAAGCAAATGTGATTTTGTGTTGTCGAAAACAACTAGATTATTTTGTAATTAATCTCTTCTGCCCGTTTTTGCCCCTTTCTTAGTAAAAATTGCGTTTATTTTAGCGTCAAACACAGCAAAATTGATGCTAGTTGGTTATATGGTAGCTATATGAAATAGTGGTTCAATCCAGAAGCAATTATGGTAAGTTGGATAATAACCTATTTCCACTGCTACATATATGTACATTAACAAATTTTTCTGTTCCACTACAAAAAAGTTCCATCAATGTTAACTTGACATGTTAACTCTAATGATATGTTAAAATGTGGATGACAACCAAACATTTGCATAGGCTTTGTATACTTGTTTTAGTCTACGAGAAACTGTAATTTAAAGTAAAATCATAAACATAAAAATAAAGCAAAAAATCAAAAATAATAAACCATCTATTACCGGGATTCGAACCAGCATATCAAAAAAACAAGGCGTCAAGCCAATCCACTCAGCCAATGCCTTTTTCGTCAAATCAGGTAGCATAATTTCATATATAGTTAATCGATACTTAATGTTAACATGGAGTACTTTTATGTTAAATTTCGATTACTCAGTTTGTTTAGGGCGAGTACCAACATCAGAATTGATATACATCCATTTAACTTTATTTCATATAGAAGGCCCTGTGAAAAAAATTCCATTCCATCAACACCACGATGTAATATTTGTAGCATTGGAAAACTTAGGGTCTAAAAATAAAAGCATAAACCGAAAAGTGGTTCAATAGTTTTAACAAAGTTGGTGGAGCTCGGCCAGATTAGATATATGGCAGCTATATAAAATAGTGGTTCTAACCGAACCAGAATTGGTGAGTAGTCTGTACAAATCGATTTCAAATTTAATAACTTAAAAAAATTGGTACTAGTCGGCCTGAATAATTACATGGCTGCTATATAATAGGTCATCTTGGGGGCTCAAAATAAGCGTAAAAGTTAGGGCAAACATCTCAATTATTATAATTTATGTCAACTTTTTGGGCTTTTTGAAAATAGTGCGATGCTTAAGTTGAATTGAATTGCTTTCATTTCATTTTTGGTATTTAAACATCATTTCCTAACAAAATGAAAATACATTCTGTATGCCATTACTTGCCATATGCAAACTACAATTAATAATGTAATTGATACTTTTCCCAACCACCCCGAAAAAAAGGGGGGAATAAGTTTAATTTGAAACCGGTTACGGCGACTGGTCACTGTTGTAAAAACAAATTTACGAATCAATCAAAACATACGCGCATTAAGATCTCTGAGGCTCAACTTGTTTTCCCATCGAATGGCAGATGAGTTCATTAGGGAGGGAGAAAGAAGCCCAAAGAAGTAACCGCAAACAGAAGCAAACACACAAAAATTGAGCCAACCAAGAGGGATGCAAACATATCAACTTCAATTACTTGCGCTGCCCTAATCTCGTTCTGATAAGGGTTTTGTTACCTGATAAGTGGCATAGGCCGCCGGGTAACGCCTATTAAACGCCTCGTTGCTTCCGCAATCCTCAATGGCAGCCTCTCGTCAAAGAGCGAGACGGATATAGTGTATCAGTGTATCAGGAAAATGGCGGACGCACCTTAAATAGCTCGAGAAGGCGCACGGTACTCAACAGTAGCATTTCGGCCAAAGGATCGTCAGGATGTGTGATTTTAGCATTGATTATATACTGAATCGTGCCGGCGATAGATATATGGGCACCAATGCCTCCGTCGGTGTGGGTGTGTTGCAACGTCTGCGGAATAGCTTGCCATATCATCCTTATGCCCAGCCATTGCCAAAGGAAGCACGGATATCGCCCTCGGCACAACCACTGCTCGAGGAAGGCCAGTTGCCCATGTACGACTGGTTGCAATATACTCGCTACCATCCGCCCAAATTGCCGCGTGCTCTTAGACCAGGTGGACCCACCAAGCGTACACCCGGACGTCTACCTCGCATACCCTTCACACCCGCCCAGTTGCAGGCTCTGGAGCGTGCCTATAAGGAATCCAACTATTTGAGTGCCGAGGATGCCAATAAGTTGGCCGAGTCCTTGGAGCTGACCAATACACGTGTTAAGATCTGGTTTCAAAATCGTCGTGCCCGCGAACGACGCGAGAAACGGGAAAAGGATGAGAGCTGCGATTCCACTTTCTCATCGAATGCTTCCAGTCCGGAACCGGAAATGCTTATTATTGTTTAGGATGCGGTTATTGTGTAACCTGTGATGGATAATTTGGAAAATATTCAAATTTTGTAGTGTCTTAATGTAAATAATCGTTGTAAGCTTAAGAAAAATACCGACAATAATAAATTAATTAAGAATAAATTTAATAAACTTAAATATAATTTGCGAAAATATTGGTTTGTTGTTCAAAAATAATAATAAAAGAACAGGAAGCAGGCTGACAAATAAAAGGCAACTTTTTACCACACAGAACAAAAATGAGAAGCTATATACGAGTCTAAAAAAATTAATTTGATCCCGACCTTCGGATTGAAGATTGAACGAAAAACTTGGAACGATCCTAGAATACTTGTGTCAATCCGATAATACTTATTTCAGGGTCGGATCCTTCTTAAAAATCAAGACAAAGTATTTCAGGATTGGTAAATTCGTACTCAAGTCAATCCTTTCGTACTTGATTTGAGAAATTCAGAGAACGACCTACTTCTGACATAGTTGGGATTGATTTTTATCAAATATTTTAAATTCTAAACTTAGGTATCCTTTTTTTCCTCGATTGACCACTTTTTGTTTAGTAATTCGAAATCGCTATTAAACGCAGCTTACAAGAAAATTTATCTGATTTGGAAAGGTAACTTAATGTGGTCACAGGACAAAAAAATGTATACATATCTCGTTAAACTCGTTTATCCTATTATATTAAGACAATGAGGACCTGGGATAAAACGAATAATTGATTTGAATTTAGCGACCAAAGATATATAAGAATGTTTGCTAATATTTTCTGGTCCAAAACCTTTTAAACCTGTAAAATCTGCTAAATGTTTGGCACAACGGTTCAAACACATTGCAAAGTCTAAGTTTCGGTTCTCCGACCGATTTCTTATCTAATTGTACCTTAAGGGATGTCTTGATATTTAGAATATAGAATATATAGATAGAAGAAACATTTCCGACCCAATAAATTATATATATTAATTCTAGACCAGTGTGAACAGCGGTCTATCTGTCTGTCGATATGAACGCGTCGATCTGAAAAACTTTTTAAGTGAGAACCATTTGACTTAAAATATATGATATCAGGCTTAGTATTTATCTATTTGGTAACGTCCAATAAGATTGGTTAAGATCGGATTGGGGGGTCTTTGCACCTTTACATAGGGTTTTTTGAGTGTTTTTTAAAAAGAAAAATAAATTCTTGAGAGATAACCATAACAGCTGTTCAATTTGGTTTGGTTGAAAAAAAAATATTTTGGAATTCGAGGGCTCTTCAAGGTGGAAAGATAGTAGCCATGATTCTGGGACAGGTTATCGGAAATGAAAACAGTAAATGAGGTTGTGATTGTGATTGATTGTGTGTGAAGATTGCAACATGGCTGATCAAAATTACTTCAGTAGAACTGGCGCAATCATGGCTAAATGGTCAAATAACGTGGTTTCGAGAAAAACGCGCTTAAAGTTTAGAGCAACGAATAAAATACTCACTTAAGCAAGAACATTGCTCCGCTAAAATGGCTATAATTGCTGAACTATTTCGAATATATGTCCAAGCTATAATAATAATGCAAAACAAAAAATCGAAAAAAAAAACAAATTTCAAAGGTAGAAGACCCGGAAGTTATGCACGAATCGATAATTTATCAATCTAGTGGTTATGACAATCAATGGTCGAATGGACCATTAGTTGTTGTAGTCATTCATAAGTCCTCTTCCAAGGCTTCCAAAAGTGCCTGGTCTTCGAAATTGGATTGTAACCTCTACCTCTACGCGGATTGTATTGTCAATTTACAACAGGACTTTTGTTTTTTTTCCCTTCTCGAATTCGAATTTGATATTAAAAATGCATCTTCACGAGATAGTGCTCTAATCCGATTCTTTTCCTTTTATAATATGTATATAAGTTCTTGGAAAAGAGACTTAAGTAATTTTTTGAACCAAAAACCATAACAATGCAAAAAACAGGTCATAAATTTAGAGGGTTAAGATATAATGTTTTTTCTTTTTAATTTATCATATAAGTTGTTCTGTATATTTCTATCAAGCTAAAATTTGGCAGTCTATAATATACATAAATCGTGTTTTACTTAAATCAGTTATAGGAATAATCGTTTGCTAATTCGGGCACTCTTCATCTTAAACACTTTTATGCCGAATTGAATGAATCATAAATATTTACGACTAAGTTACAGAAATACTGGGACTTGTAATTTTTTTTTTTACAAATTTCTATGGAATAAAGTAATTCCACTTGGCAGTGAGCAACCGGTTTCAATTGCTTAAGCGATTCCGTTTTTACTCAAACCTGATCTAGTAACCGTATACATTTAGATATGTTTGTTAAATTTAATTATAACATAAAAAAACTAGGACTAGGAATTCGGAACAGGGTCGAATAGGATGGCTGATGAATGCTGCTACAATTTTTTTTTTTAATTTCTTTTGTTTTGTGTGGTTAATCTGTTACTTCCTTTGTTTTCATTTCACTGATTGATTTTTTTTTAATATGGTGAGAAGATACTTCATGCAACGGTATTACATCCAGCTCTTTAAATAATTTATTTGAATTTAAATAAAGGTTCAATAAGTTTATTAATGTAGCATCATTCATCAGCCACACTATATATATAACATTCCCAAACTGAGCCACGTTTTTCGAACTAAACTTGCTCAATTTGTAAACATTGTTCTCAATTGACAAAAGCGTTGTGAGATCTAATTAATGCGACCGCCTCAACTTCTTAGAACTGGTCGGTTCATGGTTTTTGGATTTCTTCAATCGGATTACAGACATCCCTAACCGCAACCGGACCTAGGTTTGGTTCAAAAATAAAATCAACTTAAATATTTATCTCAACAATTTCAGGTTTTTTTTTTCATTTTTTTACAAGGCAGCAAACCGTTTCGGTTTCTGGATCGGTGTAATATCTGGGAAAAATGAGCTTTGTAAATCATATCAAATCATGGAATATTTCGACTTTGAGAAGGGAAATAAAACTAAAGATGGACATACCAACTATTCACATTTATGTACGAGCACAAAGTGGAAGGATCAAATACTACAAATCAAAAGCTGAAATCGATCGAAAATAAAGTCATAAATGATTTAAGGTTCGATCTACAACTTTCTGTTCGATTTGTTAAGGAACTGGCCCGCGAACTGATGCTTAGACTCAAACCGAACCTTTTGTCAAATTTGAGAGTTTTGCAGCCTTAACTTTAATTATTTTATTCCACCATTCTTCTAAGAAGTCCACTCCTTTCTCAACATTTTTAAACCACTTTCGTTCTCATGAATTTTCACTTGATAAAAAACATATATGTTAACATTAGGTAATTTGATATTTCATTGTGAAAACTGCAAGGTTGACTTGTTCAATTTGTTTCCCACAACATTAGCATCCCTTCAATGAGATCAAACGAAGACGCTTCCCTCCCCTTACCCATAACCCAACGATGAATGAAAAATGCGGAAATTCGCGTGCCGGAAAAAAAAACAGGCAAACCTAAGCCGATTTTGCAATTGTTGCTGTTTTCATGGTCAAGAATAATTTGTTTTTCCGCCTGCCTTTTGTTGGCAAACATGCAAAAATATCAGATTACTTTCAAAAAGAGGAAAATGCCGACATCCTGCAATGTAAATGAAGATTTTTTTTGGCTTGGCCACAAATGAGTTTACGCAAATCCTAGAGATGTCTGCTACTAATCCCCTTCCCCCCTCCTAAAAACTAATCCCGATCATATGAGGACAACCGGAAGAGCAGAAAGAGAGCAACACGAGCGTGCGCCATTTATTAATTTTAAAAATGTACCTCCAAGGAAGAAGAATTCAGAACTCAAAGGGTTCGAAAATAGTTGATGAATATGAAATGTCCACTGTCTGCAGCATAGCTAAAGCCTAGCCTATTCAAAACCGCACTCATTAGTTGCGGATAATTCGTGTAAATTTGTTAAATCGGCTTATGATTTGCATTCAATGAACGAATGTTTATGTTACTAATCTAGTCCAGTTTGTCAAAACAATGCGGCAATATTTATTCGAATGGCGTAGAAAAACACACAGAAATTGTCCCTTGGCCTTAGGATGAGACGCAGGCGCAGGCGCATACCGAAAAATTGGGTCAAGACAGGTCCAAAGGACAGGCACTATTAGGCAGCTGGATTAAGGTAATTCCCGTTTGTACGTAGATTGAGGTAAGCGCGTTGTTCGGGCGGGCTTATAAAGGCGTCTGACAGACTGGTCTTTTGTGCTTCGACAGTAAATTTTAGTCTACACACATTTGAAGCATTTGTCAATAACCAAAAGGAACATAAAAGTTTACTGTGAAGATTTATTAAAATATTTTTAATAATATTCTTTAATTTTTTCTTTGTTGTTTTCTTTCACAAAACAAATAAATAAAACTTCACATAACAAAAAAAAAAAAATACTTAAAAACTTAAGAAAAAGTTAACAAAAAAAATGTGGATGAAAGGTAACTTCGGTCTACCGAAACCCCGCCCTGCGCCAAAAAAAAGTTTTGAGTTTAAACGTCCCGTTTCCAGAACTTGGGGATTTCCAAAATTTATTAATTACACTAGCTTACAAAAAAAAAAAAAAAAAAAAATACCCATTGAAGTTGTTTTTTTTTCTTATGTACTTTGGAATGTTGAACTCAAATGAAATGAAATTAAAAAATTTGTTTATGTATACGTTTTTGAGTTAGAATTTTTTTTTTAATTTTTCGGTAGGTACCCTTACATTTTATGACATAACTCGAGTTAGAAACTTTAGAATGCGTCAAGCAAGTTATTAATTAAAAGGATATGCAATTTTTAATAATCTAGTTGAAGATCATTTTCCAATTGGTTTAGTAGTTTGAATGCTACAAGCAAACATATTTCGAAAAAATCAATTTTTTTCTGAAAAACGTGCAAAAATTGTTTTCCTTAAATCTGTAAAAATTTATAAATTCCGGCATTTTCCTTGTGTAAAGATTTTTTAACTTTAAAAAATCGAATTTCTACAAACCGAGACTGAAGTCAATTGAATGAAATATAGTTTTTACCATATGGAATTTTCCGTACATTTCTAAAATGCGAAATCACGTGCCTACTATGCTTTCAAACCGAGTTTGAAGTCAATCGGATGAATATAGAATTTACCGGTCATTCCCTTGCTGTCGGATTTTTCGAAATCGCGAAAACACGAGTTTAATTATTTCGCTTATTTTATTTACAATCCGAATTTAACCCTGGAAGGTCATCGTTCGTCGATTCGACTACAGAACTGTATGTACATCAAACGTACATCAAAATAGCTATGACCTTCCAGGGTTTAAGTCAATCGGATGAAAATCAAAATTTTTCCCATGTTAGCTTTTTCGAGAATTTTCCAAATTCCCACTTTCAACTCATTTGGAAACTTCTGTGAAAGTATCAACTTTCCATCTCAGCGTAAATTTCCAATGAATCAGTTAGTTAGTCAGTTATGTGGTCGGAGACGCATTCTTCTATGCGTTACAAACATTTGTACAAAATAAGAATACCCTCTACAGGGATAGTACAAATTCTATAAATTACAAAAATCTGAAATTTAATGCCGATTTTAAAATTCCAAAAACCGGCTATCCCAAATTTCTTAATAAATAAGAGCAGGTCGCTATATCAACAACTAAAACCGAAAAACCCAAAAGCCGTTAATTTCAAAATTTCAAATAAAGATATCAAACAATGTGGTTCTATTTTATAAAAATGAATTCGATTGTCAAATCTATGTCTCTCTTGTCAATGCATATTAATTTAAAAATAATTAATTTTGTTTATACGGTGTGCCTTTGCAAGTTTAATATTTGAATAAATGTTAACTGATTTTTGAAATAACATTTAACCGCCCTCATTGCCCTTAACAGCACGACGTTCTCTCCTAACAGCACACTGTTAACACACTAACATTTAAGTAAGTTGGCAGCACCACACAGTGCCTCAATGCAACCCTGCCTCGCCATCTTTCTTTTTCGGTAGATCCGCACACAAGTGACAAGGTGGGCAATTTATTTTTATAAAAATAATATGAAAAATATAATATTCCAATTACAAAAGAACGCTAAATGTGCAGTTGAGAGTGCGGCAATTGTGGCAAGCATTAAATGCCAAACACAACTAAATGAAATATTCTCCAAACAAGTGAACGAAATGTCACACGTGCTTCTCTGTTGAGAGTGTGAGAGCGTTGACAAGGGAGGCGTAGGCAGAGGGGAAAATTGTAAATTAATTTCTGGCTTTTTACGCTTTCCAGACTCTATCAACATGCAGTTGTTCGTACGTGGCTTAGAAACAATTGAGGCTTTGGAGGTGTCCCAGGATGCCACCATTGCTGGCGTCAAGGTGAGCGGAATAGCAACAATATAAATGTACGCCCTAACCTTAAATCGTTTTTTGTTGTTTCAGAATCAAATTGCCCAGCTGCATGGCTTCGATACCGAAGAGTTCAGCCTGAACTGTGAGGGTGCCACTCTGACCAATGAGACGCCCGTGACAGCGCTCAGCTCATTCGAGTTGGACATTACCATCCCCATGCTTGGTGGTAAAGTGCACGGCTCCTTGGCTCGTGCCGGCAAGGTTAAGGGCCAGACGCCCAAGGTTGAGAAGCAGGAAAAGAAGAAGAAGAAGACCGGTCGCGCTAAGCGCCGTATCCAATACAATCGTCGCTTCGTCAACATTGTCCAAGGCTTTGGTCGTCGTCGTGGTCCCAATGCCAACTCAACGTAAACGTGTTTGATCGGAAGATTAAGGATGAACAATGTCGTTGACCTTTTTTTTGGATTGCAAAATGATGTTCATAAAGTAATTTCCCCCCAAAAAGAATTAAACAAATAACAACTTATTTTACACATTTCAAGTTGAAATCACCAATGTGTCGTGTGTCTGTTTAAAAAGCGATTTTCGAAGTTTCCGTGAACATATTTTAAACCGATTTGAGGTCAGTTAGAAGTTTGTCATGTTTATCTCCGACTTTGTGGTCCATAGCTGAAGGTTTTCATTTAATCAGTCTTTCAAACGCTTCCCAATCTCTTAGAAACGACAAAATAATATTGTGTGCCAGAGAATATAATTTATTCAAAATTTTATTTAAGAGTGCACAAGAGTTTGTTAGCAAATCTCTTCACAAAAACTTTCTAGTGAGTGAAAACATTTTGTTTGCGCCTTATGCTTAGCACATAGAATCGATAATACCAAAATTCAAAGCAACCCACCATCACTGCCAATATAAAACCAAATAACAGCACCAGAAAACAGCCCTGCATGTCATCCATGTTCACCTTGTGATTGGTAATCTGACGCAAGACACTTTTGCCATTGCATTTATCCGCATTGGGCAGATTTATTTGATGCCAGCGCTCGATAAAGCCCATGCGAAACATACGATCTATATGTAAATTAATCAGATGCAAGTAGGGACTGTCCAAAGGCACAATCAAACCAATCTGTTCATCCAGAAAGTTCTCCTTGCCCAAAGCAAATCGGCATTCCTTGTCATGTTCAAAATGTTTCTGAATAATCAGCAACAAATTGATGCGCCAATCTATATTAATGCGCTGGCCCCGCTTGACGGCAGCTATATCCTCACCCTGGACACTATTGTAGATCATGGCTCTATCCATAAAACGCTTGAAATCCTCACGCGTGGTGGTCAAAGCGTATTTCTCAAAGAAGGTGCCATTGCGTAGGCCATACTGAGAGATCTCCTTGTGGCGATGCAGCTGGCTAAGAAAATCAATGCCCGGCTGGAATTTGGGAAATGTAAGAAAAGCCACCAAATTGCCGCAGTAGGTGGTGACCAGCACTATGACCACAATCCACCAGAAGCCAACCACTAGGCGACCGCTGTCAGCTCGAGGAAGATGCATGCCACCTGCAATGAGTTTTCCCGATTGAGTTTGCCTTGGCTTGGTTGCCCTCCTTACTCACCCTGTTGTAGTAGTGCTCCGAATATATACCAAAAGCAGCTCTTCACCGTAGACAATCCTTGGATTTGTAGCTCATGCAGCGGAGCCAAACGATTGATGCCATACAACATTGGCGCAGTCAACAGAATAATGCCCAACAGGCATCCCCAGGTCTGTTGAGTGAATGGTGCCGTAAATAAGTATATCCGTGACACTTCATCCGGTTGGCGTGTGATAAACGAATACTTCTGCACGCTCACTGGCTGCGTGAAATTGAAGGGCCTCTTATCTGCATCATCTATGGTGGCCGCCACTGCGGCCATAAAATACTGATTACCCTGAACTAACTCCACCACCCGATAGGGTATACGAAAGGTCATCGAACCCACCAGTTCCTCCTGCAAGCAAGCAAAGTTTTAAGTTGCATGCCTTAGCTTATATTTTTACCCCCACTTACACTCTCATTCAGTGCATACATATCCTCCCAAGGCTTGGCCTCATGCAGATTATAGCTAAAATTCAAGTCACGACTCAGCTCCTTCAGTATCTCCAGCACAATTCCCTTGTGTTCAACTATAACCCCCTGGCCATTTTTAATGAGAATTTGCCAGGGCGGATTCTACGAGCATTTTGAACCAATATATAACTATTATATATTCCTGATTCAAAGACTCACGTGCACCGTTACGATGTCCATGGTGATGTTGCGAAAATGCTGCTCAATATGGGGAAAGGTTAGCTCTTGGACCACAAATCCCAACAGGGGACTCCAGTAGCCAATGTTGATGAACTCAAAATTACGATTCTTGCCATCGCCAGGGGAAGCTACAGTGAAATATGATCCATTATTTTTATACACTTGCAAAGTGTTTATTAATTTTGCCCAGAAGTTTGTAACGCATAGAAATATTCATTTCCGACCCCATAAACTATATATATTCTTGATCAGGACCACGAGCTGAGTTCAATTCCGTCTGTCCGTCCGTCGGTCTGTCTGTTTCTACGCGAACTAGTCCCTCAGTTTTAAAGCTATCGAGCTGAAATTTTGCACAGAGTCTTCTTTTTACTTCACGCAACTAATATGTCGGAACCGGACGGGATGACTATATCATATAGCTGCCATAGGAACGATCGGTCAAAAATATAGTTCTAATTATAAAAACTTTGTTGTTTTCCATCGTAGCGTCAAAAATCTTGGTATATGTTAGTTTTTCATGCTTCCACATAATACTGGAGGAATTTATGAAAATCGGATGACTATATTATATAGCTGCCATAGAAACGGTCGGTCAAAAAAATAGATCTAGTGAGAAAAACTTTTTTGTTTTCCATCGTAGCGTCACCAATCTTGGTATATATCAGTTTTATCATGCTTCCACATAATTCTGGAAAAATTGAATAAAATCAGATGATTAAAGCATATAGCTGCAATAGGACTGATCGAAAAAAAGTTTTTTTTTTATGGTAGCGTGATCAAATTATGATTCTCAATGATTTTGAAATAATAAATATTTGATATCTATATCCGATATATATTCTACCGGTTAAATCAGTTGGAGTGAACTTTTGCAAGTGTATTAAAACTTTGGCACAGTAGAAGTTAGCTTTGCTTTCTTCTAATATTCTAAATGTTGAAGATCATATTCCAATCGGTTTGAATGCTACAATTTACACTTTTTTCTTAAAAACCTGAAATTGTTTTTTCTAAAATCTGTAAAAGGTTGAAACTGTAAAAAATAAATTGTTTTATTCTTTTGTTCTTACGAATAGCTCTCCAACAAAGAAAATAAGGTATTGATAAAGAATAACTATGGATAAATAAGAAGTTGAGAGCAATTAGGTAGTATTAAGTATTTACAGTCAAATTTCAGTGTTTTATTAGTATTTCAGTATATATTTGAAACAATTTTTTTTTTCCTCTTTTTTGGCCTTGCTCTTAATTATACACTTGAAAAGTGTATATTAATTTTGCCCAGAAGTTTGTAACGCATAGAAATATTCATTTCCGACCCCATAAACTATATATATTCTTGATCAGGACGACGAGCTGAGTTCATTTCCGTCTGTCCGTCCGTCCGTCCCGTCTGTCCGTCTGTCCGTCTGTCTGTCTGTCTGTCTGTCTGTTTCTACGCAAACTAGTCCCTCAGTTTTAAAGCTATCGAGCTGAAATTTTGCACAGAGTCTTCTTTTTACTGCACGCAACTAATATGTCGGAACCGGCCGGATCGGATGACTATATCATATAGCTGCCATAGGAACGATCGGTCCTAAAACTAGTTCTAGTGAGAAAAACTTTTTTGTTTTCTATCGTAGCGTCACCTATCCTGGTATTTATTAGTTCTATATATTTTCACACAATTCTGGAAAAATTTATCAAAATCGGATGACTATAGCATATAGCTGCCATATAAACGGTCGTTCAAAAAACTAGTTCTAGTGAGAAAAACTTCTTTGTTTTCCATTGTAGCATCACCAATCGTGGTATTTATTAGTTTTATATGCTTTCACATAATTCTGAAAAAAATTATAAAAATCGGATGACTATAGCATATAGCTGCCATATAAAGGGTCGGTCAAAAAACTACTTCTAGTGAGAAAAACTTTTTTGTTTTCTATCGTAGCGTCCCCAATCTTGGTATATATAAGTTTTATAAGCTTTCACATAATTTTGAAAAAATTTATCAAGATCGGATGACTATAGCATATAGCTGCCATACGACCGATCGGTCGGAAAATGTGTTTTACTAAGAAAAGTTTTTTTTATGGTATGAAATTTTTATTATCAACGATTTAAAATTTTTAACTATCTGATATCTATATCCTTTATATATTTGACCGGTTAAATCGGTTGGAGTAAAGTTTTTCAAGTGTATTAAAACTTCGGCACAGTCGAAGTTAGCTTTGCCTTCTCGTTTTTTCCTTTGATTGGATTTCTATTGGAACTCGTACATTGAACAAAAAAACGAAGTAAAATAAACAAATATTTTTAATAAACACGTAAAATAGTCAAATTTGACTCTTAGTTCTTTCACACAATTGCTCACAACTTCGCTATTTATCCACAGATATTCGTCATCAACACCTTATTTTCTTCGTAATAGTGCAATTTGTAAGAGTAAAAGAAAATTTTTATTTTTAACCATTTACAGATTTCAGTTTTTTGGAAATATTTTAGCTTGTAGCACTCAAACTACTAAGCGGGTTAAATAATGATCTTCAACTAGATTATTAGATTGTCTTGACAAGCCAAAATTAAATATATACTATAGTATTTCGAAAACGGTGCGTATCAACTGGTGCGTCTATCCTCTGAACAAGAAGGACGCGTACTAATCTCTTTATAATAGTTAAATAAAAAAAATTTAAGGTACTGTAAGGCTAAAATTTGATAAATGAGGAAACACTTCTACTACCTTAGAAAAATTTCTACATTCACAAGTGCAATATCGTCTTTGCATCATTAAACCCATCGATAAGCTGTACCGAACCGATCCGGTTTTCTCGGTCCGGTTCAGCATTTTTGGAAGAACACCGGTTCGGTTCTTAGGTTCGGTTCACGAGCAGAAAAATGCGGTTCGCTACGGTTTGGTTCGGTTCAGAACCGGTTTGCATTCCTTCTAGAAATTATCGTACACAAGGATCTGCTGTAAGCGATTCAATCTGCTTGATTGAGCACAGAATGTAGTCGAACCAAAAACATTGCACTCGTGCACTTACCTGTGCGAGATTTGCGACTCTCCTGACTCTTGCCCCAAGTGATGGCTGTCTCAATGCGCCATTTCGCACAACTGGCACAGATGCTATTGATTTTAAGGTATTCCTACCAAGAATTTCATTAAAATTCCTGAAAAACCAGCACATCTTATGCCTTACCTTCATATACTCCAGCATTTCGTTTTGTTTCTCCTGTTTGGTAAAACGTATGGACTCCCATTCTTCATCCGATATCTCACCATATATCGACTGTTCTTCTGCAATCATCTTTGAAATGGAAGTCACCAGGGCCATACTAACCTCAGCTATAGTACAATTCAATGTGTCCCTACAATCAGTCACTGTTTCGTTCAAAGCAAACGCTATGTTGGCTCCTTCATCCAAACTTGTGGTCATCATACTGGCATTAAAATCACGACGTAGTTCATCCAGTACAAAGAACATCCATTGATTGCTCACATGAAACATATTGAGGGTTTCGGCTATTTCAATGATATCCTCGTGAAATTTGGACACCACCAGAAATTGCTGATGCTTTAGCTCATGCTTGTGCGGGGCAAACTGTGACAAAGCACGACGCAAAGCGGCGCGTTTATGTTGACCATGCAACGAATCGTCTATCTTATAGAGTATCAGGGAAATGGGAGCTATGTGATTGGTGGTACTCTCGTGCACTAATGACTTAACCAGCAGGGAGTTCTGATCCACTGAATGTAGGAAGGAGTATTTAGTGTGGCTAAAAAGGTTAACAAAAAATATACCCACATATGGTTTGATCTACAAAAATCACAGCGGTTGTCCATTTTAAAATCTGTTGTACTTTGGCATCCAAAACCATTTGGGGAAGCTCATCGCCATGCTCCACCATGGGTATCTATAGAAGGTTAGCTGACATTAGTGGACAAAGTTGACAAAGAATTTATCACCATTAGGGCACGATTCAGTGGCAAACGTGGACAATCCGAATCAGTGATGGCTATTAATAAAACTGAAGTCTCCTGGGAGTTTTTATAAAAGTTCCAAGTACTCTCACAATCCGTTACCGTTATGGCAGCCAAGAAATCTAGTGTATAATGTGGTTAACCGTAATCAAATATTTCATATTCTCGTTTAATTTTTACCTTTTTTCAAACGCACAGAATTCGAACTGAAATAGCGCACATTTATACCACCTATTTTAAGATTCTCCCTTATAATATCGCTCAAGATCTTCTCGAAATGTGCCATTATATTCTGACGATGAAGGGTCATATAATTATGATCCACAACCACAGCTATGAAATAATTATAAATCAGTTTATTATCAAGTCGACTACAGAATACTGTGTACCCTTGAGCAGAGTACAACTGAGCTGAGTGCAAATGTACGTAACAGACGGAAGAAAGGCTATGCGACCCCATAAACTCTGGAGCATAACTATAGCCGCATCCAACTTTTTCAGTTTAGGTGTAGTTAGTGTGGAAAGGGTATCAATAGCCGATTAGAAATATAAAGAGAATCAAGAATAAGATAAAAAAGAAACAAAAAAAAAACAACACTAGCTATGCAAAATTTACCGTTTCGTTCTTTGCTTGGTGCAAAACTATAGCCGCACTTCAAGAACGGCAGACAAATGATTAGGAAAAAACTTCTTTAATTTATTTCAATAATGAGTATAAACTCCCTTAACTTAAATTAATTCAAAAATATTTGATTCGGCATACTATCCACCAGTGTTTTCTGCAAATTTGGGGAAAGTTCTCCCCAGACTTTATCATGTAAAGATCATTCGGCTTTCCTAAAAAAGCGTATTATTGAGAGTTGTGACATTATTCGAGAAATCATAATGTACAATGTTAATCTTGAACTTAGTGAGCGACTTGTATTTTATGCATTATCTATAATCTGAACAATTTTTTGAACAATCGGTTTATACATAGTGGAGATATCGACATAACATTTCTAAAGGCCTACAACTTAATAGCATGTTTGGTGTCAGCTCTGTTTACTTCACATAACGTTATTGCTCTGTTAATTTATTTACATAACCGAACCCCTTAAAACCGTTTCGGTCCTTGATTTTTGGGGTCTCTTGAACCGAACCTTACAAATCAATGACCTTTCAAAGCGGACATATAATATTTGGAAAATTTGTTCGTTCAAAAAATAACCTTAAATAATCTTCTATAATAGGATTAAAAATTTTCTGAACAATCTCAACGTGAAAATAATTGAACAGTTTTGGATCGTTGAATCGTTTAGCAAAGACACAGATTAAAAATTATTTTTATACCCTTGCAGAGGGTATATTAAAATTGTCACGATGTTTGTAACGCATAGAAGGAAGCATTTCCGACCACATAAACTATATATATTCTTGATCAGGATGACGAGCCGAGTTCATTTCCGCTTGTCCGTCCGTCCGTCTGTCCGTCCGTCCGTCTGTTTCTATGCTATCTCCTCCCTCAGTTTTAAAGCTACCTTGACCAAACTTTGCAAAAAGTCTTTAAATACAAATACGCTGCACATTTGTCGGAATCGGCCGGATCGGATGACTATAGCATATAGCTGCCATATAAACGGTCGTCCCAAAAACTAGTTCTAGTGAGAAAAACTTTTTTGTTTTCCATCGTAACGTCACCAATCGAGGTATATATAAGTTTTATATGCGTCCACAGAATTCTGAAAAAATTTATCAAAATCGGATGACTATAGCATATAGCTGCCATATAAACGGTCGGCCCAAAAACTAGTTCTAGTGAGAAAAACTTTTTTGTTTTCCATCGTAGCGTCACCAATCGTGGTATATATTAGTTTTATATACTTCCACACAATTCTGGAAAATTTTATCGGAATCGGATGACTATAGCATATAGCTGCCAAAGGAACGATCGGTCTAAAAACTAATTCTTATGAGAAAAACTTTTTTGTTATCTATGGTAGCGCCTTTCTAAAACTGCAAGGGTATTTAAAACATCGGCATAGCCGATGTTAGTCTTCTATTTTTTTATTTGCCATACTTTGTTAAGACTTCGAGATGAATTAAATTGAAACAGCAAAATCTATATGTTTCGATTATCATCGATAATACAGTTTCATGGGCTGTAGCAGCCAATTTTAACTTATTAGAGTGGATCATTCAACTACGATTGTTATATCAATAAACTTAGATAAACCTCTGCTACATTAAATCTAATTATCTAATTTACCGAAAATAGCGCCGATATTGCTTTAACCAGGGAATAATACGTCAATCGGAACCGTTAATCGAAATGAATCGTTTTAAAGCACAATATCGGTACCGCAACCGATATTAAATTTTTTTTGGGAACCGAAAATCGTTATATTCCCGATAAACATACCGAAAATTAGTTTTAACTCCTAAACTTAGGTAAGTTGCTTGGATATCTTAAAACAATTTATTTGTAATTGAAAATTCCTTCAATGTTGCATATCAGTTTCTGAAATAACAAAATAACCACTACTTAAAGAAATAACGGATTGGACTGGCAACACATTAAAACAATATATATTTTTGAAACTTTTAAAATATATTTGTACCGGCTTACCGAAATAAAAACCGAAAAAGAATCTTTAACCGAAACACTTATTTCGGAACGTACCGGAACCGAAAGGTCCAATCAGTTTAAAAGCAATTTTTGAAGTCTTTAGCTTTACGTCGGTTTCGAACGTTCTTTAGAATTTCAAGAGTTTGCAACCTTGTGAAATACTTCTCTTCCTAAGTTAGGGTTATATCAGAGGCGTACGGCGGACTTTTACTTAAGCTTTCGTTTTATGTGTTTTCTGTTTAAGTGCTTAAAATTATTCAAAATAGTTAGTAAAAAAGGCGTAAGTAATTTGGCTCTGTTCCAAATTCCGAGTCGTTGGTGTTTCTTTCTGCCTGTTACATAATTTCGCACAGCTTTATATTGTCCCTTTTAGCCATTTTTAATGGGTAATATCTGAACTATCTTTACCCAAAGAAGCATTGGTACTCAGAAATGAGGAGAAGTCATTGCCCTCCACCGGTACTATAACGTTTAATTGCCATACACTCAGAAGAAGATATATATATATCGTTAACCTCATGTTCACTGGACAACAACTAAAATGGAACTGACAAGTGAAAACCCATCGTTGAGGTAAAGTTACCTTTTGAGCATAACAAAAGCCAATTAAAATCGAGCGCATGAAAAATTCATCCTGAAAAAAAGTGAAAACGCGCACGGGTTCGAAGCTTTGCACTGATTGACAGTTTGCGGTTAGGCGTCGACAACCCATATCAAATGTCCAGTTTATGAACATGTGTACAAATTGGTCACAGGTGTTTCTTAGATATTTTTGTGTTAACTTCGTTTATTTAATTAAAGGTATTTTATGAAATTGTTTTTGTCAAAATTGCCTGTAAGTACGATAATTACATTTTACAATCTTACATCTCAGAGGGGCGAATAGATACATAGAAAGAGACAGAGTGAGGAGTAGGGAAAAGGAAGGGAATGTCTAAATTAAGAGCTTACAGTTTTCACTTAGGTTAGGTTTACTTGCTAACTTGCTAAGGTTCATTGAGCCTGGGTAAGTTTGTTTGTTGCGGGGTTTTTTTTTTCTTCTGGTGTATATTATGGTATATTTAGTGGTATGTATGTATATATATTGTATATATATAATTCAGCTACATTTTTATATCTATTAGGTCAATTCCCAAAAATGCTTTCAAATATAAATGCATACGATTTCGATTTGTTATAAGTTGTTGCTATTTTGTTGTTATTTGGAGGCTGTTTACACTGAATATTCATATTCATACCAAGACTCGTCTGATGGGTAATATTTTTAAATTTATAATTTTTTCCTATTTAAGCAACTTATAACTAGAAACAAAAGCAGGTAGAATTGCACCCTTAATAAACAACTATAAAATGTTAGGAAGCTTAATTCAACTATTAATAAAAAAGACGTGTGTTTGTGCTATAAATAATGGGTGAGCCACAGTACACAAAATGTCTTTATTTGAAATAATTAAACTTGTTGTCAAATGGGTACCACTCTGTTCACATCTTTTTGATACCAAAAGAGTTTTTATGTAAAATGACTTCTTTTAGAGTGACTTTCCTATCTATTATTAAATTCACTTAAGTATTAACCAAGCCAAACTTTTCTGCATTTTCTTGGCTTGTGTACTTTTTCCTTTGGCTCAAGTGAGTGGACTTTCACTAAACAATGAAGTTAGGGCGGGTCCGATGGTGTTTGTTAAAATGAGTGTGAAATGATTTACATCAGCGGTGGACATCAAAATCTAATTGAAGGGAGCAGCAACAACAGCAAGTATTCTGTCTTAAATTTTTAAGTGCTAATTACCAAATAAAACAAACAATTGTTATCCATTTATGTCCCAGTATTAAATGCTGTCGTTGAAAAGAAAAATTATAGTACGCATTGGAAAACCCAGCGTGTTTTAGAGCGAGACGGACATAGTCAAAAACAGAACTCAGAGAGCGAAAATTACAACAAACAGCTGACTAAATTCTGAGTGAAAGACTTAACTTGACTAAGACAAGATGGAAAAGAAACATTTAAAGACTAAACTAAAGTTTTCAAAGAAGTTCACTAAGGACTAGAGTTGGGCGCGTATCGTGTTTTTTTCGTGACTCTAACACGCACGACTCAATACTACGTGTTCATGTTACAACATCAGGTTTCGTGCGTGCCGTTTTAAGCCCTTAAAACACGAATACGATTTAACTCGACTTAACACGGAAACACACGATGAACACGGCAACACGATATTGCTTGACTTAACACTATGAAAAAATACTAAGTCAATTTGGTAATTGGACCTAACAAAATAAGATATACTAAATTTATATCGACAAACCTAGGTTGGATCAAAGCACAGTTGACGTTGAAATTGAAAAGCCTTCGATAGAGTCTGGCATGAGAAATTGATCCAAAAGTTGATGACGCTTCTTCTAAAGTGTCTAAGGAGACGAGCAGAGCTTTCTTTTTTCTTTCTGTTTTTGCTACGTCATATTCGTGCTGGTATCTCTTAAGCTTATACGTCTGATCTTTCCCCCCTTGACATCCAATTTTCAATTATTGCCACCTATGCGGTTTAGGTCTGTCTCTCTTCAATGTAGGACCTCACTTTGAAACTAAGGTATTAATATGGTAAATACGCAGCATTTAACTTTTGCGCTTCGCAGGGGCAAAACATCTCGGCTCAGCCTGTTCAGGGTCCAAATTGCTCATAACGACACCGTTAAGCCTGACTGAAGGCTTACCTGGGGACCCCATGTTGACTGGGTTTGTGGCACTGCCCCTTTCAAACTGGAGGGTGGCCTGTCCTCCAGGCTAAGATAAATTCTTTTTATTTCTATTGTTCTTCCTATGCTTAACTGGGAGCACACTATACATTTTCACTAATTTCTTAGGATTTTCCGCTGTATGTGAAAGTGTCGCGGCGTATTTCAATCGTTACAGGGTGCAGTTGCTCTCCCATTCTAATAGACTGGCTGTCCTCGTCGAAGGCTTAAAAGAATGCATTCCTTAGCATTTTTAAGTTTTTTAATGCGTTCAAAAGAAGGAAATATTTCGTTATTATCGTGTCTTAAGATGTACACTCAAATTGTGATTGCTTTAAATGCCCAGACGCGAAACAGTAAATGCTTTCTGCTTTGAATAACGGACCGAGTATATTATGCTTATGAAGGCAGTCCTCCAACTTCTGCAGAAGGATCCGGACGTTTCAGGTTCGCTTAAAGAATCGGATACTCCGAAATTCTCGTAGTTTTGATTATGGACTTGAGGAAATGGTTCATTGGGATTTAAATAAATAACGTAGTCATACACCCAGAGAAATCTAGCACGATTCGGCAAGACTGAAATCGGCTTCAATTTAGTTTTTTTTCGTCTTGAATTTTCAAGAAGAAATCTGCTTGAAATCGAGAAAACTTTGTGTGTTTGGTGGCAAGGGAGGTGAGACAAAAAAATCGGGCTTGAAAATTCGCGCTTGATTTCAGTATTTTCTTCTTGAATCCAAGAAAATTCTGTCTTGCCGAACTTCTGACACGAAATCTGCTTGATATCAAGCACGATCTGCTCGATTATTTCTCTGAGTGTACAAGAGACAAATAGCTTATTTAAAGTCCTTGATACATCGTTTTATGCGAATGGTAAATCAAAAGTCATAGAATCGAGCTAAACCAAATGAGTTTGTGTGAAACCACTGGCACTTTTAGATTTTGATGAGAGAAAATGCTATGTCGAATCCGTCTTTACAATGGTTTTTAGCATTTAAGCAGCACTTCGTTATTTGATGCCCTAAAAAACTTAATCCTTTCCTTCAAGAAACCACTAAACGAATATAATTTTAATTTTTTCTTATCAGACGACCCTTGTACGTATAGTATATTTCCAGATGTGTAATAAAACCTCTTTAGTGTATTGTATATGATTGGATTTACGAGAGTGTTACGAAAGAGAGTATAATCAGCTGAAAGATATATATGTATATTGTAGTATAAAGTTAATTGGTGCGAATCTTTCACGGGTGTCGTCCATTCGTTGACTTATTCAAAATATTTTTGATGTACTATTAGTTTGTATATCGGTCCTAATTCAACTACCAAGTGATACCGAAAATGTGGTTAGTATTTGATATAGGTATCTCATTTTGTCATATATAATATATATATATATTGCACATTTGTTGTTGTTTGCATTTTTGATTAATTGTCCACAGAAATAACATTCCACTGCAATTTAAACCCATTCATCATGGGTTTATGACTTGCCTCATTCATTTAGTATCGCACTTAAACGCTCTTCGACAGCCACCTTACGTGACTTCCACACAAACTCACAGACGGCTATAACACAGGCCACACCCATGCCGCCCATTAATACAACAAAAACACCGCCCACATTGGCCAGGCCCAACTCATTGGCAGCCGATGATGATTTAGAGGTTTCTACACGACATTTTCCGCCGCCACGTTTCTCCTTCCACCATTTGGTTTTCAGCATGTGCAGCTTTCCCTCCTCCTGAAGTTTGAGTATGACACTGTTGATGGCTGTGCGATAGGGTGAATCTGTGAAGGGGGCGAATGTTTAGGGATCTAAGAAAGTTAAGCCGTTTGAAAACTTACTTGGAGGCGTGGCTATGCCATAGCTTTTGGTGTCCAGCATGCCACCCACTTGTGTCAGCTCACAATTTCGTTCGGTGACATACTCAATGGATGTGGATTCCATTAGAAATGCATAAGAACCTGCGGCATAAGAGTTAGCTGATTTGCTTGAAAAGCTGTATGTGGAAGCTCACCTTTGCCTTTGGCCACACGATCAACGCCTTCGCCATTGCTAGCTGTAAAAACCGAGGGACGAGCAGATTCCATAAATGACCACATGCGTTGATATGTCGAGATTTTAGATTCCTGCAAACGAAGGATTAGTACTTATTCTATTATATTGAAATTGATTTACTTACCCTAAAGAAAGCTGCCGTGCTGCCACCTTTAAGTGCACCATATTTTATTCTTGTTTGCTTGGCCAAATCCTCGGCACTCTCAATGGGTGAGTCCATGCGTTCAACAGTTAAAAATGCAGCCAAATTGGCAGTGTAAGAGGAAATCATTATCAAGGTGAAGAACCACCAAATGCCAGCCACCATGCGAGTGGAAAGTGCCCTAGAACATTTTTGAAAAGAATAAATGCATGAGAAAAAATTAACGTACTAAAATTAAGTTCAATTGAACTCGTTTTAAGTTATAGCAATTTCAAATCAAACGTACTTGAAATTAATAAGTTTTACTTAAAGAGAGTGCGAAAAGTAGGACTCAAACTTAAAATAAGTATAATTAAATTTAAATCAAATAATAGTTTCGTTTTTCTAGACACAAGAGCTGTAATACTGAAATCGAGAATGCCGGAAATTTTTTTATAGGAACTAGAGATGGGTCGATCCTGTCCCAATCCCGACACTAGTCTATCCCGAACTGTCCCGATCCCGAACACAAATTTTAAATTAAGTCCCGTCCCGATCCCGACCCTAGTCTGTCTTGTCCCGTACCGACCCCGATGTCAAATTTTAAATTCAATCCCGAACCAATCCTGAGGATTTTTTCGGGACCTACGGGAATACCGAAAAATCACTTCCCGCTCCCATCACTAGTAGGGACCGCTTAGGGATATGCCTGGATCCAAAAATAATGGAATGTGCAGAGTTGCCGATTATATAAAAGCGTGAAAGTTTTTTTAAGTCGATCCGTTTAGTTCCCGTTTTAAGTTTTTTTTTATCTTTTAAGTTAAGCTCAATATATTTAGGTCTGTTCTCGTTTCAAAATTCTTCTTTTTTTTATTCGGTTTATTTATTTTGCCATCAAGACAGTCGGTGAAGATAAATGGAAAATTTGAAGTTATTCGTCGAATAAGACAGTCGGTTTTTGAATAGGGGAACATTAACCAATTCCGCATAATTTGATCAGAATCAGATACGGGAACAGGACTGATTACACTGTGTTAGTTTTTTTTTTCAAAAAATAAAAAAGACATGACCAACTTGAACGGTTTCGGAATCGAACTGCATCATTACTATTTTGAGATATCACGATGGTTTCATACAAAATTTTTTTTTAAAGTTTTTTACGAAGTTAAAATTTTTTGTAATTCAAAAAATATGATATTTTGTTCTCGTGAAATCTTAATAAATAGATTTAAATGTGCTCTAGTTTACTACATTCACAGTTTTTCGATATCATTGCGCATTCAAAAGTTATAGATTAAAATCTAAAAAAATAAAATTTTGTACATAATTTTTATTACCAAAATGTCATTAATTTAGGAAATAAAGTTATTGTTTGAGAACATAGAAGAAGACGTTAAAAAATGATTTTATTGTGATTTTACTTAATATTTGAAAATTTTAAATAATTTGTTGTAAAAAAGGTTTGGAATTATTTTAGTTTTAGGACCATAGCTTTTGAAAGCGCAATGATATCGAAAATCTGTAAATGTAGTAAATTAGCGGATATTTAAATCTAATTATTCAGATTTCACAAGAATCAGAAATAATTTTTTTACAATTTAGAAAAAATTTTAACTTGATGAAAAACTTTAAAAAATGTTTTTGTATGAAGCCATCGTTATAACTCATAAAACTAATGATGCAATTTGATTCCCAGGGCCCAAATCAGGGGAAAACCATTAAAGTTGTGTTATTATTATTTCAAGTTAAAGTCACTATATTGTTACTTATGTAAAGTCACGCCATTGTTATCGACAAAAACGAATCTACTCTCTTGTTTTTAGATAATTGTAATTCCCAGCGTCATTCTTATTAATGTGACATTTATGTGAAGGAACTAACTAATTCTAAGTTTTTAAATTCGGGGTTACTATATTCAAGTATTTTAGTATTCGAATTAAGTATGGAGTTCTTTATTTTAGTAATTTCAAAATCAGTAGACTATCAAGATCGGCATTACAGGATTCAAGTATAAAATACTTGATTAAAAAAACTTACCTGGGAAGAAAATCACAGCCTTGCTGCATTAGAGATCCAATGGCAAACCACATGCAATTCAGTAAAGTAAACTGACTCTCAACCTTTTCGCCATGAGCATCGGTATAGGCGGGCCATTCGTATGGTGTAAATCTGGTAACAATATGTGATGTATTAGTTATATTTACAATTAACTGTTTCATATTTTATTCCATAACCCACTTGGCCAATATAAAGAGCAGCACTGAAACACCCAAATAGGCCGTTGCCATATAAATCCAAACATCCAGCGACAAAGGCGACAGGAAGGAAAATAAGTTGGGTGGCTGTTTAATGGGTTTGCGATAGAGTATGGAAACGCCGAGATTCATAAATGGTGTCGTAAAATCCACTGCCTGTTCTCGCTCAAAGGTAATTGTTAAATCAGCTATGGCCAGATCGGCACGTTGCTCCAACAGTTCACGTATCATGCCATTCCATTCACTGCAAATAGTTATTCAGAAATATCTTTTCTTGGTATTTTAAGGAAAGCAACCCTTTACCCAGTCATTTTATTGAGACTACCGTAGCTTCCATCCGGTACCAATTGAATTTTATAATTGAAACCCAATGACTTGGAGATTTCATGTATAAGATCCACCGCATATCCTTCAAATTGATCATTGCCACTGAGGGGAACTGCTGATTCTTTGCGCATACAGTAGGGATTACTCTGGAAGGAGAACGAAATGATAAAAATGTTTTTGAGACTTAAGTGCCCAAAGCCTATACTCGCAGGCCTCTTTTACTGTTGCCTTGCTCGCCGCTATAGTCGCGAGCATACGAATTCACAGTCGATCTCGCGGCATACGCAAAGACACAAGCAACAACCACTACATAACTATTTTTCTTCTCTATCTTGGCGATTGTGGGATAACTTAGAGTATATTGTAGTTGTCGACTGATTGAAAAAAAATAAAAGATTCTATAAATGTATTGGTGTCTGCTCTTGCATATGCTTTCAGTGGGCACCCCTGCCATTGATCAAAAACAAAATACACGAAAATGGTATAAAATTACGAAAAAACCCAGAATCTAAATAAAACCCTTAAATATTGAATAAGTTGGTTGCTATTTAAATGTATCATGGACCCAACAATGAAAAAACGAACTTTGATGTCCGAAAACTATTTTGATTGTTTTTCAAAATATTCTGCTTGCGTTCGTTTAAACTAGAGATGGGCGCGTGTCGAATATTTTCAACACATCAACACTTCAACATAGAGAATCAGAATTAAATATTAAACATTTGTTAAAATAATTTTTTTTTTTGGCAAAATAAGTGGGAAAATTTGAATTTTTTCCGTTGTCTAAACACGTTCTTGAATCACTGTATTTATTTAGTATTTTAGTTCAGTTTAGTCGAATCTAGTAATGCCGAATTGTATCGTGTTTTGTCGTTTTTTGTTGTGTTGGTCGCATTAAGTCGTTTTGGACCGTGTTCGTACTTTCGTGGATTATAAATTGACACGCGCGTGCACGCACGAAATCTGACGTTGCAACACGAACACGTCGTGATGAGTCGTGCGTGTTAGTGTCACGAAAAAAAACACGATACAGTTTTTGAAGTACTTCGAAGTACAAGCATTTTAAATGCATCAACTTGTCACTATTTTGATCAGGGCTGCAAACGGGTTCGAACCAAAAGTCCCCAATGGTTAAGGTTCAGAAATTTGAGGTTCAAGGTTTTTGTGCTAAGGTTCTAAGGATGAACCTTGGCAAGTTTTACCAAATTTTGATAGAAAAACAAGAAATTTGTTAAAAAATATTTAAAATTATTCAGAACTATTTTTTTCACAAGAGGTTGGGTTCAAGGTTCGGTTCACAGTAACAGAAAAAAACGGAATTCCGGATTCGAACCGGTTTGGTTCAAAACGTATTTGCAGCCCTGATTTTAATATCGTATACAGTTCATTTGCCTCTGACCCCACTTTTTCAATTCCAATTTCCTTCACTCACCAGTATCGTAGTCACCACCAGAGTTTTGTTCTTCAAATTCGCCTCGATCTCCTGTTGCTTTTGACTAAAAGTTCGTGTAAAATTAATACCATCCGGCAGCGTAGAATTCCAGGTGCCAATTTTTCGTATGCCAGCTGGTGTTAGCTCCACAATGTCCAACATGAAATCAGTGCGAAAACCCTGATGATCAAACTTGATCACATTCGTCAGACCCTTCATTTCCACTATTTTCATGTAGTTAATAAGGCTGAAGCCATGTTGCCAAGTGTTTTGGCCATCACAACTGATCGGATGTATATCGATTTGCTGCGATGTGTCCAGATCATGCAAAGCCTTAGCAAACAGATGCACTGCATCGTACATTAAGGCGGTCTCAGAACGCACAGTTGTTAAATTTGCCGATCTTATCAAGCCCTTCTCATCGATGCTCCATTGACGCACCACATCCGAGACGATCTTGTCGTTGATCAAACGAAATCCGGTTATATTTGTGCCACCATAACGAAACTCATCCAGATTAACGGTATGCAGATCCAGTGAAGTGACCAAATAACTATGATAGTCGCTCATCATGCCGATCTGTTGAGCCTGTTTGAGTACCTCGTGTATACGTTCCGTAGAACAGTCCAAAACAATGTGCGCTTCGGCTGAATTCTTGATCTGCTTCAGTAGAGGTCTAGAGGAGACGAGAGGAATAGTTTAAAAGGATCTTTGAATACATTTTGGTATGTATACTCTACCGATAATCCCCACTTTCGCTCAGCTGTCGCACTGTTATGGGAAACGGTGTCATTCCATGTGCCTTGAGCAATTCCTGCAGTCGTACAATCCCATCATTGTTCTCATAGATTATGGTAAATGTCTTCCAGCCCCAATGCCGCACAATATCCACATAAGCCTAAGTTCAAATAGAAACGTAAGCCTCAGCCATGCAAATGCTAACTCAAGTGCACACACACACACAGGGACACAGGCCCACTTACCTTTGAGAGCGTATTTGGATGGGGATACAGATTTACTAGGCAACTTTCTCGTCTCAGCCGGTAGTCCCAACGGTTCTCCAAATGTGGTATCTGAAATGAGTGCGAGACAGCAGTTGTATTTTAAAAGATTTTATGGCCATGTCCTTATTTGTGTGGGTGGATAACTGGGTGATGGGGCTAGCCTGCATTACAACATACCTCCATGTTGTCGCAGATGCTCTGTACATGGCTGGCGGTATGCGAGGATTGTGGACCAAAAATTGCAGCAACGCCAATGTTCAATAAACCGCAAACTGTAAAACAGACAAACAAACAAAAAGTTGTAGGGCCACAGTGGATCCCAAGCATATTTTGTGGTAATTGTGGTAGCATATATTTTACGTAGATACTCGTATGTACTTGTAGTAAAACAAATAACAAGACTTCGTTCGGTCTCCAAGTCGATTTATCTTGAAATAATTTACTTGAATTGAAATCGATTTTGAAGTGAAAAATGTTGAATTGTAAAATTAATCATAAATTGTAATCTTATTTGTACTTTTAAAAATGATTCGAAGAATTTTTATATTTAGCCATGAAAATTATTCTGTTAAAAATGAATAACATAAGTTTTTGTATATGTATCTCAAAATAAATTTGTGTTCGGGCCGTGTTCTTTTGTGCTGCGAACAGGTACGCGAGCCCATATGTCAAAATTAAATTTCGTGCTTGCCCGTGTTTAGGTAAACCGGCACGAAAAACCTTAAAATCGCTTATTCTTCTCTTATTTCCTCATAACAAGTAAGGCAGTAAATATAAAATTCAACTAGTCAAAAGCTGATGAATGTTAGTTCTGCCGATGTTTAAATATCCTTTCAGTTTTTTAAAGAAGCTACCATTGATAACAAAAAAGTTTTTCACACTAGAACTAGGTTTTATATCGATTGTTCCTATGGCAGATATATGCTATAATCATCCGATTTTGATAAAACTTTCCAAAATTGTGTAAAAGCATATAAAACTTATATATACCAAGATTGGTGACGATATGATGGAAAACAAAAAAGTTTTTCACACTAGAACTAGTTTTTACACCGATCGTTTCTATGGCAGCTATATGATATAGTCATCCGATTTTAAAAAATGTTTCCCAAATCATGTGGAAGCATATTAAACTAATATATACCAAGATTGGTGACGTTACGATGGAAAACAAAAAAGTTTTTCTCACTAGAACTAGTTTTTGGAGCGATCGTTCCTATGATAGCTATATGATTTAGTCATCCGATCCTCCCAATTTCGACACATGAGCAGCCTATCTGTATTTAAAATCTTTTTGCAAAGTTTGGACAAGATAATTTTAAAACTGAGAAAGGAGATAGCATAGAAACAGACGGACATGGCTATATTGGCTCAGCTCGTCATGCTGATCAAGAATATATATGCTTTATGGAATCGGAGATGCTCCCTTCTATGCGTTACAAACATCAGCACAATTTTAATATACCCTCTTCAAGGGTTTAAAACAAGGCTGCAAACCGGTCCGAAACAACCCCTAAAAACCGGTTCGGTTCGGGGTTTTAAGGTTCCCCGAACAGGAACCTCTTACATTTTTGAGCCCTCGAATAATTTTACAAATGAGATTATTCAAAATTAAATCTTAAAGAGTCACTATGTCTAATTTTTAAGAGGGAAATAATGTCAAAAATATTATAGATTCCTTCGAAAATGGTTAACAAAAATAGTTTTTGGAAAAGATCTAAAAACGAAGACCTAAAAAATATTGCGCTAACTTAGTTCGCGTATAGATGAACTTCTCAGGGAAGATATAGTGCCTACACAGAAGAAAAACCCTATATATATTTTCAATCGATGTCAAGTACGAGAGGATTATCTCGTGTACTAATTTTCTCATTCTTTCTTCTTGTTTCGACTCGATTTGGGATTTTTTTTAACAACTCACGGGATAAATTTTAGTTTGTTATTAAATGTAAAGAGAGTGGCCGAGAAAAAATTTCGAACTTTTAGTTACTTTTTACTTTACTGTTCGTTCTTTCGCTGACATTGCAATTCCGAACTTGTTTTAATCTATATGCAAGAGTATTTGATTTTCAGGTAGGATCCGCACTTGAAATGAGACTTTTCGGATTGATAGAAGAATTTTAGGATTGATTTAATCCTGCGAACTTGTTTTAAGAACAATCAAGTTCGACTAGTAGTTCGAGACATAAGTTTTATCTAACTAAATGACTTATGTAGGCTAAATAATATGTTTATATCAATTTATGATATAATCATCAATTATATCAATTATGAATAAATCGAAAAAAACCAACATACTTTTTTGTTCAAGTGAACCGAGTTCCGAACCAAAACCTGGGGTCCAAAGGATCCAGGAACCGGTCCGCGAACCGAGCCCAAAGATTCCCCACGGGTTCGAACCTCCGAACCGAACCTCCTTCAAAATTTTGGAGGTTTGCGGCCTTTCTTTAAAATCTCATCTATGACGGAACAACTTCGACCAAAGCTAGGAATAGAGATGAGGGACTTGGCACCGAGCTTCTATTAGCAATCGCTCAAATGGGAATTTTTAAGGCAAGATGTGATCTGACATTCTTAAATACGCTTTAAAGAAATGTATCAAATAAATTTATGAATTTACATCTTATAGAAAGTACAATAGGATTAAAATCTATCTGAAAATATGCAAAATCCCGCTGTCTAGTCATCACGTTAATCTGTTAAGAACTAAACATAATATGATAAATTAGAATACTTAACTAAGTAGTAAATACTCAAAATAATCTTAAGTACAAGTAACTATGCACTTACGATTAGGTTTGGTCTCTGCCATTTTTCCCCATTTCAAAGTGAGGGAAATACAAATTCCAAAGAACTACAACAAGTTTCAAATTGATTTCCACACGTAATGCGCTTTGTGTCATTCCCATTTCAACTTGCCGCCCCCTCATCCTACACCGCCCATCAAAAGAAGATTATCTGTGGCTGAACATTCGGATTCTCTGGCAGAACGAAAACGAGTCCAAGTAACACAGTAATATGGCGGCATGCTTGGGCACAGTAATCATGTTCAGTTAGCCTCGTTCGCATATTTAAAATGCACTTCAGTATGACATAATTCCATTTTGCCTTTTTGGCTTTTTGTTTTAGCTCACTCTCGGCATTGCATCCTTTGCCTCATCAAATTTCACTAAGCACGTGGAAGTGCATTTGAGAAGGTGCATCCATTTTGATGTCAGGTGAACGTGGGCGGATGTGGTTAATAATGCAATCATGTGTGTGGGTTAGTGTGTGTGTGTGTGTGTGTTGTTCATCCCTCCTCGTTAGTGTCGTGCTGAAATGTGGTTTTTCTTTGCCTTTTCCGTAATGGACCACAAGGTATTTTGGCCCATGGGAAACTTTTAGCGTCATTTGTGTCTCATTTATCACGCTATGTTCGACAGTTGTTGGCTTGCGTTTTTACGATTATCTTAAACATTTAACGATTATCAAATGAAAGAGACTTTTCGGTAAGTTTTTTTTTGTTAAACTTTAGTGAGTGGGCGTGGCAAAAATTTAAAATTAACTTGATCTGAAGTGCCGTACTGTTCAAACCTCTAACTCTTACCATCTCTGAGATCTTAGCATTCATACGAACAGACGGACATGTCTATATATAGACTCGGCATTTGATGCCGAAATTTATACTTTATAGGGTCTGTACAGTACAGTTTATAACAAGTAAGAAAGTCGGTCAAGCCCGACTGTAATATACTCTGTACCTGTTTGTATGTAACTGATAACTTTAAAGTGTTAGGTTTTTTCAAAATCTGGGGGTGGCAACTCTTTTGACTTTCGTTTATCTGGTTGGAAAACGATGTATGGGGGCTCGATAAATAATAATGAGTAGAATTATCCTAGTACATAACTCGTAAAATTATAAAATTTGTATATAATTTCCTATTAACATAAACGTATTTATATTAGTCACGCGGGAATCACGCGTGATTTCTGACCGCAGACCATCTCAATTGCATCGCTCCCCTTATACTTGGTCTTTGCCTCCTTACACAAATATCTATTGGAAAGAAGGGGGGAAACTGAAAGCGGCGCAGTCCAGTTAGCTAATGCCGTCAAGCCAATTCCAATTGGGAAATTACCAGTAAGCTATTGCCATCTCGCTCTCTCTTTCTTGTAAGTTCTACCAATGGCTGTGGTGTTGTTGTTGCCGTTGCATTAAATTTTCTTTGACATATAGCGCCACTATTGTTCATCTGATCGGAAAACGATGTATGGGGGCTTGATAAAAAATGATGAGTAGAATATATGTTTAGAAGGTTCGAACAACCTAACTCCAAAATTGTGGAAGATATTAAGTTTTTTTCAAATTGTGGGGGAGGCAGGGGGCGTGGCAAAAATCAAAACTAAACTTGATCTGCCTGCAAGTATAAGAAATATATGTTCCTTACACCTCAAACCTCTATCTCTTACCATCTCTGAGATCTCTTTGTTCATACGGACAGACAGACGGACATGGCTATATCGACTCGGCTGTTGATGCTGATCAAGAATATATATACTTTATAGGGTCGGAGATGCTTCCTTCTGGCTGTTACATACATTTGCACAAACCCAATATACTCTGTGTACCTTCGGTACAGAGTATAAAAACAAAAACGGAAGAATAATTATCAATCATATTTGTGTGTCCGAAAAAATCGAATTTATAGTTGAAGTAAATTGTAAATCGCAAAACGAACTTGAAATGAGATGGTTTGTACTTAAAAATACCAAGATGATACATTTTTTTTAAATTCTACCCGTCCTGCCCGTCACGCGCCTATTTCTAGTTCGGAAATAGATGACTTTTCAATTGAGAGTGTTGCACAATATATTAAAAATTTATGGTTGTTAAAATGTGTATTTTTTTTCAATCGTTATTGTATGAATCAAGCTGATTCGATATTCAGGCTTAGGTAAGCGTCACATGATACGAATATTATTTAACAACAAGAACACAAAAAACGAGAGCACAAGTTGAAGTCGGCCCTGCTCGACTTGGATATTACTCAGGAAAAGGCTCAATTTAAAATATTTTATTAAATCACAAAATGTTAATATTAACATCAAATGTTAGTGTTAACATAAAACATAAATATCAACATCCTATGTAAAGTTATATAAAGTATATAAAATTGAAATTTTAATATCTTCCCAAAATAATATGTACAATGCCAAAGAGAGCTTGATAGCTGTAAAATTGTAGGATTTCTCTACTCGCGGGGCAGGAAGGGGTGTGGCGAAAATTTGAAACAAACTTGATCTGCGTGCAGACAATACGACTCTAAACCAGCGGTGGGCACTAAAATATTAGTGAAGGGCGCAGCAAGCACAAAATGCATTTATTTTCGCTTTAAGCGGAATAACGGGAGGGGCTGCAAGAGCGTATCGGACGTACTCTAAACAAATGGTAGCTCTAGCTCTTATAGATGCTGAGATCTAGGCGTCAATACGGACTGGCGGACAGACGGACAGTGCTAAATCGACTCGGCTATTGATGCTGATGCTTCCTTCTGCCTGTTTGAACCATTTGCACAAGCTTAATATACCCTTTTTACTCCACAAGTAATGGGTATACAAATAGTTTGTAAACAATAGCCACAATGCAAATGTGTTGTTCAAAGCTTAAAAGGATTCTAAAACAAACTAAACTCCCGCACGAGTAAGGGAGATATATGCACACATTTACAAATCAAATTGTCAAATTTTATTTTGCACAAATGTCAGTTGCAGCTTGTCCTGTGGGAGAATCAACCAAAAGCTTAAAAATGTATAAAGCTTTAGTTAGAATAACGAATGAAATGCGTACATCGATAAGTAAATTGCTATTCGTCAGATGTGCAAACAACAGCTCAAAATCCCAAGACGCCGATTAGCATATCATAAATCACAAATCAAATGGAATCCAAACATAAATCGAAGGCTAAAACAAAAATGAAAGAGAGCCAAAAATAAAAAAGAAACAATGAAATTGCTTAGTCAAATTGCATTTCTGGCAAAAAAGGCAGTTGAGTATGCACACAAGCTCCGGGACTTTTTGAAAGTCTGCATTGAACCTCAACGGAGCAAAAAAAGAACTAAACATGGTTTGTTGCAAAAATGTTATAGCATACATTTAATACAATATATGAGTTTTTTTGTATTTGTATTTATTATTGATATTTATAATAACGCTACAAATACTATGTACTTTTTAATAGCATTATTCACAACTGATTAAATTTCAGTGACATAAAAAGTATTCTATATTTTAAAATATTTTTCGTCTTGCTTGATGAAGTACTTTAATAAAGGTGCCGCAGCTCCCGCTCCTATCTCTAATTTAAACACCCCTTTTTCTGAATTAGACAAAAATATCAGGGATGCAAACCACTTCTGAACCGAACCGAACCAGCCTCTGTAAAAAAATACTGTGCCCAACCGATAACCGCTAAAGCAAACGGTTCGATTCGGTTCATTTTATCGGCGAGTTTTATGATGTGAGTGCCTACCTTAAAACAAATATATTTGATATAGTAACTAGCTCTTTAAGAACAGCAATTCAGGTTTCCAGTGTTTCCACAATATCTGACTTTGTCCATCTCCTGCAATTGTCGACTCATTCTAAGTATATTTTTCATAATTTTGCATTCGTTCCTTGGAAGTATCAGATCGAATAGTCTGAGTATCCAGCTGCGTGTGTGGCACATTATTCTGAATATTCTTTAGTTGTCAGTGTTTCTCCAACTTAATCTTACTTAAGCAAACGAATTATTTTCTGCTGCACTATTTAGCGTTTGTAAAGGTTAAGGAACCAATTTTAATATACTATCCGACATTTTTCTTCCGTGGATAATCTGGTGACTTGGAATGCAATTGATACTCGGCGTTCTCGATGTGCTTACGTCTTCTACTGCATTCATACTCTCAAAAATAATACTACATATTCGACTTTATACAGTGTTGCTCATAAATAATAATATTTTAAAGTTTTTCAAATGTTTTTACGACTTTAATTTGGAAATTAATAGAGAAAAGTCAACCTATTCAGGACGACGAGCTGAGTTCATTTCTCTCAGTTTTAAAGCAATCGAGCTGAAATTTTGCAGAGAGTCTACTTTTTGCTGCACGCAACTATTATGTCGGAACCGCCCTAATCGGATGACTATTTCCTACAGAAAATTGATCTTTATAAGAAAGTTTTTTTCTTGCATAATATCGTTCTTTACCTTAGGAATTATAAGCAGGGCTGCAAACCGGTTTTGAACCGAATCGGTTCGAACCCGGAATTCCAACTTTTCGTTTACAGTAAACCGAACCTTGTGGAAAAAATGGCTGAACCTGAACCTGTTCCGAACTAAATCATTCGGTTCGGTTCAACATAAGTTACAAGTCTTAGTTAAGCGTGCATTTTATTGATAAAGGAAGAAGCATAGATGAACAACTGCTCGAAGAAATAATACTCATAAATGTAAAATAAATATTATGGAATTCGTATGTCCAAGTAAACAAAAATTTAGAAAATCTGGACATTTTTCTATATTTTTAACAGATTAATTGCGCTTCTAAAAGAATTTGGAAAAACTTGGGACGAACCGAGGTTCGAACTAAAACCTTAGCACAAAAACCTTGAACCTTAATTTTCTGAACCCTAACCATTTGTAAATTTTGGTTTGAACCCGCGAACCGGACCTCCGAAAAAATGATTTGGGCTTGCAGCCCTGATTATAAGTATCATATTCTTTTTTACAGTTCTACAAAATATGGTTAAGATTGGATGACTATATTCTATAGCTATATATTTCAAATATGCATCAACAGAGATTACAAATACAATCAAAAACAAATTTTGAAATATTTAAAATGGAATAAAATATATATAAATAATTAATAATAGGGAACAGTGTAAATAATTATTTTTGATTTTGATTTTACAAATTGAGGAGTGTAAAACAATTTCAAGCATTAATTATTTTAATGTGTGTTGGCTCTTATCAACATTTTTAACTCAGTGTCAAATGGGTTATCATATTTAATTAAAAGTTTTTTTTTTGGGGTAGCCCAGCTTACCTCGTTTGCCAGCATGAAAGCTATCAAAGGGCGAAATGCGTTCTATTTGGGCCACCAGTTTGGAGCGCGGCAAAATGGAGCGGTCGGCATTGATGCGATCTACGGCCTGACGAAAAGCCAACTCCTGGTAGTCATCGGAGGGATGGAACAGTCCACCTGTCATGTTAAATGAATGGAAACAAATTGTTACAAGAGATGTTCATAATTACAAATGTATCTGATTTTGTTTTTTTTTAGTTGGACGGGGAGCGTGGGGTCGGTCCATCTCTCTTTACCAGCATGAAAACAAACAAAACACAAACACAGTGGCACACTCTTGGATACACACACACACACACACACACACACACACACATCAGACTCATACCAAGGCACGCGCTTTTGATTATGACGTGAAAAAAATCGATATGCGCTTGAAGATGCCAAAGGAATCTTGAATTTAATTTTGGATTCCTTGAGAACTTCCCCCATTAACAATGTAACAACTCACCAATTTTGATAATATCGGGCAATGCCCGAGCCTGTGGTATGTTGCAGGTTAGCTGGAAAATCAGCAGGGGTAAAAGCAAAATTTTCATGCGATTTCGTCCACTTGAAACCATTTTGAAATTTGCCTAATGTTAATTAATTAAAATTATGTTAATATTCTGATTTTCACTTCGTACACTTTTTGTTTTCTTAGGCGCGCTTAGGCATTTTTACCAAGGCGGCAAAATTGCGCTTTGTGTTTATATTTTATTTTTATATTTTTATTTTTATTTATTTGTGAACGCCGCTCTAATGCCAGTGAGGATGTAACATCCACTGAGTAGGCAACGTTTAATTTGGCCCCCTTTTATCCTGTTGCAGGCTGTGAACTTGGGTTCTGGCCTGTGGGTGGTGGGCAGCATCCAAAAGCCGGTTGACAGCTCAAACAGCTGCGCAGTGGATGCTGCGAGCGGACGAGGGATGCCAAACCATAATTGTGTCGCTTTAAGCTTTACTCGATGGTGATAATATGATGGTGCGAGAATTTGGTAGTTGGACGCGCACTGCTTTGCCGATGTGCTTTTAAAAGCTCTCTGATAGCTTGATAAGGGCGGTTTATTCCAAGGAAAGTAAATGAAATTTAATACCTAAAAGTTCGGCCAAGTATTATTGAATTAAACTTACGCAAATTTAATTGTAGAGAAGTGCAAAGGTGGATACAAGATGTATCTATTACAGGTGTGGCGAACAATAAAATTCGTAAACTAGAAGTTTTTTGCTAAATGCGCCAAAAAGAGACAGCAAACGTATATACAAATGAATAGCAAACTGAATGGCAAACTGCTTTGAAATGAAAGCTTTTGAATGACCGCCGCACCTGTAATAGATACACCTTGGGTGGATCCATAAATGCGCGTTGGCGATGCTGAGAGATCCTGTACAGTCAAAGATATGGTTAAAAATCACATTTAGTTATCACATACTTTTCGCATTTAACTATAAAATGGAATAATCGAAATATTGGTCCGTATTTTATATTCAAGTAAATGTAAAAATATTCGACGAAATAACAGCGAATTTTATTTTCGGTCTATTGATTACATTCAAGCTCAAACTTCTGTAATATTTTGTTAAATTGAGGCGTCAAATAACAAAGTGCAACATACCAAAAGGAACTGCAAAGGGCGGGGCGTGGCTAAAATTGGCAAATTGAAGTCGATAAATAATGCGCATTACTCTATATGTCTAGAAAGTTCAAGCAATCTACACTGAGAAAAATAATTAAGAATATATTCTCAAAACGGACACCAAATAGTTTTAAAATTGGACAGAGGTGGATAAATCTGAACCCAAGAGTATATTCTCATCAGGGTGTCAAACCGGTACCCGAACCGGAACCGTATATCAAAAAGAACCGATTAAAATCTAGAACCAGAACCGTAACCGGAACCGTTATTATTTATTTTTCGAGAACCGGTATTTCAGAACCTTTTTTTTTTGGAACCGAAAAGTACAGCAGGGTTAAATTATTATCGCTAAAGTTATTTGCATTCAGTGTATTGGATATTCCGTCAGATAACCAAAAGATCTTCTTGCTCTTCCAGTTACACAAGAATTATTAGGACAGCTGTTTTCCTTGGTAAAGTTTACATTTACATTCTGTTGTGTAGGTTGCTACCCGTTCTATTATATCTTCGGTTTAAAGTATTTTTAAATTTTACCGGTACGTACCAATATACCGAAATATAAACAAGCTACCAATTCGGAACCGAATACCGAAACAAACTAGAACCTAAACAGAACCTTTTTTCCGAAACATTAGTTTCGAAAAGTACAAAATTCATTTCGGGTTGATTCCTTGATTTTCACTTGTTTTTTTAAATTTTAGATGAAACTTGTATCTCTATCTTTTTTAAAACCAAAATTAATCTTAAACAAATTTGTATACAACCAAAGGAATGGGAAGATAATATAATTTTTTTTGGTTTAATTGGTTTAATTTTTGGTGCTCGCTAATTATGTGAAAAACATTATAAAACTTAGACAAATTATTATTATTATCATGACCTTGTCTGAGACTCCAACTCACGACCTCGGGGGCACTGCATCTTATCGCAGTTGACCACTTTGCTCTCGCGAAGAACGCAGCCATATGTTAAGCTCTGAGAGTATAAAAGGATAGCAAGGCCGTTGACTTAGAAAACTAAGGTCGTGGGCTTAAGTTCACTTTCATGCAAGGATATTATCTTCTTTTACCAAAATCCGTTTTATGTTTGGCAAAATGTCCCAATATGAAAATTTAATACTTGATTTTGAAAAGTAGATCCCATATTTTTTACCAGTTAATAAATATTATGAACAGGCCTGCAAACCGGTTTTAAACCAAATCGGTTTGAACCCAGAATTTCGACTTTTCTTTTACTCTGAACCGAAACTCTTGCGGAAATGAGGTAAAATCTGATCCTGTTCCGAGACAACATTTTCGGTTCGGTTCAACAAAAGTTACAAGTCATTGTTTTTCGGGCTTTCGCCACCCTAAAATGGTTTTTCTGTGAGCAAAAAAAGTCTAATAAACCAAGAATTACTTGAAGACATAATACTTATGCATAAAAACAAGTAAGAAAGTCGGTCAAGCCCGACTGTAATATACTCTGTACCTGTTTGTATGTAACTGATAACTTTATAGTGTGAGGTTATTTCAAAATCTGGGGGTGGCAACTCTTTCGACTATCGTTCATCTGGTTGGAAAACGATGTATGGGGGCTCGATAAGTAATGATGAGTAGAATTACCCTGGTACATAACTCGTAAAATTATAAAATTTGTATATAATTTCCTATTAATTTCTCAATTGCATCGCTCCTCTCAAAATTGGTCTTTGCATCCTTACACAAATATCTATGGGAAAGAAGGGAGGGGGTTCAGTTAGCTAATGCCGTCAAGCCAATTCCAATTGGGAAATTACCAGTAAGCTATTGCCCTCTCGCTCTCTCTTTCTCGTAAGTTCTACCATTGGGTGCGGTGTCGTTGTTGTTGTTGCTTTGAATTTTCTTTTACTTATAGCTCTAATATCGTTCATTTGATCGAAAAACGTTGTACGGCGGGTCGATTAATGATGAGTAGTAGAATATATGTCTAGAATGTTCGAACTATATATCTTCAAAATTGTGGGAGTTATTAAGTTTTTTTTAATTTGCGGGGGAGGCAGGGGGCGTGGCAAAAAATAAAAATAAACTTGATCTGCCTGCAGGTATAAGAATTATATGTTCCATACACTTCAAACCTCTAGCTCTTACCATCACTGAGATCTGTTTGTTCATACGGACAGACAGACGGACATGGCTATATCGACTCGGCTATTGATGCTGATCAATAATATATATAGTTTATAGGGTCGGAGATGCTTCCTTCAGGCTGTTACATACATTTGCACAAACCCAATATACTCTGTGTATCTTCGGTACAGAGTATAATTAAAAATAAATTCAATCCTTAAGCTCAGGTGAACAAAAATAGAAGAAATTTTGAATATAGTTTTTATGTTTTAAGTCATATAATTTCTATTCTTTTTTAAATTGGGTTATAGGCTGAACCAAGGTTCAAACCAAAACCTTATCAGAAAAACCTTTAACCTCAATTTTCTGAACCTTAACCATTGGCTAATTTTGGTTCGAACCCGCGAACCGGACCTCCGAAAATTTTTATAGGGTTTGCAGCCCTGATGATGAAAACTATTTTTTTTAATAAACGAAAAGAGTTTTATTTTAAATTCAAACATAAGGAGAGGTGTTGAATTTTGTGTTTAAAGTTTAAGGTATTTTAATCTTGTTTTTTTTTTTTCTAGATTGCAAGCTTCTTGAAAAAATATTTTCAATAACAGTTTTAAATTGGTTTTAATTTTCTCAGTGTATGAGGTGATATGAGGTTTTATTCCGTTTGTTAGATACTTTAATATGCCCTGTACCAAAGGTGCAGCAACTGAATATCGAAATAAGAACGAAGGAAATTAATTAGCTGTTTGGTTAAAATAGTGGACGACACGATTCAAAAAAGTGTAGCAACCAAACAAGGGATCTTGTTAAAGTTCAACAAATGAAGTTAAAAAATGTAAGAAAAACTTAAGTCCTTATTGGTAACACACTTGCTAATTGATTCACCTCGCACATACACACAGGCAAAATGCCAATTTCAAATCATTTGCAATGGTATTTAAACTTTGATACAGCCGAAGTTGGCTTAGCCATCTATTGTAGTTGAAACTAACCTTTTATCTCTCCAAACTTTTTGTAAACCTTTAACTTTCATGGCCATATGTCTAACTCAATGGCAACATTTACCCAGTCCAAAATCCCTGTAACTTTTCCTATCTCTCTAGCCCTCACCCAGCTGTCTCGTACCAAATGACAAACCGGCAGACATTGTCCAGCCAAAATGTATTTACATTTGAGGAAAAATATTGTCCAGCTAAGCGCTTTGGTCGTTTGTTTGCGGACCGTGAAACGCAACAGGCGCTGAATGCCAAGGAGAGCCCCCATTTTCCCGGAATTTTGTTTATGTGTGTGTGTGTGCTGATTACCATTATTAGACCCAAAAGATAGAACAAGTCAGCTGGCAACGAACAGACCTGGTGGAGTGAAGGAAAATCCCAAAGTCAAACTCTTCTTAGACCTCTCTGTGCATGTGTGTGTGTGTGTCTGCTGAGTAAACAAAATCAAAGTGCACTCTCATGCTTAAACAGCAACAGAAGAAGAACCTGATGCTGAAATGATTCTCCGTCACGCACATCATAATATTTCGCTACAAAGGCACACTACACCCACCCTAGCATGCATACACCTTACGAGGGCTGTCTCATAATTTGTTGGCCTGATTTGAAAATAAATTTAAAAATTAAAATTTTTCTAGGAAACGGCAACCCCTCAAGTGCTTAAGTTTGGAATTCGCACAAAATGATGATTTTAAAGGGCTTTTAAAAAAAAATTGTATGATTTGATAAACTCAGTTGGAGAAACGCTAAAGGAAGTGTATGCTGAAATTAAAAACATTTATTTTTGTTAGGCTGGCGTTTCATGTGTCAGCCCTCGAACATACAGGTGCTAATAATGTGCTACATACTTTTGGGAGCATCTGCTTGAAAAGTGCTTTTCTAGTTTAATTTGAAATAATTACCATTGAAAGCCAGCGCCAACTATGCCAGCGATGTTCGTGCAAATTTATGGTGTGCGTGTGCGGAAAATTTGCTGGTTGTGTGTGTAAGCGCGTTATGTTGAAATTAATGAGCCAGCCCATTGCTCTACTTCATTGCCAGGACGCGTGTCGACATCAGCAGCGTGGGTGGGTGTTGGTGAATGGTGACACCCACACACACACACATAGACAAAAGCGGAAACGAGCACAACCAGCAGCTTCCGGCCAATGTAAATAAGGCACTAACCAAAAGACCCTCAAACCACAAGATATGCATGATTACACACAGACAGAACACACAAACACACACACGCGCACAGTTAGAGAAAACTTAGTTATAAAAAATTAAACTTTTCTAACTGAAAAGTCTAAAAAATAAGCAAAGGTAGGCAACGCTATAACTGCTTAGGAATTCCAAGTCACAAGTGAAAACACTTTTAAAGCCGCACAAATTTGGTGTTCTCTTTGAGTGTGTGGCTTGTACCTAGTTTTTATACACTTGCAAAGTGTATATTATTGATTTTGCAATATTTTTAAAATATTTATTTCCAATCCCATAAAATATATATATAATATATCCGGATCAGGACGAGGACCTGAGTCGATAGAGCTCAGTCCGTCCGTCTGTTTTGACGCAAACTAGTATTTCAGTTTTAAAGCTATCGAGCTGCAATTTTTCACATCTGATAACTTTATCTTCTAGCTGCCATAGTAACGATCGGTGGGAAAATAAGACTTAGTAAGACAACATTTTTTGTTTTCAATGATAGCGTTAGTAAACTCAGCAATTATGAATATTATAAGCAATCAAACAGTTTTGCAAAATTTGGCCAAAATCGAATGACTATATTCTAAAACTGCCATGGGAACTATGGGTCGGAAAATGGATCTTAGTGAGAAAAGCTAAATTGTTATCCGTGATATCGTTCTTAAAATCAGTAATTATGAATATTATATGCTTTCAAACAGTTCTACAAAGTTTGGTTAAGATCGGACGTCTATATCCTTATAGGTCCCATAGAATCGATTGAAAAATGGGTCTCTCAGAAATATAGTTTTTTTTTATAACGAAAATTAAATGCGAAATGGGAATTAGAAAACTATAAACTACCTACGTATCCCATATCCTATAACCGATCGGTTTTAGAAGTAAATAGTTCGATATTTTTAAATCTCAGAACATAATTCTCATTTCAAGTGGTTCAATTAGGGGTTATTAAATTTCCGTGAACTTTGAATAAGACTTATAACAAAAAAATCCCTCTCCTGATATATTATTCTTATTATTATTTACGATTTTGAGTTAAAGATTAATTCAAGCGCAATTCACGGAAAAGAGAACAAAAAGATCTTAAAATTAAAAGAATAAAACGGTCTAAATTAATTCTCGTTCATTCCTGAACTGAAAGTGGGTGAAGTTTCTTTTGGCATCGATATTATAAAAACTAATGGAACTAAGTAAGATGTGTAAAATTGATTTAACTAAATGTATGACCAAAGCAAATCGAGTTGTGTTATTTTCCAAACACATATACTACGTTTATGCCCAGAAAAAAATCATGATTTTTCCCTTCGAAGTATGCTAAGTTTATGAATATAAATAATTAAGGAAAATATTCATTTTTAAGTAGCCTTAACACTTATTATTTTTTATACCTTTGACTGGTCCGACAATCTGAGTGAATGCACAATGTGGATTATGTAAGACTGACTTTAAATTATCTCGTTAAAAAATAATAATTGAAGAAAATAAAGTTCACATACTTTGAGGGTTTAAAAGCATGATTTTTTATATGCATAAACGTTGTAGTAGTCTGTTCGTGTTAAACATAAGTTAGTCGTGTTTATTTCGTGTTGTATTACAAACATTTCAAAACGTTTCTTTACTAGTTAAAGGTAAATAAATTATGTCTGGCATGAATAATTAATTTTAATTGTACAATTATTTTTTTTAGTGTACTAAGTGACATGCACTTTGAAGTGAATGATTATTTTACTTCAGCGGCGTCCGTTTCGGACTCTACCTAATTTTCAAGAAAACCCAAATTCAATGTTTTCTTACAGACTTTAATCAAAAATGCGATGTCTGTTCTAAAAAGGACATTTGGTATTTATGACCCACATCAACACATACACACACATAATAAATGAATATACAATAAAGAGTCGAAGTTGTGTTATTAATGGCCTTTGCTTTTGTTGGTTAAATTGTTAATACACTCACATTTACGCGCCTGCAATTCACATCCGCGTTTTCTCATTTTTTTGTTGTTGCTGTTTTCCCTTTGCCTTGCACTTTAAGCTCGACGCGGTCAGCGGCATAATGAGCTTCTGTTTTATTTATGTGCTGCTGTTTCGTTTAATCCTTTTTCCCTTTTGGCAAGTAAAAAGAACTGGGGTGACGGGGTTGGCGGAGCTGAAGTGAAAATTCTCAACGGGAATCCGCTCAAAAGAACCGACTGGAAGCATTGGCATTTCTTTTACCCACCCAAGGCACACAAAGGCCAAATTGTCGAAGAGCTTGGCTTAAAAGAGCTTATGGACCGGGTGTTGGTTTAATGTGTGTGCCCATTAAATGATGAGCAGAAGTGTTTGCGGAATTGTAAAGAGAATCCCGAATACGAAAAATACGAGTATACGAGGTTTATTAAAAACAACTAAAAGATACTTTAAATTTCGCGTTTTTACAATTTTTTATTTTTATGTAAAGCAGCTTTAATTTCGTTGCGGAAAGTTTAAATTAAAATTAAAATTCAAAGTAACGCATAACGCTCACGCATACTCAGCACACCCAATCAAAGCAAAGATAAGCATTCGTCTGGCCAAACTTGACTTAAGTCTTAGAATACTCATTACAATTCCACTTTCGTTAGAGCAATTGAGAGCGTCTGTTGTTCACTTTCTCAACAGAAACCAAACCGAAAGTGTTCAAAAACAATCACAACAATAAAGCATATTTGCCTGGCCAAACAAAAAGTTTCGCTGCATCAAGAGGTTGTTGTTGTAGTCATAATTTTGAATTGAAGGCCTGGGACTCTGCTTGCTGGTCATGGAAAACAGAACTCTCATGAAAACAGTTTGGAATTTAACACCAGAAACCAAACAGAGAGAATTAGTCGGGATTTACATGATGAAAGCAAACTTCATGAAGTTTTCTTAGTGGGCGTCGAATTTAGAGAAAATCTTTGATACCTTTTAAAACGAATAGTAAAGAAATATATTAAAATCTCACGCCTACTAAGAAAACTTCATGAAGTTTACTTCATCATGTAAATCCCGTCTTAGAAACAAACACATCAACAGCCACAAAAGAAAGAGAGAGTGTAAACCCGCATTAGTTCTCGAGGAAATTACCGTTGAACTCCTTAGTACTGTTTTTGTAACTACTTCCAGTTTGCTTTCATATTTTTAAAATACTCTCGTTGGATCTGCTGAACTTGGAGAATATATCGACAAGATGTTTATTATTATGGGTGGTTACTTTAATGTCAACACTTCTTCAGATGATGCAAATACTTCCAATCTACTCTTAAAATTCAATCAACGGTGTACATTAGGTTACCAGGTAGAGCGTCGTGTCAGAACTTGACGCTTACATGTGGTTCGAATCACATATGGGCGCTAGACGGTATTCCCGCGAAAGTCCCGAATTTTCATGGATTTCCAGAATCTCGAACCTTAAAAAAATTCGTTCAGTAGGAAATCACATGATTTTTTTAATTTAGTAATAAGAAATTCATCTGGTGACGTCCCAAAGATTTTAAAATATATCTGACCTGCCTGATGAAGCATTTCAATTAGAATTCCGGGCATCGATATTATTCCAGAGCGAATCCCGTCCGGCGCCCATCTATAGTAGGGCTTGTTTCATGAACATTTTGCGCGTCTATTATGAAAATTTTGTTTTTGCTTATTAACGGCTTGGGCTTAATTCGCTGTACTCTCCAAATACAACCACGTTTATGGGATCATTTATTTCTTTCAAAAAAAAAAGTAATAACTTTAATTTTCAACTAGGCATTGTTTGGAAATCGAACTCGAGACATTGCACTTTACACGAATGTAAATGCATCTTAGCGCTCTGCTCCATCGCACACGCTCGTTGCCACACATCTAAGATGCTACTTTTAATTTTTGTACGGTAACGGAAAAAAATAATAAAATTATAAACATTTAGTTAAGATTTTAGAACGACAAATTATTCTCTTTCTTTTTAGTTGATCATTGAAATAGACGCACGAAAAGTTTACACGATAGCAGCTTTATATCTGTTGATAGGTATTTAAAATATTCGAAAGCGTTTAGAAACCAGCTTATAGATAGAATCAAATCCCTAAGTTTTCGAGGAATTTTAGAAATGCTTTCAATTCCGAAAGGTCGCCTGTTAAAATAGAGGAGTTAGCAAACAATTTCAAACGCAAAACATCTTAAACTAAGAATTAAGATAAATCCACCTCTAATTTCTAATTGCAAGCAAAAAATAACTTCAATTTCCTAGAGATTAAATAAGGTGGACTACTCAAACTAACACTTTACTAAACGTTAAAGCAATCGGTTGTTTTTCCCAATAAAAATCGTTTTTATTGAGACCAATACTATTTTTACGATTTGCGGAAGGACGCAGATTTTTTAAAACCGCCATTACAGTCGTAAGTACAGAGTCATGGTATGCGGATTAATAAAAGTTTTATTGAGCGTAGTCTTGCGTTTCAAATTATTATTGAAAACTGTATTCTTAAAGTTAAGTAAGCCTTTCAAACCAATTCCATTGATTTTATGACAGTATAGTGCTCCAATTTACAAAGTTCGTTTATTTTCTTTAGACCTAAAAGTAATTGAAAATGTATGGGTCTGTAGGAGGAAAAAAGTGTAAATTAAAGGAAACGTTAAGTAAGCGATATTTCTATTAAACTACATTGTATATTGGTAATATGTTCTTCCTTCGTGTATGTGCGAATAAACATATAAAAAAAAATTCGAGAAAATTGTTCTGTAATTTCTTTGGAATTTTTTAATTTTACTTCCCAAAAAGTTTGTTTATTCTCAAGGAATTTCTACGTTTAGTTCATTTCATCTTTCGTCTTGCAAAGTTTCTCCAAAACAAAACAAAGTCGAGAAACTATTGTAAAACATTTCGAAAACCAGCAAGCCTCATCTGCATCGCAGCAAGGCCAACTCCTAGGTCCGGTCTATTTCTGGCTTGTAATTAAAAAGCCGCTGTTGCATATGACCAGGCGTTTCCTCCCTTCGCTTTGTTTGCACTCTTGTTTACTTTTGTATATTTTAAGTTAATTAGCTTGTGAAGCATTAAAACCCAAACCAAGCGAAAAAATGTTTGCAGCATTTTCAATTAGAGCAACGTCATTTCCATTTGCAAAGGTTAAAGTTGAAGAAAAGTTTTTTTACAGCATGAGACGGCTATTTGCTGCTCGTTTAAAAGTTTTGAAACACTAAATGTAAACATTTGTTATAAATATAGCATTAATTATAATTTATGTATAAATTAGGTTGGTTCGCCTTAAAAGGGGAGAAGTAAACGCGCTAAAATTGATTTCAATATAAGATCAAGGAATAAAGCTGGATCCGTTAACCGAAATGTACAGTTTGACAATGATGTACCAGAGCCGAAAACGTCATTAAATATTTTTTTAAAACCTGTTTTCTTTAGGTTCTTAAAATTGTGTTAATATTATTCTTTGACAAAATTCTGGAATATTTTCAATACCGTTATGATATAGTTTGAACCGGCTAGGAATAACTTTTCATATTTGAGCTGTTTTAAGATGTTGCGGAGGCAGGTTCAATATCTTATAGCTATCTCCATATTGCGAACCCAAGAAACAAATTTCAGGTTCATAGTTTAATAAATTTCTTAAATATGGCTCTTAACCACTTTAGAACCGCTAGTAGAATATGTAACTCTATATATCCAAAGTTCAAACCGAATTTCAAAAGCACAGCTTAAATAGTTTCGGGGATATGACTTTCAATCAGAGGTCGAAAATATCTGTCTCCACTGGTTGAAAAATACATGTTATTCTGAAACACTTGAAATACTAAATTGTATTTTAAATGTGTTTAGGGAACAATTTTATCTTCTATTTATGCACCAAGAAAAAAAGTGAGAAAACAAATAAGTGTCATTATCAACAAAAACAGAGGAGTTTGCTTTTTTGTGTCGTAAGTAAAAATCCCGTCGGTGTTCATATAAAAAGAAGGCTAAACGTCGATGTTTAAATATCCTCAGTTTTGAAAGGCTCTACCATTGATAACAAAAAGGATTTCATAGAAAGTTTAGTACGACGTTTATGGCTATCTAAGTCCGATTATACACGTAATGGTGGAAGCATAAAACTAATTACGATTGTGTCGTGAAGTTTCTCATAAAAGTTTGACCGATCGTTCTAGGAGCACCGACCGGTGACAGTGCGTGTTTCCAAGTGGCGTCTCAAAACTGAGGGAGGAGAGCAAGAAAGCGGACGACGGAGAGGAAGCGGGACGAGAAAGGGCGCGTCGTCGCCAGGGTGGCTTCGTTAAAACACGGACATTATACCTCGGGTTAGTGTTAGGGGCGTCGGTCGTCTTAACCCGCCTGGGTACATAATCGACGCTTCTAGTCGCAATAAATTAAGGGCTTTTTTAAACTAATTTTATATTTTAAAAAAATGAAATGTCTAAAAAAAAAAAAAATAAATAAAGTGGATTTTTGGATGGAGTGAGATTTTGTACCTCTGCTTCAATACTTTCTTGTATTATTAAACTACACACCAAATTTAAAGTTCATAGATTAAATAAAGTCTGATATATGTTCCCGAACCACTTTTGAACCATTTTAAAAATCTGGTTCGGAATCGGAATTGATTGGGAAAAGCAATCTAGCTCCAAATTAACAACCTAAACACCAAATTGAAGTTCATAGCCAAAACAACTTTTGAGATATGGCTATGAAGCACTTTTGAACCGGTTCAATATGGCTCAGATCCAGGTTTAAGCCGGGAAAAAATAATACTCCATATTTTCAACCTACACACGGATTTTCGTATTTATTTTTTAACCTTCTCTTTAAAAAATAAAAATATTAACCTAAACACCAAATTTATAATGCATAGCTCAGAAAATGTTTGAGATATGACGCTGAAGCACTTTTTTTGATGCAGGAAAACATTTTACCCCATATTTACAACCCGCACACTACATTTCAGTTACATAGCTTAAATAATTTTCTAATAAATGATTTTTTACCGCTTTGAGCCCGTTTTAATCAGTTTAAAACCGGTTCATAGATTTGAAGCAAAGCCTATGAATTTTTAATGATTGACATAAACATGTTGTTAACATTTTATGAAGATCGGTTCAGCGGTTAAGATGCCTATAATTAACAATCAAATATACATACCAAGCCTGCAAACCACCAAAATTTTGTAAGAGGTTAGGTTCGGGGGTTCGAAACCGTGAGAAATCTTTGGGTACGGTTCGCGGGCCGGTTCCTGGAACCCCTACACCCCAGGTTTTGGTTCGAACCTTAGAATAGTTTTTTTTCTGTTTTTTTAATCTTAAACTAGAGTTGGCCGATCGGGTTTGAAAGAAATGACGCTATGCTTATTTAGATTACGACACTTCTCTCTTTTAAGTTCGTTTTTTGGGATAAACCTCACACTCAAAACCAGAGGTCGCAAAAAAAAAAGAAACCATTTTTTGATATTAACCAATTTCGAGATCTTTCGTACTAAAGTTAATCCGTTCGAACTTGGCTTAAAAAAATCCGGAATCGATCTATTTACTGGGATAACTCGGATATTTTTTTCTGTGTAGGCATTGTGCCTTCCTATTCTCATTTCATCTCTACTAGCTCTTAGATTGGAAAAACCAAACTTTTAAGCTGTAAATGTTTGTACAACTGATTCCTGGAAATGGTTTTAAGACCTTTCCAAAGTTTGAAAACATTGCTCAATTTATGTGTTTTTTTTTTTTTTACTATTTTCGAAAAACTCTAAATACTTTTATTAAAAATTTCTTTTGTTAACAAAATTACTTAAAATCAAGGAATCAAACCGAATCGAATTTCGGTTCCGGTTCCGGTTCTGGTACGTACCAAATCTAATGTTTCGGTAAAAGGTTCTGTTTAGGTTCTTGTTTATTTCGGTATTCGGTTCCGTACCGGTACCTTGGTTTTTATTTCGGTATACCGGACGTACCGGTATGTACCGGTATGAACCGGTATAATTTAAAAATCCCTTAATCCGAAGATATAATAGAAATGGTAGCAAAGTAGTTATTAAGAAGGAAAATTAAAAATAATAAACTTTACCTCAGAAAAAAATGTCCTAATAATAGAAGAGCAAGAAGATCTTTTGATATCTGATGAAATGTTAAATACACTGTTTTCAGATAAAGTTACCGATCACAATTTAACCCTGCTATTAGGTTAAGTCCATTTGGGCCAATTATTAATTCATTTCCTTTGTAAATGCAAAAATTAAGTATAAATTAATGATATTTGGAATTTATTGAACCAAAATATATGCAACAAAATAAGATGAAATTGTTATTTTTATTGAAAATTTCAGTATATACCAGATGGTCCCTTAAGTAAGTTTTGCTTACGTTTACCCTGCGTTTTACCCTGAAGAAATCCCTGATTGAAGCAATAAAAATGAAATAACAAAAAAAACTCAGAATCGAAACTGTACCGGTACAATGTTTCGGTTCTTTTCGGTCATTTCGGTTCCAAAAATAAAGGTTCCGAAATACCGGTACGCAAAAAATAAATAATAACGGTTTCGGTTACGGTTCTGGTTCTGAGTTTCAATCGGTTCTTTTCGGTATACGGTTCCGGTTAGGGTTCCAGTTTGACACCCTGCTCAAAATTATAAACCGAACCCTTTTTTTTATCATAAGCTGACATAGGAACGATTGGTCAAAAATTCAGTTTCTAGTAAGAAAAACTTTTTGTTTTTCATCGTAACGTCAACAATCGTGGTACAATTAGTTTTATATGCTTCCATACAATTCCAGGAAAATTTATCAAAATCGGATGACTATAGCATTTAGCTGCCATACGAACGGTCGGTCAAAATATAAGTTCTAGTGAGGAAAATTTTTTTTTTGTTTTCCATCGTATCGTCATAATCTTGGTAGATATTGAACATATGATTTTACAAATTTGTGAAAAAATTTATCAAAATCGGATGACTATAGCATATAGCTGCCATAGGACCAATCGGTCGGAAAAATGTGATTTACTAAGAAAAGTGTTTTTTTATGGTACCAAATTTTTATTACTCAATGATTTAGAATTCCCAATATCTGATATCTATTTCCTATAACTTTACAGGTTAAATCGGATGGAGTAAAGTTTTCCAAGTTGTATTAAAACTTCTGGCACAGTCGAAG